>OX460926.1:5043019-5498491 GCA_949788335.1 Salpingus planirostris
CGGAGTTCGTCATCGCGAATAACGGCAGACGTCTGCGGATCCGATCGATCAATGCATGTCAATTACAACGGAACGTGCATTTTTCACGTTTCCAGATTAGGTAAAAGCCGTGCAGATTTGACGCCCGGTGCATTTTCGGTGCGCCGATTGTGATTGAAACGAAGCGGCGCCTTTTATGCGTCCATATCCGATCTAATAACGGAGAAATTCGCATTGTTCGATCCGCCTCTTGCTCGAACACATTCCCTCCCGCAAAACCTCGAGGATAATGGATTTTATCGACGACAACTGTGTAGTAGACCAAAGGCGGACATTTAACGGGCATACGTGGCCAATTTACCAACGGCCCAATTGATATCTTCCCGGAACCCCGGAACTCCGGCAAATATTTGCCCCGGAATCCTTATATCTATTTTAATCCTCTAGGACACGTCCGTCCCAATACACCTGTGGGATTTCTAAGTGTTTAGAAAGCGGCACTTTCGGCCCTCGGAGAGTCGTGCGGACAAAGCACTCACCGACAGCAAGACAAAAATAATCCGGGTTTTATAATAGTTCATAATGGGATTGCTTTAGATCGGATTAGATTATAGTTTTATTTGCGGTCGAGTAAAATAACGGGGTAAACACACGTTATAAATGACTGCATTATCGAAGGTGGTTTATTTTATATGTCACATTTCCCGCACTAATTGCATAATCGAACCGTTATTCCGTGCATAGCGATATCAAACGCGTTTATGGATACTACCGTAGTTTGTTATTTTTAATCGGAAGTTCCTCGTGGCATTAATTAGTCGAGTACCGAAATTCGTAAAATCATCACCGCTTTGCGAGCCGAATTGCCGAATTTCTGCGGAGAAAGGGGCCGAACGCTCGACGAGTTTCAATTTAATTTGCCCCCTCTCGTGAGAAATCCATTAATTTTTATGGGACCGCAAACAGTTGTTCGGAAACTTTTATCAGCGCGAAAGTTTCGAACGGAAACGCGCGCGTCCAAGTTTGTGCAAATTCTTAGCGCCATCATCGTCGCCGATAAAGAGTGGAAAACGTTATATGACGACGTGTTCGAACGAGATTACAAAAATTAAATTTACAGAACCAGACACGCAACTTTCACGTCACAACCACTTAAATTAAAATAGTTCAGCGGAGATTAACATCCCTCAAATTATACCCCACATATTCCTCAACCGTGTCTACACAACCTTAATTATTAATAATAATAACAAGGAATGAAGAAGAAGACGGAGAAGAAGAGGCGGAATGAGGGTGGACCGTAATTTATTTACTATAGTATAAAATTAACGTCACGTCCCTATCATATTTTCTTCCGGGGTCGTCCTCCGTTATTATTAAGGCCACGGCCTAAACGAGTTAAATCTAAATACGGATTAAGGTTGTTCCTCTCCGGGTCCCTCAGATTTTACCCCGCAAATAAGGAAACAATCTACCTTATCCGACTTGGGCGTATTTAATTTCGTCGCGCCCGGAAAGACCGAGCCGGGTGATTGATAGCCGTAACCATTGATTGTCTATTGTCCCGCCTAATAAGGGCGCCCCTTATCCCTCGGGGGCCCTTTTGGCGTAATTGCGTCGATGTGGCCCTGCGGAATCGCCCACGAAACGGAATTTTTCCGCAGAGGTTGGTCTCCGGATCGGGCGTTCAAAAAAGAGGAAAACCGCGTGCACATGCCTCGTACTACACGCGAAAGGAAATAAATTACGGCCCCTCTGAAAAATTCTAATTGGCTCTGAAATTTCGGCCCTCCACCCCGAAGACAACAAAGAGGCCGCATTGTGAATACAAAGCGGCGATGATGACGCCGCTCCTAATAAAGCTTTCGTTTCAGCCGAAAGCTCCCGAAATAATTTCGGGTTTATGCATTATAATTGCGATGCATTTGCGGGATGACGTCACTTTGCGGCGAGGGTTCAAACGTCACGAAGGTCCAAAGGGCATTCCTGTCTAGCTTTGATCCCGCGTCGCCCTCAAGAGGCGCATTCTTCCCGGATTTCGGTATGACGTCCTCTCTGGATTTTTTAATTTTCGGGCCCCGTTTGACTGTTCGTCACTAAATCTTTAGGTCGGGGGTTGAAACGAATATCTCCTAGGAGGGTGGCGAGTTCGTGTTATTGCTATCCTATGCACCTCTCTCTTGGTGAATAATGCATTTCCTATAAGTCTCGAAAACCGCAAGAACTTCCCCCGTCTAGGCACTACTGTCAGTCTGTTTCACATAAACCACCCCTCCGCTCGCTCTCTTAGGAATTTCATGTAAATATTAGGACGAGACGTAATTATAAAATTTTAAGGATGTCCCTTTATTATTATTATTCCTGTAGAGGACGGGGGCGCATCGCCGAGGGTTCATCCCCGAGGGAGGCCGATAAAGCAGGGGGTGATTGTTTTAAATACCCGCGCTCTAACAATTAGTAGCTTTATCGCTAGATATTCGTGCGGACTCGCTTATGTAGGGGCGAAAACTAAAAACGCACCCCTGATGGTAGTACCACCAACAGACAGGAGAAGAGATCAAGTATAAAACGACTAATAGGATTACGCCCGGAAATTTATTGGGATATTTTGGATACACGCCAATTCGGATGGGGGAGCGCGATTTTGCCCGATTTAGACTCGCATTATTGCCAGAAGCAATCACGGCCAACGACATATTGCATTCTCCGCTATCCGAATCGAAAGCCGACCCCCCACGATAAAACCTCTCGTTATTTTATCACCGCCGAAAATTGTGATACAATTATTAGCGTGCGACGTCGCATTCCCGTGCTCAGAAAGTCCGTATAGAAATCACGAGGGCACATGAATAACCCAGAGGTGTATTGATTAATAGGGCCCGACCCCAGACAGGGTGCCCCCCGCTCGAAGCTCGGGGTATAGGCCCACCCTGGGGGAATTTGGCTCAAAGCTCGATCTATTAACATATGTCAATATGTTATGGTCTGTGTCGTTCGAGTCATTAGGGCCGAACGCACTTGTCGGGGGCGCTTAAGCCTAATGGCGCCGGATGAGCCGCAGCCGTAACGCCATTACGTTATTGCGAGATATTATTACGCACAAAGTACGGAATCAATCGGGGGATGATTTCGCCCCAGGCCGCCGCAAAAGTGACGAGTGGCGCCGTCATTACGGCGGTCAGTTTCTTCCTCCCCAAGGGCTCCGCATCCCCCATTTCTCACTCATCTTGGGACACGCTGTATGATGGGTGAAGTCTCGGGGTGTTTTCGGTCTTTTGCTCGCCTTTTATTCAAAGTGGCGGGAATTAAGCGATTTGCGACCCCTAATAACCGTGTGCACATCCACCCCGTCGCCATCCCTCAGGCGCTTGGCATCCCGGCCGTAGTTATTGACCTCTTCAAGTATTCGCCCTTTAATGTTTGGGTTACGGCTTGGAAATAGCAGTTGACTCTTAAGTTGAGTGGGACGGGTCGTAAAGACCTCTGGACTTGATGGGGATCTTGCGAAATATTGACCGTTTCTACCCCATCTCAACCCCCGAGATTTCGCATTTTATCACCCCCGAAAAATCGGTATGCCTTCATCATCAGCGAGTCGGTATTTTCGAGAATTAACATTTCCGTTTAATTATAAAGGGATCGAATCCCGGAGCAGCAATTGAAGATAATCTCGTGCATCCCCCGAGTTGGGGGCTGCATTTCTGCGGACTTTATAGCGGGGCGGGTGCATCCCCAAACTGGAAACCGTGACGTGTCGGAGGGACCCGAGGAAAGCGGCTTATTACGTGTCCCGCTCTCCCTTGTAGACGTCGCCCTGAGAGCTTTAATTAAGCGCCAAGGGTTAAAGCAAACCGGCAAGACCTCCGACTCGCACCAGAGCGAACGGCGACGTCTAATAGTCGAGAGATGAATATGAATCGCGCCAAATCGCATTAACAAAGCGCCGTCCCTAACCTAGACCACCCCGACCGAAACCGCCCCGATCGAGGTAATCGAGTCCGGATCTCCCTCTGATAACGCGTATCGCAATCGGAGCCGAGATTCGATCGGTTTCGGTATGAAATTCGAATGCGACAACAAAAACGGGGACGAGTGAAGAGCCCAGTAATCGGACCCCGCCATCATCGTCCGGTTATTTCCGCTGCACCGGTGCCTACCCGAAACGGCGCCATTATCAACAAGCGAATTTATGCAAATCCCGATCTTGCTTCTCTCATTGTGGCCAAACGGAGCGGAAGATATGAATGATTTCCAGCGCGAGGGTGTATTACGTATAATCGCACAAAAGCTCCAGACCGATCCGCAGAGGTTTCTAATACACACAACCCTTCATCTAGTCGGTACTTTTTCACCCCTATTGCTAGGTATATTCACTAAAAAGCCTTTTTCGTTTCTGCAATTTCCAAATGAAACAACCAAAGCACAAAAGCTCCACCTAATACCTAAAACAAGGAGCTACTCAAACGGCTATTGGCTTGATTAGTAAACACGTTTTTCATATCTGTAATTCAGGAATGGAATAAGTAAAGCGTGGCAGGGAGTGCACACGCATAGTATGAGGGTTGATTTATGAAATATTAAAATGTGCGAACCGCCCCTAGCGCGAGTCGGACGTCAATCAGAAAAGCCGGGGTAGTTCGCGATTACAAGTAATTTACATTGAAGATGAGTGCTCGCATATTTTATTCGGCCGGATTGTACGACAATGCGAGTGAGTCATTTCGGCTCACAATGTGCACAATCAGGGCGCACTTCTTGCATTTTCTTTCTCCTTAATAATAATAACACACCCCGCGTACCAGGTCCGGACCCGGGAAGAGGAGAGACAGAGAGTGGAGTCACTTGATGGCGACTAATGGCAATGATGGACGCTTTTTCATGCGAGATGCGAGGGGGCCTCTTCTATTATTATCATTACGGGCCTTTGTATGACCGTTAACACGTCACAACAGACGATATCATTAATTTTTCCTTTCGATTCGCTATAGCGCGATATAAGGGTTTTGTCATCACGAGGTCGCCCTAGATTTTTTCGGGGTTTTCGGTGGGAAGTTTTTGCAAGTTTTCACCGCGGGTGCCTCCATCATCAGACCCGCTTTTAAGATAAACAGGCGAGTTTTTCAAACTTTCCCTTTTTTATCAATATCTCGCGTGTGCGACAGCTGGATTTCTCTGTTCACAAGTTTCGTTCGACAGACACAAAAGAAAGCGGCAACTAAACCGCGTCAAAAAACGAAAATTCCGGGGCTTTTCTTTAAAATTCCACTCGCAGGAGGTCGCAATGATAATATCATCCGGCAGCTGCACGGAAAAAAATTAATAATCCAATAGATGATATTCTAATTGATACGATTATACGTTATGTCGCAAATACCCGCAACGTTACAGTAACCTCTATCTGAAATAATCATATATTCAAATTCCGAATATACGAAATAATCTCTTCGAAAATATTAGATTCAAATGGAACATATCGCATATTCACTTTGAATAAGCGCTTATAATCAAAAACATACTATTCTAGAATCAGAGCGAGTATTCTATATCATCAAAGGTCTATTATCGTATCGTCTACTCGATTAGAAACAATAATCCCAAATAATATAGTTTGTAATCAAAAAGAATAGTTAATGTACTTGTTTTAACGAATCCTTGTTATTGACTGAATTAGAAGGAATAATAAGAACAAGTAATTGTTTAATTTGCGTTTAATTGTTGACTGTTACAATTTTGCACTTATAATAAAAGATAATATTTTATTCTGAACGATGTCTCCTAGATCAGTTGCGTACTCGAAGAGGTCGTTATTGCTAGTGCTGGGATTTCGAAAATATAGAAATCACACCTCCATCACTTATGAGTCACATGATTTTCAGGTGTCTCCTGCGCACTTCACTAATTTTTAGAGAATAAAGTTCTACACAGAATTTACAGGAATAATCTACTTCCCCAGTTTCAAGAAATTGACTGAATTAGAAATACTAATAATAAAGAACTATTACTTTTATAAACACACTCGCGCCGACATGCCGAGATGGCATACAATTTCACACTGGTTACCGGTTGTAAGTAGGTATAGAATCTGCCCGATTACAATTTGAATATGAATGGTTCAGATGAAATATATGTTTAAATGGATATGATCAAACTGAATATAAAGATCAAATCATAATCAAAATGAAAACATAGCAATTATTAATATGATATTACGTTATGTTCCCGACCAATCTTTTCATAATCTTCGTTTTGAATAAACGTATAAATGATATAATCATTTTAATCATTTTCAAAATCAATCGGATTATATTATTGTACCTGTATGAATTAATGAATTATTTGGAATCAATCATTCGACGTAATCAACTCAATATCACTTTTATCATTATGATTATAACATTTGAGCCTAAATTAAATTCAATTTAAAAATATGGTTATAATTAATTTGAACCCCTTTACTCAAAATAAATAAATTATTGTGTCCAATTGACAATAAAGTTTGATTATATGTCTTTCATCGAATTGAGCATTGCTTTTTTTGCGTGTGAGGGTGAATTGCGCGCATTACTTTATTTCGCGTGTGCGCCCAATAAAAACAAATATAACTTATGAAATGAGAAAAACCTGTCATTTGCATGTTTTCGTGGCACTTTGTAGGCACGAAGACACACATAAAATCCGTCTAAAGCTCGATCGAAAGTGCCTCCACCTTTTCCATAAATCCGGAGCAAAACTTGCGTAAATGCCAACATGAAATACGTTATTGCGGCTCGGAACCGTATAATATACCGCCCGTAACAAAATTTTTATTACAGTGAAAAACCTCTACTCGCAATTACATTCTCGAATACCCACTCACAATTATATTGTTTTAATATCGAGTTTTACGATTGGGCTTGAATGGATTGTTATTATGCGAGTCCTCTCCTGCGAATAATTTCGCCGATTCTCGCTCATAATATTGCCGAGGCGCCATCATCGCAGGAGTGGAGCTTTTAGCGGTGAAAAACATCATCATCGGGGTTTACACCAGGCGAAGAGTATTTTCAATGCGGGGAGCTTTGGCCTGAATAACACGATCCGTAAATTACCCGGCAAATGGCCAAAGTTTTGAACTGTAACGTGTTCGTATTTTCGGGGCGTTAAGAAAGCTCGGTTTGCACACACCGACTGAATTGGCGGTTATCGATTTCTCGTATTGAGGTGCCCCCATACCTTTTACATCCGCGTCCACGCCGCAATGATCCCCATCGCTGCTCCAACCCCCTGTAGGTATAGCAGGTAGAGGCCGTATTTCGCACCGATTAAAACTCGAGAACAGGCCCCTAAATGGTTTTCCGATAATTAAAATAGAGTTAGAAGGGAAAGAGAGAGTGAAAATCCTTTTCGAGATGTGAAAATCGTGGCGATTTTCATCGAATCCCGTCTCTCTTTCAACCCGATATCGCTCTATCGTGCGCCTGGATGTTTTATTAAGTAGACGAGGAATTCGATGGAAATAACGAGGAAACGTGATGTCGAGAGATTCATCTGGAGCTCTCGTCGTTGCCCGAATTAAGCGAAATTATCATCCCTGGATTGTAGCCGTTGTGAAGGGATCGACAAGGGGCGATAACGGTTTTCGAATCTGAAACGGGAAAAACGCGGTGCATCAGCGTTTGTCATTTCGTTGAGTGCACTCGTCGTTTTTTATCATTGCTGTTTATTGCGCACACAGCAAAAGCGCGGAACGTTGATGCCTCGAAGGACTTAAAATGGTGGCGAGAGTAATTATTATAGTCGTTCCCGTGTAAAGCTACTACAGTCACGTCGTTATCCTCTACTCTGATGTAGTGGATTCCTAATACCTCCTTCTCGTCTTATTGTGTGCTCTCCTAACTCTCCGTTTCGTTACGATCGATGGGTGGGAGTCACAAAGGCACTTGTCGCCTTTGTTTTACAAAGAAAACGAAAACAATTCACCGGAAAATTCGCTCCAGAATTGCGCACCGGCAAGACTGATTTCGCCCCGAATACATTATTACCGTACAAATCTCAGTCTCCTGGAATTTCCTATTCAGTTGGTACGAGACAAAAGTACATTGTGAATTCAACTCAATAACTTGAGAAATCGAATTTCCCTCCCATTACAAATTATGTGATTCCCCGGACCAATGCGCCATCTAGTGGCTACAACTAAACAACAGCTACAGATTTCTACTTTACAACTTTATTTTTAAAACCTATTTTTGGTACACAAGTTAATTATCGGGCACATTCTCCCCAATCCATTTCAAATAAGGGTCGTTTCCTTTCTCGATAGGTAGAGAAATTACCTCGCAAACGCTATAGGGGTGATTGGCCTTAACGTATTCAGTCAAAGCGGGTATTTTAGAAGTTCTAGTCTTGATCATCATCAAGGCTTCCAAGTCTTCATTGATCTTGCCCTCCCATTCATAGACTGAAGTGACTTTGGGTATTATGTTAACACAGGCGGCCAGTTTTCCTGTGACTAATCCGTGGGCGATTTTCTTTGCGACTTCTTCGCTGGGAGTCGTCACATAGGCTACGGAATGTGTCCCAGACACATAACTCGAGTTTTGTTGTTCTCCCAGCACTCCCGACATCGCGGTCGTCTTATCCGCCACGCAATAACGTCGACAAATCCTGGAAATTGGTTAATTTGGGCTCGATTATCTTATTACCCTATAATTTGTTGATTTATTTGAAAGGTTGTCACCGGGTCAATATAACCTCAAATATTATACATTAAGTTGACTGACTCACCCTAAAATTAACGTAGAAATAAAAACTTTGTTGCCGAATAACATCAGAGTCTATATTCAAAGTAATTATGACCCTTGATTAATGTAATTAGCCGTTGTTTACTTTACCTTCTTTTGATTTTGAATGTAAACAAATCTAGTAACTTTGGTTTTCTTAGGTTGGTGTTTGTGTGACTTTTTGCATGGTTAGTTGTCTACATTACCGACATGACCGACATCAAAGTTGACGTTTACATGACGTTTATCCTAACCTAAAATTCGGGAAGTGATTTTTACATTTTCAGGAGAAACTGCTCAGAAAAAGTGCGATTTTCGTAATAAAAAATAACTGAAATATTGAGGCGGGTGCTTTTTGACGATGAGTGGTCGAAGCGGTCGTAATCGACGTGATCGCGATGAGGGTAGGAGCCGTCATTCTCGCCCCCAACACCTCAAGGGTAAAGAAATCGGCTTGTATTATATGAAATTGCGCAAAGAGAAGAAACAAGAGACTGAAATAAAATCTGTAAGGGTTTGAGATCCTTGAAAAAGAGAACTGTTGGCTAATTTCAGTTCATATTTCAGCTGGGTACGGTGATGGTCCCTGAAGCTCGTATCAATCAAATCCAAGAAACCTTAAATTCGAGCTCCATCAAAAACTTCTGCATGAGCAAATCAGACAATTACAGCCAAATCGAAGACTCGCGCTTTAAACAGGACTTCCTGCGAGTGATAAACGAAACCATTGAAGAGAAATTGAAGAATGTTGCTGTGAATCTCAAACAGGACTCCGATTTCAACGATCGCATTTACGAACAATCCTCAAAAAGAACAGAAAAATCTGAACTTTCTAAGGATATGATAAAAATGCGTCAAAAGTTACCGGCGTTCAAGATGAGAGAGCAACTTCTCGAAATAATCGAAACCAATCAGGTTGTCGTCATAAGCGGCGAGACCGGTTGTGGTAAAACTACCCAAGTGGCTCAATTTATCCTTGACGATCATATCGAGAAACGCAAAGCTTCAATCTGTCGGATTGTCTGCACTCAACCCAGACGAATCAGCGCCATCTCTGTGGCCGAAAGGGTGGCACAAGAAAGGGGCGAGAGATTGGGGGAGAGCGTGGGATATCAAATCCGGCTGGAACAGTAATAATTTTTCCATCGGGGTTTCGGGCGGCCATCTTGGACGATTTTGACACATGTCAAAACCAAGATGGCCGCCTTGGAACTCTCGTATTTTGAGTTTCTTTTAATTTCTCGTAGAAAAATCCCACGAGATCGGGGCTCGATAATCTTCTGTACCACTGGCATAATCCTGAAAAAGATGGAGAGCGATCCGAGTTTGAGCAACGTGTCGCATTTGATTTTGGACGAAATCCACGAACGCGACGTCCTTTCCGATTTCATCCTCGCGTTAATCAAGCAAATCGCCGGCAAACGCAAAGACCTGAAAGTCATCCTTATGAGCGCCACTCTCAATTCGGAAAAGTTTTCGAAATATTACAACAACGCCCCTCACATCAACATCCCCGGTTTCACTTATCCGGTGGAGGAATATTACTTGGAAGATGTTATAGAGAGGACCAAGTTCGTTTTCGAATACAACGAAGAGAAAAAACCCGTTTGGGTTGTACACAAATTAAGGAAAGCGAACACCCTCATCGAACAAGAGTACGATAACATGATACAACCCTACATAAGGCATATGATTGCCGAAGGGAAATACTCCACTAACACTTTAGCGCAATTGAGGAATCCCCAATGCGAGAAACTCAATCTGCAGTTGATCTACCAACTTGTACTAGATATCTGCGAAAACGATGGAAATAAAGATGGCGCCATTCTCGTTTTCCTGACAGGTTTCGTAGAGATCTCCGAGTTGATCCAGATGATGGAGAGGTCGGGGAAGTTCCCCAAACACAATTACCAGATCTACCCGTTGCATTCGCTCATGCCAACGGTGGACCAGAAACAGATTTTCGAAAGACCTCCAAGAGGGGTACGAAAAATAATCGTGTCTACCAGTATCGCGGAAACCTCGATCACGATCGACGATGTCGTTTTTGTGATCGACTGTGGCCGAATCAAGACGGCGAATTTCGATGCTGCCACCAATTCGGAGAGTCTCACCCCCGAGTGGGTGTCTCTGGCGAACGCGAGGCAGCGCAGGGGGCGCGCGGGGCGCGTCCAGGACGGCATTTGCTTCCATTTGTACTCGAAAGCGCGCGAGATGCTCCTAAGTCAGTTCCAGAAACCCGAAATCCTGCGAAAACGGCTAGAGGACGTGATCCTGACAGCCAAAGTACTGCAGTTAGGCAAAATCGAACGATTCTTCTCGACTTTGATCGATTCTCCCGATCCAGAAGCCGTCGCCCTCTCTTTAGAGCTCTTAAAGCAGCTAGAGGCCCTCGATGATGAGGAGTATTTAACCCCTTTGGGCTACCACTTGGCTAAGCTACCCATGGCGCCTCAAATGGGGAAAATGATCTTGTTTGGGGCCCTTTTCAGTTGTCTAGATCCGATTTTATCGATCGCTACAACTCTGGATTTCAAAGACGCTTTCCAGTTACCCATTGGTATGGAGAAGCGGGTGCATGAGAAGAAATTGGAGTTGGCGGATGAATGCAGCGACCATTTGCTGTACCATTCGGTCCTGCAGGCCTACGATAAATGCCAGAGGCGAGGTAATTTGAGACAGTTCTGCTGGAATTACTTCTTGAGCCAGAGCACTTTGAGATTGCTCAAAGAGATGAAAAAACAATTCATGGGGTATCTGCACGAGATGAATTTCGTCACCAATACCGATCCGAAATGCCCGGATTTCAACCGGAACTCGTTCAATACGAGTCTCGTCAAGGCCATAGTCTGCGCGGGGCTTTACCCCAACGTCCTAATCGTGAAGTAATTATTATCTGTGACATTGGAGTAATGGGGGGTTTACCCCACTCGTTTTTGGGTGGTAAAGCACTCATTACTGACCAGTGTTGTAATGGACGATTACAGGGGGGTAATGCTCCTTTTTTGTTCAAGGAATCTTAAAAAGCGGTTAGTTCACACCCCGGAAGGGAAGCGGACGAAAATCCACCCAAAATCTATTCTGTCTTGTGAAAAAATTTATTTCCCTTCGAAACTCTTAGTCTACTACAGGAAAATCAAATCTACTGAGGATTACATTCATGATGGTTCCTTGATCCATTCGTTTCCAGTGATTTTCTTCGGCGATAAATTCCATAGCGAGGTCGATGGCGGGTACGAATCGATTTTCATAAGTGGTAAATTGAAGTTCAGGAGTAATGAGGCTACAGTTTCCGTAGTTAAAGATTTGAGAAATCGGTTTAACTGGTTTTTGGGATACAAAATCTCGCATCCCGGGCCCGTGATTTGGAGACCGGACAGTGAAGAAACCAAAATTTTGGAGTGAGTTAACTGTAATTTATCATTGTCCGTTTTTAAATTTGTTATTTTTAGAGCCATTAGCGAGCTCATCACTTCTGAAGATTTGGGCACTCTCGATGATGATTAGGCACATGATGGAGATGATTGAATTTTTGAATATTAATTTTTCTTTATTTTTCAATAAAGTATTATTTGGTTCTTTATCCTTATCTCGCTATGTACACATTTAAAAAGTGGTCGCGATTTGGAGTAAAACCCTACGTTCAATTCCCACAATATGTGAATTATTAATAGTCATGCGTATAAACTTTATTACTCACAATCACAAATAATCCGAATTATTATCATACCTATCCCATCGGTTTTTTGAAAGGGCAATGAACTTGTTATATTCCTTATCAAAAAAATGTCTAGTACATTTTTATATAAAGTTCAAACACCTCACGATTAGTAGTCATTGTACCAAGTATCGAAAATTATAAAAATTGCACTCGAAAAATTTCTCTAATGAGACTCACTATCGCCGAAAACCCTGAACTTAGACTTGACACTGGATCAGAAATTGATAGAAATTAGAAGGACGACACCAAATTTCCGATGATAACGTGGGGAATCAATCTGGAGGTCCTTCCTCGTAACTTTGACGTCATAATATGGATTTCTGTTGGTTCTTTTGCTTTCCACGACGAATATTCGTTTTTCGGGGTGTAGCTAATAATGATTATCGTTATCTGTCCGATCTCTATTATCCGCCCGGGTCTAAATAAAGTGCTCTCTCGCATATGGCATTAAAAGTCCGCCAAGTCGAATTCACTTGGCGAAAATTAATTAATCACGTTATATAGTTAGGAGCAATGAACTCGCTTTATTAAGCCCAAAAACAAATACGTGCGAGAGTATATAGCGAAGATTAAAATTGTTCTGTCCGCGTTGAAGACCCATAATATAATCACACCCATTCGTTTTATTTGCATATTCTGACGTTTCTTTACAGTTATAACGTTTATATGCGCAATAAGAAACGGCTCTATCTCGTACGCGTATAATAGGCACTGTTCATATTTGGAAAAGGATTTTTTTATTAAAAATTTTCGGGCCTAAAACAATAATAATTCCGCCAATAAAATTAAAACCCTCCGAAATATAAGAATCATTATTATTATAGACGATAGAAGCGATAAGAAAAATCTGCATTGTTAATAAAAATTGTTATCAAACGAAAAGCGGTTTTATCTTTGAGCTCCTCATTCGAGCACCGTTTAGTGTTTGGTGCCTATGTCGATAATACCTCCGCGTTATACTCGAAAAAAAAATCGTGCAACGGTCTAAAAATGGGCGAACTTGATGATCTGACAAGGGATGAGACCCGTCGACTTTGCCGGTAAGTTTCAGGCGAATTTTACCAAATTTTAAAAATGTCATTCGCTTATTTTTACGCTCGGTACTTTTTTTTAAACCGAGTTAATGACTGAGCCGGCGTGGGATGTTTACGTTTTAAAAATAAGGTGGAAATAGACCGCTAAGTTGGTAATACCGAGTTTAGAGTGAGGACCCCAAGTTCAAGTTGAAATAATAATAATCTGAAATAAAATAATGAAAAATAACGAACAGTGGCTCCATTTATATTAGTTCTTGTGAGAGATTAGATCCTGCTGAATTCGTATTTTTACGGACTCTCTATACAATAATATAATAATTCCATTATTTAGAGTCCTGGGACTGACGGACGATAAATAATGCACGTATTTGTAAGAGAATAAGGGAAAAAAGAAGGAAACAGCGTCGCGAGAGGTGTTTGTTGAAAATTCCAAAACGAAAATAAGCGCGCATTGATTTGCCAACAATTTCTTTGTGTTCGGAAAGACGTTTAATTTTAATTGCTCGGTTTCGGGGCCTTCAATCTTGATCACTTTACAATGGGAGAGGAAAAAAGGACGATTTTGAAATATGTCGACAGAGTCCGGTCCAAAAGCTTGTTGCTAGCAGGAAATCGGTGGCAGCCTCTCCACCCACTCGGACTCGATTTGCGAAAGCCGAGAGGACACCCCATCACCGAATCTCCCCCAATTCAAGGTCGGCCATCCCCTATTAATCGATACGCCGCCCTTCGCGATAATCGCACCCCTAACTCTCCGGGTGTTGGCGGTGGAAAGGTCCGGATTTTTCTGGGTTTCTCGGCGATTTCCGGGGATTTCGTCCGGAAAAGCGATCCGGTGATGGGGAACGGGCGAGGGCGGCCGGCGACAAGTGCTCCTCGGCGATCGCGGTCTCGAGCGGGCCGCGTTCGGCTCCGGCGTTTCAGTTTCAGTTCAGTCGCGACTCGGGCAGGTCGCGTGCACGGATCGTCCGCATTTTCGCCAGTGAAACGCCGAGCGCACGTGCACGTTTTCCGGGCGATGCGCCGCTAGGACACCCGGAGCCGGTCGCCAGCGGCGGAGAGGCCGCGCGCCCGGAGCGGGACGGAAGTGCCCGCCGGAAATGACTTTCCCATCGATCGCCGGCGCGTCCTGCTGAAAGAGAGCGAGTGGATTTTCGCGAAATTCGTGCGGAGTGCGGGCGACGTTGCCATGATTATTTCAAAAGATCTGTTCCTGCTGGGAGACCAAGACTACTTGCGACTCCCCAACAAGGACGAGAAGCGGCCGACGATGATGAGGCCGGTGGTCAGCAAGCCGCACCAGAGGTAAAGATGCGCTCTTTCGCCCGGAATCGAAACGAGGGGCCTCCGGTGAACTTTGCCTCGGAAGAGGTCTATAAATAATGACGGTTTTTAACGATATCGCCTGAAAACTCCAAAGACGTTTTTACCGCGACTATTACTCAAGTTAATAATAGAAACTCGTGTCGTGATGGCTTAGATACCCAACAACTACAATAAAAAAATATGTGTAATCTGGCTGCTGGTCAACGACCCCGCTTTTAAACACCGCACTTTATCCACTACCACTCTTATTGTTATTATTATATTAGGCCTAGGCGATCTATAAATAATAACCAAGAGAGGAAATCGCTCGAAAAATCGAGTCTTTGTCTTAACCACTCGAATTGACCCCAATTTTTATTTTTAAATAAAAATGGGATTCTTGCTCTGCCAAGTGTTTATCATGTAATAAATTTCAGCAAATTCCGGGCTATCAACCCCGGCTAATTTTTGAAACGGCTCCAACGAAAATCACCCTATCAGTACCGAAAGCAATCAGCAGTTCGTAAACTTCTTCGACCTCTTTTAATAATGAAATAATGTAACGCACTCGTCCACTGTAACAATTTTGAAACGAGATTTATGGTGATTATATCGCCATGGTACAACAATTTTCAATCCCGTACTCGTATAAAGTACGTTACCTACATAACGTGCAAGTACCCGGGTACTTAATAGAAGTGAGTTTGATTTATTTCTCAATTAAAAACTTTTTCGCCGAGACTTTTACAGTGCGGTCGAAAAATAGTGCGCGGATCGAATGGGACCCAACCCAGCGCGATAAAATTCACCCATCAGTTGGGTACCACCTTTATGCCGGAGCCAGCGGGAGGGCTTGACAATTAATTACTGGGGGAGATCGAATTTTTCGATAAAATCGGTCCTTATTGTTTTTATTTTGGCGTTTGCCAGGAATTCGGTTTATTGTCCGTCACCCTTTCGGGCCACCTGGTCCAATTTGTTGCGACTTTTGTACATACGATTCGCGAAATTGATTCATCTTATTTTTTTCGTGACGAAATGTTTTCGCTCGTGGTTGATTATTATTGACGTCACGAGTCGCGACCGTCCCCTAAATTACGCATAAACGTGATTAATTATAACCGAGATAAGAGAAATAAGAAAGGCAATTACGGACGTTTTTCGTAAATAATCTGGTGCCCGAATCACCTACTTAATACCAGATGAAAAAGTCCGGCGTTTAGGTAAACCCGTTTCGCGATTCCGATCGATTTTGAAACTGTAATAATCGCAAATCTTATCTAAATAATAGCGCTGTGCGCGAAAGAGGTGGGCCAGAGTTTTTCAGCTTGTCAGTCCGGTCCTGATCGCGTGGTATAATTGCGATAAACTGACACAGATGTGGTTTTAGGTCAATGCACTTTATCATATACACACATAAATACAACAGAAATGATATACGCACATAACAAACTCGATCCGGCATTTAGAAAATTTCACGCACGAGAGAGCCATTTCCCTCCCAAAGGCGAAAATTTTTAATCATTTTTTCGTGTCGGCGTTGTATATATTCGGGTATTTGCCCGAGTTTTGTTTGCCCCCCTTAATGAGTGCCCCATTTTCTCTTAAAACTACACACAAACACACCTAACCCGAGTTACATTACGTGCACTCTCCTTGTGTAGGCTTTTCAGTTCACGCAATATTTATTTTTATTGAAGTTATTGCCTCACGAACCGACTTCCTCTCTCTGTACTAATACTCATTATTTACTGCACTCGACACTGTATAGGTTATAGGTACTTCATCTCTTTGTATAGTGTATTAATCCCGGATCTGGTTTATTTAATTCGATTCGAGTTGATTAGAAATCGAGTAGAAAGCTCGTCTGGATCATGTTTACGGAGTACCGTACAGATGCGTCCGAGTCTTACGGTCTTAAAAGCACGCGACGATAAAGTCTCTGGAGTGAAAATTGGGACAAACGGAAATATGCAAATGGGCATTTTTACGCCAGTAGGTCTCTCTGGTCGCGGTCGAGTCGGTTATAAGAAGTTAAGTGGAGTGCCGCTTTCTCACTGGAGATTTATGGTGGTGGTCGCACACCCACACACCTCTCCCATAAGTCGTAAACAGATTTCTTCCGTTCTCTTCGAATAAACGGTGACGGCGAACTCTGCCCTCGATGGAAATCAAAATAGGGGATTTCAAGTTGGTACGCCTAGAAAATTGTGAAAGTGAGGTTATAATCTGTCGTTTCGGTTAAACTGTCATTTCGAAAATCTAGGGGGTTTTAGTTTTAGCCAACTGATTTGGACCCGTTTCCCGCTCGTTTCGGTTTCACCTCGGGTTTTACATACAAAAGAATTCAATTTTGGAGGAATTTATGAATATTTATGCCCAAATCGACTAAAAACTCGTTTCCGAAATCCTTGGTCGTGCCAAAAGTGAGGAATTATTATCATGCATCAGGCCGAATAAATTCGTCGTCTTTTTATTGTATCCCTGGGAAAAATGTTAAGGTCTCACTAATTACCGATTTCTCATTGGTTCTGGGCGCTAATACATAAAGTATATTAAAAGGCACCATCATTTATATCGTATTCATCGCCGGTGATGGAGTAATAAATACAATTTTTCGAGACTTTCAAACTTATACCATCAACTTAATGCGGTTTTATGTGCATCGTAATATAAACTTGGGGCGTCTCAATAATAAACTGACGTTATTTTCGCAATATGAACTAATTAAAATCCGTATTTTACCATTTTAGTGCAAACGCGAATATTATAAAAAAGAAGAAAGTTATTGGTCGGTCGGAGTAATAAAAATTGGCGAACGTTGAACTCGCCCAAATTTTCTATTTTCGTTTATTTCCAGTATTACTTCAATCATAACAATTTCGTACAAGCATACAGTAATCGAATTTCAGATACCTACACTACAACAACATTCTCTGGACGTTTTAAAAATTGTTATCTTTATTGATGGGTTTACTTTTCGTTATTGTAATATTGACATTTTACTTGGGTAAATGCGTCGAAAGTTTCGAGGTTATTACGCAATTGCGATAATTCGATTTTAAATGTCCCAGGTTTCCATTTCCTGTTCTCTCGAATTGATCATCGTGTGTATAACGGCCGGTGCCACACAATTCCGAATTCTCCGAGACCCGGAGCGAAAACTCCCATCAATGTTTACATCCGTCAGTTTCAGTTTTCAGCGAGACCATAACATTATCCTTTTTGCAGAACCTTTTTCTAACCTTGACATTCCGAAATCTGTATGAATCGCATTTCTTTGAAAGTCATAAAGAAGTCATAGAGAGGAGAAGTTTATTGCTGGTGGTGCGTTATGTCATTCACGGCCGTTTTTCCATGGTTCTCGTCGCAGGAATCGTGAATCAGTCAACTCAAACAAATTTCGGCAATATTATGACAAAATCCGTGAATCACCCGAGTTATACGACTGGATTTTCCTGCCTAGCTGATTCCAGGAGGCGACGCTCCATTTATTCATAGGACCTGGCATTTCCTACGTCATCGAGAGGAATCCGAATCGAGCGAATCGAAGGCTCGTTGGAGGTTTCCTGGGCGATTACGGTCGGTTTTCCGCGCTCTGTGCTCCGGATCCGGTCGTTTTTCGCCCGTTTCTGACGTCAGATCGCTTCGCGGGCGCCCGGAGGTCGCGCGGGCCGCGGAGCGCTAGGTATTCCGGCGTGTCCGTCGGCCGAGTGCAGCAGGACCGCATCGGGGCCGTTATATTTGGCCGCTGCAGGCCGGCGAGTGTGCCAGGGCTGCAGCGGCGGCGCAGGAGGGGGGCGCGACCGGGGGGCGCCGAGGGGGGCGCAGACGCTCGTTGCGCGCGGGTCGACGACCGCTGAAAGTGAAAAGAGAGGAGGAGTTGTGCACAAGGATGTGCGGCAAAACGCGAACGATCCAGAGAGAGCGAGAGTGAACGGATCCCCCCGTCCGACACCGCTGCCCACCTCACCCACCGTTCCAATACGATCTTCTTCGTCATAGTCTTCTTCTTCCATCTTGTGCGCCTTCTTTCTGCCCCAATTTCAACAAAACACCCGTTTCAGAGAAATCCATTCTTTGGCAGGTTCGTGTCTTGCTGTAAAAGCTCCCCATTGCTACGAAGGCAACAAAGCTCTTGTACGATTGTTCATCAAGAACTTTCAGAAGGTTTCAGCCCGGATGGTGGCGAAAATCGAGACAATTAAGGTTATGTCTGCAGCTTTCAGGAGAGCTTTTGCCGATTCTCATCTCTAGTCTAGTTCCAGAGACATCGAGGTTCATTAGAGCTGATAATCACCAAATGACAAGAAATTTCAAGTCTTGCAACAAAAAGCTCTATCGAAAGCTCTTTTGAATACGTTTCCATTATGTCTTCTCCAGTTTCAGTGATATCGCTGGTTGAAATTCAGAATTATTTCAGCCCGAATCTCCAAAAGTCAGGCAATAAGAGTTAGGTGACAAATTTCCTGATCTAAGATGCCTTTTCATCGAAGTATCTTGCTGAAGCTTTTCTGTATGAAGTGTTTTCTGGATTTCTGGGAACTTCAAGTGTAACCGATTTCTGTCTTTCTGTAGAAGCTAATTTCATATAGGTGCTTAGCGTTTTATTCAAGGCTCTGGGGTTCCTTTTGTTGTCGTTTTCGCACAATATCTCGATTTGTTGAAAAAGCTCTCAAACAAAGAGGGGCGATTCGGCGGTCACGCACTAACCGGATTTGCTGTCCCGATGTCCTGTTCCGTGCTTGGAGGATTTCGCTGGGGGCCCCTCGATATCGCATGTCGAAAATCCGGGCCTGGAAACATTCGCAGGATTCGAGAAACACCTACAAAAGTGTTCCCCTCTCACCGGTTCTCTGTTACTAGGACGAAATTGTATACGCCCGGAGTTTGTTCACCCCGGCACATAACGAAAGCCCGCTGCACAATTCCCTGTAGGCAAATAAAGCCGCAACCCCTCTCCATAATACGGGCTCTCTATACGTGCACTACCTAATCCGCACAAATTCCTGCTGAAATTCGCATTTTCTCAAATTACTTCCACTAGCTGGCGCGGATTTGATAACGTGTGTGATGATGATGGATGGGAATCTTTTTGTGCACACTTTGGCGTTATATAATCGTGTCTAGGTCAGTTTTTTCGCTACTTCTTCGCCGCGCTCTTTCGATGATAATGATCCTTCATCGATTAGGCTTCGCGGTTTTAGCAACAACAAATTTTAAGATTTGCATATAATTTATCACGAATAAGATCAACACTCCTTATACACTTGCAGGATTAGTCATAGCCCCCATAACCATAAACATGTACGAATAATACCGCATTCGAATAGTTTCCTGCTGACTGGATCCTTGAATTATTAGAGAGAGGTGTCACTTACCTACCTTTACGTACATGCGATTCGTCGCTTTTCGAAAAATGCAGTTTTATGGTGTTTTTGTTATGAATATCGGTGTCTAGGTCAGTTTTTGATGTGGACATGGCATAATTATAAAACTTTTGCATATTATAATTACGTCCATCAGCAGTCTTTTTCCATGTGATAACGATTCTTTTTGATATACCTGCACGATAAGAAACGCGACACGTCTGTATAATTACGCGTTTTACTGGAATAAGGCCAACGTTTCGTTCGAGCGAGCAAAACACGACCGGCAAGGTTCTCCGGACTTATTGTTTTTGACCTTTGCGTTAAAAACGGCCTTCTTTCGATTATAAAGCGGGCCCCGTTCGGAAAATTCCGTTCCGTCAGTAAAAATTTCATAAATAATAACAAATCGGATTTATTCCAGTAGCCGCTATTCAGTTTCATTTCATTTCAGGAGAGCTTTTTTTGCAGCGGCAAACGTTAAAAACTCGTTCTCGTAGGTAACCCTCGAGCACTCCCAAAAAAAGTCCGCCCATACAGACACACAATCATCGCCAAAGCCGAAGAAGAGGTCTTTCAAAACAATAATCACGGCCGATTTTAGTTCGTTATTACAATGTTTCATAACACAAACACGAACTCGACTAGGCATTTGCCGATTTTAACGTCCTGGTGTTAACGAATTAATGAATAAAGTAAAGTTCGTTCATCACAGAATGGCTCTTAATCGAAAGTGCTCCTCGGAATTTTTCCTCCTGGCTAAAAATAACGCCGCTTCTGTTGCAGGAAATTCGAGCCATTATGATAACCGTGGCCGGCTTCCTGTCCGAATTTCGGCCCCTTTATCGTCGAGCCGAATAATGATCGCATCAAGAATTAAACTCGGTGAACGTCGAGTTAGCGAGTGCACACACGGAATATTGAGGTCGCTGCATTTTATTTGGGTCTCTCGAGAGTTAAAAGACTCGGTACAGAAAATTCGGTACCGCGGCGTATAATTAGATTTAGAAATTGCTTAATTTTAACCACATGGGACGGGCGAAATCCAAGAAGCAGCTGCTCGCGCAATTTCCAGTGCCGTTACGTCACCGGACCGAACCAACCCCATGCGAACAAACGCGAGATTTTATTCAAATCTGCGGGAGACTTCTTTTTCTTGCCGTTTCCGGTAGCGCAGACGTCACGTTTCTCAATCCGCGATAAAGGGAAACGTGATTGAAAAGTACGCTCCTGTAAAGATTCTAATGGGTAGAGACTCGCTAATTCCTAAGTAAATTCTCCCGAATTTTCCACGAGAAACGAAAAAAACGCGAGGATCAATTTGCGTCTTCATTAGGCTCAGATGTCTGAATGGAAATAGCATTGAACCCTAGCTCTAGATCAACTAAATCGTTCTAAATATTTAGTGCAAGGATTTTGAATACTTTAAAGAGACTTTTGCTCCGGGTTTGGGTGCAGTCTTCTTAATATTGCGGGTTGTGCATCATCATCATCATCAGCATCACCGAACCAGCCGAGTCGAACAATGAGACAGGTCTTGTCCGAATTTGGCACCAAACAAAGGTGATAATTGCTTCGCAAATACCGCCCGAAAAAGTTACCTGATGTTTGGTTGCACTTCTCCTATATAATCTTGTTTTGTATTATTATTGCGCCTTGGTTCGGTCAAATAACAAGCGACTTTTTGTTTCAGGTAAGGAATTTCTCCTATTCTCCGAGTTTACAAGAGACGACGATGAGTGCCGGTGATCTACTTACCCGTAGTAAAAACGCGTGGAAAGTGAGGTATTTGCGACTTTCATCACGGGAACGATTTTCGAGTGGAGCGGCGGTAATCGGGCCGACCTAAATGAAGAAACGAATAATTGCGCGGAATCATTAAAATGCATCTGGGTCTCGCATGTGTGCATACCCGCCTGTAATACGTGTCTTCATCGATAATGAGGCATTTAACCCCCGGTCCCCTGTAATTTTCGCATTATAAAGTCGGGTTTTTATCGGCGCGGCCGATAGATGCGCACCGCAGGGGATGCAACAAAATAATCGTCTCTGGCAAAAATTTAGACCGTCGCCGGCAATAAAGCAACATCCTGTTTCACGCGAGCCTATAATGGGACGCATTTTACGATCGACGAGCGCATTTAATCGCCGGTGTGCGGACGGCGGCCTCTCCTCCGCCTCCATGATGCCGGATCGGACGGAGGGCACTTGCCGCAATGGCCGCAATCGATGATGTTACGAGATATTTATGAAGTGTGTCAGGAAAACAAAGATCGCCTTTGTGTTTTCGCTAGCAGCGCGAACCATCAATCAGTCTGGCGCTCAACCACCGGCTAACGCCGACTCCGGTGTAGAACCGAATCCTCGGCCCAGAAACATCAATCAGGTGCCAAAGACGCTGAATCCGCGCGAAAGCTGCCGGAGCCAATCGGGCAGAAAGCTGCGAAAGCTCCCAGATACTGTCGATACTTTGAAACTTGAGAATCGCTCGAAAATCGCTTCAAAATGCTTCAAAGTTGCCAAAAGCTGAAAATCTTAGATTTCCTGACATCATCCTGAAAATTCAAGTTGAGTTATTTTCATAAAAATGTCCATTGAAAGATTCCAATTTTGAGAGATCCTGTATATTCTCGGAGCTTCGAAATTTCAGTCAGCTGAAGCGGGAGATGTTTTACTTCCTGCTGTCGAGCGGATTGCCGCTTTGAAATTGGTGCGTGGGCCGGCGCTGGAAATTGAATTCCTCGTCTGCGAGATCCGAAACTCAATTCCGTTAAATATACAGAGTGGTGTGCGTATAAAGGTATGTGGGTTATGCGCCGTCGTCTTTAATTAATTCGCCGTTTCCCCTTCGACCTATAAACTTGGGTTTTGCGCAAGTATCTCTCGTGTGTCGTGTAATAATAATTAGAAGTTTCCACAAAAATCACAATAGGTGCGGTGGTGTGGTAACTTCATGAATACCAAACGATATTTCTGGTTCGTTACCCTCCGCGATCGCCAATAAATTTAATTACGAGCCGTTCATTTAATAACGCGAAATGTTATTTCTGCTCTTTACGGTATTTACTCGCCACCGGGAGTTTCGAGAGATTGTTATCGAGAGAGCACCGAGTGAAAGCGCAATCTCACAATAAGACGCACCTTTTGTCGTGAGCACGATCCCGATAGTCCCGGCATGAATTTTACAAAAATCCGCTTATTTATCATTCAACGTTAGACTTTCTCCGGGGACTTTTCCTCTTTCTTCCGGTATTATTCATATTATGTGGTGTAAGGCTCTCCGGGTATGTGGGCATTTAATTAAAAGGTCAAGGGTGGTCGGATGGCCTTGTCTAGCGGTCAATAAACGCAGAACAACGGCTATAGACTTGACAGTTTTAACGGGCCGGCCTTTTTTCGGCACGCGAAAAAGCTCGTCCCAAATTAATAATCGCCCGTAGCTCAGAGACAAATCGAGGGTAAACGCGAAAGCCTCCAAGTGCATAAATTATCGTCAGTCGTCGGCGATGATGATTTTAATTGTTCGAAAGGATGAAAAATGACGTATAGGTGCATTCGCGTCAATGTGCGCACATTTTATGGGGTTCAAACGCACATAAAGCCGAGGGGGAGTTTTATATTTCCTTTCTCGGTACCTTTATACACACATGCGATAATAAACCGATAAACCGTCATAAAAGTTTTCAATGTCAATGTCAGACGTGTTATCTCTCGAAGGTACTTTATAGCACTCGCACAATAATCATTACCTTCGTCTATTTGTCTATTTGTCTTCGGGTAATGCCATTGCAATGTTAGGATTTTTCGGATTCGGCCGAAAACTGTCGTTAAGAATGCGTTGACCTTTGGTGGGTTCGTCTCAAAAAAAGGTAAAGTCTGTGTGTAAAGACGATCCGATGAAGAATCAATCAAAGTCACAAATCGATTTGGTGAAAAAACGCACGATATATCACCGGCGCGTTTGAGGTCAAAACACCTGAAACGGTGTAGGTTTGGGTCATCCCATACGAAAAAAATCGCGGGCCAATAAACTGCCGAAATTTATATAGGGAGAGCGAGCGCCCACCTCTATGCTAAAAGTTCTAAAACCCGTAGGAGAAGAGGTCGAGGAATGCGCGGCCCGTTTCCGGTGAAAGACGGTCCCCGCGTCAGGTCCGATTTCGTACCTACCGAAACCGAAATCCGGTCCGGTCATTTTCCTGCAGTAATGTCCGTTATTATGGTGCACTCGGCGCGCAGAAAAAACCGTCTGGTGGTGGCCGGGCCGGGCGCAAAAAGCGCTTTCATTAATGTTAACCCCGCCGCTGTGCCGAAACGATGATGATGATGATCCTTTGTTGGCGATTTCGCGCGATCCCGTCCAAATTCTCCCCCGGAATCCGCGGACCGAGACCGGCGCACCGCGATCGTCGTTATTATCTCCGTTCTCGCATTAACCGAAACCGGCCCGAAAAAACGGGAAAAAAGGCGCTTTTCGGGGGGCCCGCTCTGCGCCGCGTATTGCAATTGTTGCACCAAAACGCATAATCATTCATCTGGTTCCGACCGTGCCACATCACCAGGTATACACAGAGGAGAGCCAGAAGAGAGGTACAGCCTGCCAATAAAAAGAGCGAAATTCTCTCCACAGATGGTCGGAGCGGGCTCGGACCGGAGCCGCCCGTAGACCCGCCGAAAATTAATTTCGCCTTTACCAAAATAATTCCCCAAGCAATTCCCAAATCGAACCGGAATCCAAAAATTGCCAAAATCCTCATAGTTATCAGCGACTTAAAGAGCGATGGTAGAGAGCCGGCTCACACTTTTGTTATTCAGTTACCTGCAGCAAATTCCTGGCTATAAATAAAAGCGAGGCCGCCAAACGCCCAATATCAGAACCGACACCATCGCCGTTGTTGCCGTCGCGAAAATTCGCCCCTCGTGCGGAAAAGCGCCCAGAAATTCGCCTGAATGCGATGAAGACTTTGAGAGACAGGTGCGATGACGAAACGGCAAAACGAGCAAACAAGAGGCAGAGACATAAACAGCGTAAATGCGTAGGACGAGTCCCGGATTGGACCGATCTCTCTACTAGGACCGAATCGGTGGATTTTTCCATCCGTTTGAGTCGGTTCGTATCGATTTCAAGTCCGAACTGCCCCTTCCAAAATGCCAAGGCTGATGTTAATTCAGCCTCGTTTTAATTATGAATTTTTCGCAATGAGTAGCTCGTTATGAAGTCGGGACTGCGAGGGGCAGACCGATGCTTTGTTGACAACTTTTTCTCGTTTAGATAGCAGAAATTTCAGGAAGTGTAGACAGGTTTTAAAAATGAAATTCGGAGAGCTTTCTGCTATCTGATTTTCAGGAGATTTCAGGAGGGAACTCTCAGCACCTTCTGGAAAAAATTCTGCATCAGTCTGAACTTGAGATTTTCAGGAGATTTCAGGAAAACGGCACTTTCTGGTCACAATTTTCGTAGAAAATCATTTCAGCCTCGAAAATCTTGCTCGAAATTCGTCGAAATTTCCTGAGATTGAAATGCCGCAAATCCCTGGAGGTGCTCGGCGGCTTTCTGCTATAAATATGATTAGATAAGGCAACGAACTCTGTCGGTGTTGCGATGAGGTCTTTATATTTCCAAGCGCGTCTCGCGATATACCTAATGGTCGTGGAACAGCGCATATACGTACGCAATGCGTACACAGGTACAGGATATCTCTAGTCGGTTTAATAATAATAATAAATTATTTTTAAATCTCGTTTCATAGCCGAAGCCAAGCCGAGCCGAGCGAGCACAAGACGTCATAACTTTCGTCCGTGTACACGACGGCGTGATGCCTCGTAAATACCGGCGACGCCTCGGAATAATACGATCCATAATTTACTCTCGAATTTTTCGACAGACGCAGCTCGCACCTTGTCGAAAGCGAATACGAAAATCCCGAAATCTGCCGATCGATTCGGAGTTCGAGTTCTCGGATCGCGCGAAGATGCTTTCGTGAACTTGACTTTGACACCGAAATCGCGGTCGTTGTTCAATTCGGACGCAATTTTATTATAATGCGAGTACCAGACGCGGGCGATGGCGCGCGGAGCCGAATAAATCGACTTTCGAGAGTTCAAGATCTCACCTCGTGATTCGGACGTGACGGTGCTAATCGTTATTAACCATTTCTGTTGGGTAATCGCTCATTATTCGCGCACTTTCACCTATCCGCGAATAGGAAAAATCCCATTGTCAAGATCGCGGAAGAGAGGACCTCCTATGGGGAGGACGCCATCAAGCTAACAAGCTGGGAATCGAGGAAAAAGGAAGGCGCCGATATCGGAATAATCGCCTGGCGATATTTCAAATTTAAAGCCTAATTACGGACCGCATTTATACGGACCTGTTCTTTGTAACGGCTTCTCGTTTACTTATTAGTATCGATCGGAAGGTCCTTCGCCCCAGATCGCTCAAGTCGACACTTAATGGCGACTTTATGGGCAAAGATTGCGGATATTATTATTATTACTACAGAGAGATTTCTCTAGGGGCTTATTAACATTGATAATATTAACGAGAAAATGAGGTTAATAGAACAGGAATGCGCCGAGAGGTGAACGGCACCATCACAATGGGTCGATGATGGAAATTTAAATTTTCGAATCTGGTTGGGAGACGCGCCGGAGGTCTTCCAGCCGCGTTTGGGAATGCAGGAGACGATCTCGTTGTCGGACCTTGAAGAGTTCGAATTTCCTAGTATTTACATATGACGCCTGCATCATTATTATAGTTAAGTCGCATAATGCAATAGTCGAAAGGGCGTTTTAACAATTTCCCTCACGTCCATAACTCCCGACCTATCCTATTATTATTATCGAGAAGTTGGCATTCAAGACGCACATTCAGGGTGAATACCCATGCAGGTCCATTGTCCTCGCAATGCACCGGGCGCCCATACCGCATTATCATTAGAGACAGCAAAATGTGCAACTGAAGGTAGAATCTCGGAATTTTCTAGGATTTTTACACTTTTCCAAGGCGATTCTACAAATTTTGATCGAGAACTTTTACTTTTTCCTGCCCGGGGAGAGCGTAGAGCGGGCGCCTTTTTATTTTGTAAAAGGTAAACATTCTGGTTACGACACTGATATACGTCCTCTCAGGCCGAGACAAGAGACAAGTCTCGTAGATATTTAAATACATATTAGGCATTTAGTTCTGCGATGTAGGTGCTAAATATCGTCTGCACACACAAACATGCGAACCTAACCTAACCTTAAGTAAACGTTCTCTTCGTCTTCTTCATTCTCGTTTCTTCCTCGGGATCGAGCAAATTTTTCCTTTCGTTCACAATAAAAGAGCGCGCTTATAATCGAAGGCCGTATAACGCGTAATGGGAAGATCGGTTTCCTCGAGTTTTCCCCGGCTGCACCTTCCTTGTTCTCCGGCCTAGGTATTTCCACACAAATGGTGCACCTGATCAATATTTAAAACGCAATTTTATCGAGGCATACGTAGTTGGCTCATTTGCATAAACCGGAGCGTCGCTGTAAATTCTAATAAAGAGTCGAGTTCTCTTCTTTCTTATCGAGCCCAGACCGAATAACGCCCGGCACCTTTACGATCCTTTAACTTTTTCTAATTGATATTTAGTAACCCGACACTATAACGCACTCGACTAGACCAGACTAGACACAATTATGATTATCTCTTTGTCTACAATACGGTTTTTACAAGTAATTAGTAATGTGGGTGCCGTCACTTTTTGCCCCCTTTATTCTTATACGGTAGGAACTAGTCGAGTGGACCAAATATTTGCAGACCGATAATCGTCATTGTTATCTCCAATCTCTGATCTTAGGTTTCGGGATTTTTCCAATAATTCGATCCAAACTTGTTTGCTTTTATACGAGTTCAACGTCCTCTGAAAAGATTCTAGGTCGCATTTTTGCGAATTGTCCAAGACGAATTTCCACCCAAATTCAGTCCAATCAGAGGTGACGCAACGACAGTCACAAACAGAGCAATTTTCTCGAACATAAATAGATGTTTTGATGAGAGTTTCGCCTTTCGATCCTTCCGAGACTTTCCGGGGAGCAAATTGGAGTTTCCGGCATCACGCAATCGTTTCTCGGCCCGCAGAAAATAGTCTTTCGGCCGCCGGATCCATTATCGGAGGATTACACGCAAACTCGCACCGGCCATAATTGGATTACACGGCGTATATTATAATAGTCCCATCTCTCGAAAGTTCGTGTTAACTTGTCGTAATTCAATTTTGAGCGCTTATTCGGACGTGCACAATGACGGGGGCCCCCATTAGATCCTCCTAGGCGACTGTGCGCTGGTGCGAAGGGGAAAATTGAAGATAATAAAACAATTAATGTGACCTTATCATTCAGGAGCGACGCACAAGGTCACCGTTTAGCGACCACTCGCGTATTATTACACCGATTACATTTTCCAAGCGCAGAGGACCTAGGCACCTTCCCGCCGATCCGAGAAACGCTCGGAAAACCGATTTCGTTTTCATCCGCAGATTCGCAATTATTTACTATAACGTGGAGATAGACAATAGAAGGAAAAGCGTGTCAAGGCCGGTTAATTAAAGTGCAATCTGGCGCAAAAAAGCCGGGTCGTTGCCCCCTCATCGGAGGCTCTCTCGCTCCCACCTCTGATAATCCCGAGACTTAGATTATACAGTTATGAGGCGATTTTGAAACTCATTATCGCGGCTAGCACACGAAAATCTCGCTACAAATCGGCTCAATTACGCCCGAGAAGCGTCTTAACCTTACATAACTTAACCCAAATAGATCCGACCGAGTCGTATCGTTACAGAATGGCCGCCATTGTGTGCTCGGTTTTACTATGCGACTACTACGACGTGGAGGATCGTGTGAAAAAACGGATTTTTTTGCTTTTACGAGTGATTTTTATTAAGTCTGTAATAGAGCTGGTAGTTTATTTGAGACAGTTAGCTTTTTGTTGTTTGGTTCTTGATCTAGATTAGGTCGTCACGCTCCGAGCCCGCCGCTTTTTATCCCAAACATCGCGGATTTTCAAATAATCCAACAAACGGAGAAGGGATTACGGTCCTGATATTGCTATATGACACAAATTAACGTATAAAAACCGTAATTTCATGTCTCCCAAGCTTTCGATCCTCGTTTTACTCGCTAGTTGCGAAAAGTGAGGTTACAATCACCTGTTCCTGATGAAATGTCAGATTTGACGTCTAGGGACCGTTTTTCAGGCTGAAAATTACCATTCTTCTTTGTTGCATCTGAAAGGAATAATGTGAGCACGAAAATTGAGTTATTTCGAAAGTTCGCTCTTTCCACATCACAATAATTTAATCCGGTCGTGATGATACATCGTATAATTCGAAATTTTCCTCGTTTTCTTTACACACGCCGGACGAAATTGTGCAACGTTGCGAGTTCGTACGCGGTGCGTGCACAGCGTTGGGTTCGTCTCTTTCGTGAAACGTAAAAAAAACCGCTTCGCGTTCGAGTATTTGGGTCACACGAGCCTAAATGGTATAAGTTGGGTAGGTACGACACGAGTACCGAACCGAGAATCGATCGACACGTGTGATCGGTCGCACGTACGGCCGCCCCATTAAAGGCCTTATCGAAAAATGGCCGGCGCACGCTAAGCCCGGCTTACGGAGTGCCCGCCTAGTCGCGAGAGAGCAACAAAAAGGCCGATCGTGACTACGCGAGATACAGCTAGCCAGGATCGTACCTAGTTTTTCCGCTAGTCCCTAACGGTACCCCGCTCTTTTTCGAAGCCGGTTCTGCCGCCCCGCTCGGAATCCGGAGGCCCGAAAAATCGCGAAAATCGGCCAAACGGGCCGAGCCGCTCGGACGGCCAGTGCGGTGCGTGAGGGGGGCGGCGGGGGCAGGGCGGTAAGAGAAAGTCCCGGCTCTGCGCCTGCCTGATGGCGGCAGGGCAATGACACGGCCGCGTCCAGGACCGGACTCGGGCCGGACGATCGATCCCGGTGCCCGTATCGATACGGTAGATGACGGCCGCGGCCTTGATCAGGCGATCGAGACGGCCGATAATCCGGGTTTCCGGGCTGAAAGCTCCGGAGCTTTCATCGCCGCTCACCGGGCGCCTTCTAGAAAAATTCGACCTCGATCGCTCGCACGATTACTATCGTCATCTCCGGAGGAATTCCGATGCAACAGCACGCATCGAATTATCCGACTACCAAGTGAACGTCTTCATATACAGGGTGTCCCACCGGGCGAACCTGAAAATCGTGATAATTTCTCGCTTTGGAATTGGGAGGTTTTGCTTTGGGACACTCGGTATTGTGGTGAAAACGCTTTTTTCCTGTTTCAGTGACCCATTTCCGTGCCTCTTCGCACGTATTCTTCTTGTGGTAGAGATTTGCGTAATTTTCAGACACCTACGCTCCTCTCCATCGATCTCGTCACGTTATTCTTGTTTATTTGGCCTAAAATTGATAGGCCCGTAATTGCCTCTCGTTGATGTTATCACGAGTGTTTGTTTGGTTTCTGTGTAACATAATAAGACGCTCGAAATCGCATTTTGGCACCACTCGAATTCGCTCTCGAGAGGTCGACGAACTCGCGTTATTTTTGCAGAGTTTTCTATTGTGTCGAAAAATCCGTGTTTCGTCTACCCAGACATCACAATGTAAGGAGCATTAATTGCATCTGGTTTTAGTATCGACGGGTAGTTCCATTATATGCGAGCCGGAAAAAATCGTCCTTGGTAATAAACCGAATTAAGTAAAAAGTCGAAATTAACGCAAAAACAACATTTCTCACAGACACAATACTTTTAGCGTTAACAATCTCTTAATTAATAACGAGGATATACAAGAGTATTTCGTGCAATCTGCGTAGGTCGAAAATGATCAGTCTCGTTTCTAAAGACATCGAAGCAACAACTTATCGCAAATCGAAATGTGAGTCACTAATAATAATCATTACGTCTTCGAATCCGAGAGTTCCTCCGGTTATTTTATTATAATATCGACGTGATAAAGAGGTCGACCCGGAACATTGGATTATTTTCTGGGCCGTCATCTCGCACTCGAAAATTTCCCTTTTCATTCTCGAGGTCGCCCCTGCGTATCAAAACGGGCGATGCAATCGGCTCAGCGAGTTGCCCAACACCGCATCGAGAAACTAATTCATGGAAATGCGTCGCCTTTAATAAATGCATCTTACGACGTATCGGTAATGAGCCTTCGCTATCGAACAATAGAGTTGAACGACCAGCGCCGCTTTTTTAAGACCGCGGACATCACAATAACCGAATTCGTGAGTTACCACCGACGAATGGCGCGTAATCTCGACGGATCGCCGGAAAATCGAGAGAACGCGCCGTTTCGAGGAGCAACAACCCATTGCGTAACCGCACTTGTTGATAAATAGCCGAGCGCGATTGCGATTCTATTTATAATCGGACAGGCACCGAGATTTCGGCCCGAAAACGAGAACCGCCCGGATTTTTTCCGGGGAGCTTTTCCGGGCTTTTCCGCCGAAAGCGCCGCCGGCGATGGCGGAGTAAATGTCATGGGTGCTTTGGCGTGCTAACTTTCGCGAGCGGTCGACGACCTCCGGCCCACTTCTTACTCAGTCAGTAAACCGGCGGCCCAAGCAGCGGCGCCATCTTGCCACACATCCACGGTCGGCCGTCCATCTACCGAGAAACCGGACCCGATTGAAAATCGCCCGGAAAACGGCCCGGAATCGGCCCACGCCCGGAGGTAGGCGCGGGTCGATTCCGGCATCCGGAAGCTCCGGGTCGGCCGCAACCGCGATCCGGGTATAAGAGGTCGAAAAACTCGACATCACGGCGTGTCGTGACAATGGTATAAATTGGGGGAAGAGTCAACGCCTGATAAAGGTGATAAAAAGTAATCGTCAAATATTTATTATTTACCAACAATAATAATCCTAAAAAGACGCATCGGAGATGGTTTTAATTACAGACGGTTCGGGCGTCCTCGATTTCGGTCCCGGTTTCAGTGTTCCGCAAATTATTAACCATGTTAGTCGATTGGTAAGTCAGTTTCAGTACCATTTTATCGTAGGAAAGCTCGAGAAATGGCCGAAAGCTCGGATTCGTTCAGAGGAATTCGGCCTAAGCGGTTTTATCTCGCTTCTTGAGGCCGAACCGTGGATCTCTCGACTTTCACCAGTCAGGTATCCAGTTTGACTAGTACCGAAATTTGCCTCTTGAAATATTTTCGATTATCCTATCCATTTAGGTCCCTTGTGAGCGGATATTATGGTTATGTGTTCGAATGAGCGATAATCCCGGGGGATTTGTGTCCTTACGCAACGTATTTTCGGCGTTTCTCTCGAAATTAATTTCCATAAATTTGTCCGGGTGTTTATCCCGCAGCGGTCCGAGCGAAAACAATAATAACATCCTCGACTTTCGCGGATACACCGAGTGCGCGTATGGTGCACTCGCTTACATACGAGTCGAATAAATAATGGCAATGTGGCAACCGAAATAGAGATTGCAACCGCGATGTCGTTGACCGGAACACTAGGTTAAGCCTGCGCCCGACAAGCGGGTCAGGCATCGCCGAGGCAGCAAAAACCGAAAATAATTTTATCAAATTCGATTGAATCCGCAACCTAAAATAATATAACGGGCGAGAATTCCTATTATTTCGCGCGGATCGACCTACCTACCGGTTCGGTTCGTTTTATTATCGACAGAGAGGAAAAAAAGCGCACACCTGCTTCGCAAAGCCGAACGACTTGTGCGAATTTGCGAATCGCTAATAGATTTTTTACCGAGAACGCGATCCCGATGACCATAAATAGTCAACGGGAACTAGACATAAATTCAGATTCGGACACTCAAACGCCCAGAGGCCCGATCTTATCTCCATTCATTTTTTCTGTTATAGGCAATCCCCCGATTTCGACGAAATTTTTCATTAACGAACTCAAAAGACTTTGGGCAACCTTGTGGCAGGTGCGAGAGCGTGAATTTAATAATAAATTCGAGCTTCACTCTGTGGGAGCTTTCATTAAGTTTTCGGAGCCGGCTTTATTGAAAATTAAGCTTGCGCAATTCGGCGCCACACTTAATCCTCGGATTTTGTTTGGGCGATGTTCTCCCTTTCGAATTACTTTCAGTCGGAGGTTTTTGGCTTGGAAAATTGGCAAACGATCGAATCTGGAGCGCGCCTAATAACCACCGACGCATCGCGCCGAAACTTGAAAGAATCCGAGTTTTTTGAACCGGGAAGTCGTCCCGTCGCCTCCTATCCGATTTAGAATAATCAATTTCCCCGTTTTCTCAAGCGCCTTACATAATCGCGATAATCGCGAGTGGATACGGAAAATTTCGGATGACATAATGGGGAGGTCGACGCCCCCGGGTCGCATCTGGGACCCGGGGTTGGTATCGGCGCTCGTCACCAGCCATCGACGAGTTCAAAGCTCCCTCGCGCTTTTTCCGTCTCTTTTGTGCCGTTGAAAGTACGAAACGCAACGCGAGGGAGCACTGTGACGGGTAATTAGACGAAAACGCAATTGCATTGTCCAATTTTCGGGTCGGATGTCAAGCGTTGCACTTATCACGAACCGCATCCAGTGGCGCGAATTCATGGGAGGAAGTTTTTCAACGTTTTTTATTCTTTGGAACGGCTCGGTGTTATTGAACCCGCTCATAAATAAAAACGCCCTAATTGATTTATTATCTAGAAAGCGTGCAGTATTACCAACTTGACCTCGCCTATTATTATTGGGTTCGCTATTTTCGAACGATCGAATAATCGACCAGCTGAGGCCGAAACTGCGATCCAGAGAGGACCCCCGAATAATTGCCAATAATTATTATGATCGGGTGACGTCACGGGCGTTTTTCTTATTAGTATATACTGTCGTGTGTACTAGTTCAAACTTTTACTTTCAGTGTTGTTGTTTGTCAGCATAATTGAAATGGCACAATTTTTGCAGACCATACTCATCACTTATTGTGATTATTATTACGGCGAATCTACTCAGAATGAGGTATTCGGAATGTTGTTTTCGCTGTTCGTTGACACCATGCGAACATAGCTCGATTAATAATTTCTGGACATCTCTTTTATTATTACGTATGTGCATACTTTCAACTCGCAATTACCATGACAATAATATTGTGATAAATTAATGGAGAAAACCGCGAGGAGTTTCAATTTCGTTTGAACTAGACCTTCTCTTCGGTTTGTCTCAGCGAGAACAAAGTTTACGAATCGGTCGAAAAATCAGCGTGTAGTCTAAAATTTGCATACCGCTTTAATATCGTCAATTCCGTCCAATTTGTATGTAAATCGGATTCAGGTGACCTTTTTAACCCACCCTATCTCGGCGGCCGGAGATTTCGCGATTTAAAAAGCCCACCAGGATGTGGATTATCTAAGGATATAATGCCGCACTTACCGTTCGTGGGTAGGTAGAGGTACTCGTCGCATAAAGAGAATTTTTAATAATTCTATGCGGAATGCAGGTGGGTTCGTTGATGGGCTCTCTCGCTCGGTTTTATACAGGGACTTCTTTATTTTATGGTGCGATATGAGAAAAAAACGGGACGTGTTTTATGTAAATGGGGAACGTTTGCAGTTCGTTGCCTTTTTACTCATTTATTTACGAAAGGAGAACTGACCTGATACAACCGAAATCGTGTGGACGAAGGCCACATTTATTATTTTCAAGAAACTCCATGCAGGCGGTTATTATACCGCTTCACTATCTAAATTTTTTAGACTCTTTCTGCTATTGTAGGATTTCCGAAAAATTGTAAAGAGAGAACGGTCGTGTTGCGAAAGATGTGCATAAATTACCGACCACAAAACAAGGATCGCGTGTTCCATTGTCCTTTGTCGATCGGTTTTAATTAAGGCGGGTATTTTTGTAATCGCTTTTAAAATTCCTGTAATTTCGTAAAAAGTTTCGTGGTTCTGAAACGACTATGGCCACGGCGGCCCGAAATAATGTGCGAAAGTTCAACGATCTGTGACGTCACCCAGGTTAGTGGGTTAGTCGTATTCAGGACGACGAAAAAATCCTTATAGTCACCTTCCGAATCGTGAAAGACACCGGAGAAGGCACCCAAACAATGCGAGAGCTCTCGTAATAAAACCGCTTCCACTTCACTCGAAGAATAACAGAAGTGACACAGTTATCGTTTTCGAAAACATGATGAATACCTCGTTCAGTTGAATATAATGGATCGCGATAATTATTTAGTCGCTTCGTTATAAAGTTGATAAGGATATAATAATACGTAGAGTCGTCACGTCGAAAATAAAACTGTCGGAGCCTACATAACATTACACATAATGTAAGAGAAAAGGTCGACGAACTCTGCGCACGTTTAAATACGTATAAGCCATCAAGGAGTCGCGTTTTTTCCCCGCGTGCAATAATACGCCATCATCAGACGAAAGGGGAGCCTCGTTTCGTTTTGTTTCTCGTTTTTCCGTCATATTTTCGAGCGGCCGAGAGGCGGCCATTATGCGAGTAACGTTTATATTTGAAACCCGATGTGAAAGTCGAGTGTTGTGTTGTTGCAGTCGAAAACAAACAAATTTCGGGGCAATTACCGGCTCGAACTGCACCAATTACTGGCGGAAATCGCCCGGATCCGACCGGACCCAGACTTTTTGATACCTCGAGCCACTCTGATCGATTGCGCTTTATAATTTACCATTATCGTATAATAGAGTCGTTAGTTTTTTACGCTCGTTTTGTCACTTTATATTGTGTCACTTTCGCTTTATAAATTTAAAACCGACGATATGTGGATACGTTAACGACAGGTCTTTGTCCCGGCGAAGGCTGATCGAGACTTTCGATAATTATCGCAGGAATCGACGAAAAGCCCCATCCCGATAAGAGAACAAAGCGTTTCCTCCTATGCGTTTCGTAACGCATGGGGCGGGGGAGCTTTTATTAAAAGCTCGCTTCATTTGGGACTTTCGGGCGATTACGCAACGGTTTCGGGTCGGCCGTTATTTTTCGGCGCTTTGTCGTGCTCGGGACCACCTGAATTGTGGACGCAGTCTGACGTTCGTCTAGGGATCGATGCTAGGTCGGCCGACACGTGACCTCTGGATGAACTCGGCTGACCTCTCGGTGCAACGCACCGCGCAAACACACATTACACACTAAACGGACGAATAGCGCTCTCGTCGGCGCACTTTGATTTGGAAAATGCCACCGGGAACGCACACGGGAAACGGCCCCCGAGAAGGCGATTAATTTCCTTGTTCGCGGCCCCGGCTTGCACCCGCGGCAAAGAAACTCGATCGATCGAGAAAGCTCAAAGCTCGTATCTTTGTGAGTTACTAAAAGGCGAACCGACTTAGCCGTTCAATTTCACGACTTCTTTGTCGCGAATGTCGCGGGGTGAAGGCGTGGAAATTGGGCGAAATTGAGCCGATTATTCCATCAAACGTTGAAAATTCACATAGTTTCATTATGGTTGTTTAAATATGATGAGAAATTGGATAAACTAGCATAAAACGTTTTCGGTCTTCATCACATGAAAGTGCGAATGACGTGGAGTTTACGTGAAAGCACCTTTTTCCAAAATCAGAAATCTATGAAAATTTCACAATTGTGAATTCGATCCCCGTAAAGCCTTAAAGTAGGAAAAAGCGGCAAAAATGCTATAAATCTGCGTGAGAAACGGTTTTTTTCTACAGGGGAGGAGAATGATTTCCTTGATAAATAAGAGGAAATTCTTGATTCTACTCATTAGTTACTTGTATTTGCTTAATTTAGTGCAAACTTGTATTATTTTCACAATCAGTTAATTGGAAAAAGTCGGGGAAAAAGTAGTCAATCTGTATAGAAAATCGGACATGGACCATTCCACGAAAACCCAACAAGTGAGATTATACTATTGGACTCACGGCCTTTTCACATCAATTTTCCTGATAAATAAGATAAAATATTCACTTCAAATCATAGATCTTCAAATATAATTTTCAAATAATAAACCTAGGTAAATAAGATAGGGAAATGTTACTATTTTCAGCTCTATTTTCGGTTTAGATGTTCTGCCAATTCATTTTTAGATTTTCACCATAACAAATTGAACAGTTTTTGATCATGTTTATTCCCCAACAATACGTTTTACGACGCAAATACATCCAATCGAAAATGTTACTGAGATAATCGGATACTTTCATTTCCATGATCACTTCACATGCGGAAAAAAAGTTCCTCAAGAAGAATTAGAAGAAGATGTTGGAAAAAAACATCTTTCACTTGATCGATTTGAAGCAAATTTACATCTTTTATGTGCCTTTAATAGACCTATAACTAGGTACTCGAACTCAAAAGTTCCTAACTTGTGTCAGTGGAAATTATAAACGAAAAACCTCATCTATGAGAGGCAGTACCCAGTCATCTTTGAGAGATCCGACAAAATGCCCATCACATATTATGATGCCAATTTATCCCTTGAAAAGAATCCTATATTTTCGTGGACATATTGAAAGTTCCGCAATAGACCTGATCACGGTACTATTCAGTATTTAACACAGAATAAGCATTAATTCCACAATGGCCGCCGAAATGGTTATCATAATGGGCTCAAAAGTTACGGGTGTTTGTAGTTGTACCGTCATCCCATGGGACACGTTGTTGGATAATTTGTGTTGGTTTTCGCCAATTCCGGCGATTAGTACCGATAGATCCGTTTCTAATAGCTTCGTCTCTTATGAAATTGCAGGGTGGACACAACGACCGTGAATTTCCCGTGCCTGATCAGCGACCACCGCCCGCTGCCGGTCCACCTGGCCTTCAGGGGCATCACGGTGAGCGCGGGCGCCCGCCAGATCCTCCAGGACGTCGACGGCCTCGTCCGCCCCGGCCAGATCCTGGCCGTGATGGGCCCCTCCGGCTGCGGCAAGACCACCCTCCTCAACTGCCTCAGCGGCCGCCTCAAGCTCGACTCGGGCCAGATCTTCCTCAACAAGGACCTCCTCTGCAAGCGCTGGAAGCGCAAGATCTGCTACGTCCTCCAGCAGGACATCTTCTTCCCCGACCTCACCCTCAGGCAGACCCTAGAGTACACGGCCAGACTGCGGCTCCCCGACACCATGAGCCACTCCCAGAAGATGCAGTACGTCGACCACATAATCGACGTCCTCGAACTGGCCAACTGCCAGGACACCATCATCGGTGACTACATCAAGAGGGGACTCAGTGGCGGGGAGAAGAAGAGGGCCAACATCGCATGCGAACTACTCACAAACCCCTCCTTGATGCTCCTAGATGTAAGTACCGTGAAAGGGTTGCGTTTTCGGTTTGGCTTATAGGTCGGTATTGCAGGAACCTACTTCTGGGTTGGATTCGCATGCAGCGCATGGGTTGATGTCAACCCTGAAGAAGTACGCGGTCACCGAAGGCAAAACGGTGGTCATAACCCTGCACCAACCCTCCTCCCAAATTTTCCACCTTTGTGATAAGCTACTCCTGCTGTGCAACGGTCAGACTGCCTACTTCGGTGACACCAACAAAGTCGTCGACTTCTTCAGCAGCATAGGACTGAACATCATGCCGCACTACAATCCTGCCGACTTCATACGTGAGTACCACCTTTCAAAACCGATTTCGAAGGTTTTATCGAACGATTTTGTAGTGGAACAGATAAAAGGGACGACCGATTTGAGGCAGAAGATCATTTCGGCAGCCCGGGAGGCGAGGACGACTCGTGATTATCCCATAGAACTGCAAACCGACTGCTCTTCGTACATCACCGATAAATACGGCGACCATCACCACACGAACAAAATCCTGCCCCATCACGCCCCCTACTCCACTCTAGAACGTAACTATTCCGTTAATAAGCAAGGCGGGATGATAACGGGGGTTGTTTTAGAAGAAACCCTAAATTCGATGGAGCCGGACGTGCGGAGACTCTGGCTCGACACCCACTCGCACGCCTCTTCTTCAGTCAGTTCGGAAACGAGCGATTCCGATTGCTACTTTTCGTGGCCGACGAGCTTCTGGACGCAGTTCAAGGTGCTCTCGCAGAGGAATTTCCAGGAGGCGCGACCGAGGATGCTCTCAAAGCTGAACTGGGTGCAGACGATAGGTTTGGGGCTGCTGGCCGGGCTCTTGTGGTTCCAGTTGGAGCGGAGGGAGGAGGCGCTGCATGATATCCAGGGCTGGATGTTCTTCTCGACCACGTACTGGATGCTCTTCGCGCATTTCGGCGCTCTCAGCTCATGTAAGACTCGAATCTAACGATGTAAGAGCGATTTTGATGTTTTTCGTTCGTTCAGTTCCGCCCGAACGAGAGGTCATCAACAAGGAACGACAGTCTGGGGCTTATAGGTTGTCTGCATATTATTTAGCCAAAATGGTGGGCGAATTGCCACTTACCATCACCCTGCCCGCGGTCTACCACCTCATCTCTTACCCTATGCTAGGTGAGTACCTTTTTTTTCAGGGTATCTTGCATTATTTGGGCTACTACCCTTAGCTATCAGGAAAAGTGTCCAGATTTCGATTTGGACGATATTTAGTGAAATTACTACACCGGTAGTACCGAAATTTACGAAATATGGAAAATCTCGAAATTGGTGCAACTTTAAAACTGTAGTAGCTATGAATTTTCATGCCCTTACTGAAATTGCTGGTCTCAGTGTTATTTCTGAAGATTGCGGTCCTAATGGGACCCCTGCATGACATTGGGATGTGTTAATTTACGTTCGATGAGTGGCTGGCATCCGTTCGGTTGTAAATATTTGTGTATATCGATTCTATTTTCAGGTTTCCACTCTCCCTTCGTGTTTTTGACGCTGCTGGGCTTCCTGCTGCTGAACACGATAGTGGCCCAGAGCGTCGGCTTCTTCATCGGCGCCTGCTGCATGGACATGCAAGTGAGCATCACGATCAGCGCCCTTTACACGCTGGCCACGCAACTCTTTGGCGGTTACCTGGCCACCAACATCCCCGTCTGGCTCACCTGGATGCGGTACATGTCGATGGTGCACTACGCCTACCAGAACATGCAGATCGTCGAATTCAGCGAGGGCCTGCCGATTCTGTCAGTTTTAGAATTTTCCTGAAGTGTGAGAATTTTTCTTCATTTTCTTTTTGGTTGGTTCCAGGTGTGCGAGGCAGTCGAAGTTCGAGATCTGCAAAGAGTCGGACCACATCCCGGTCAGCTCGATCCTGGAGGCGCAGGGCTCTTATCTGCCCTTGTGGGCCAACACTTTCGTGCTCCTGGCCTTCCTGCTCGTGTTCCGCACGCTGGGCTACGTCGTGCTTCGGTATTTCAAAACCCCCAAGTGACCCTAATAAACTGCACAAAGTAAATGAAGATTTTTTTCTAAAAAAAAAAGTAAAAAACCCAACCACGTATCTACAAATTGTGATAAAGTACGATATAGATATTAGTCGTTCTGAACGACACTAATTCAAACTTATTCATATTTTGGATTTTTATTATTACTACTATTACAACTATTATTATTATTACTATTGTATGTATTTTAGATTGAGAATGATATGTTTTTCGTCGAGCCGGACAGTCGTGGGAACTGCGGACTTTTTTAAAATTTGATTATAATAATCTTATTATTATTATGAACAGGCTGTGCTTCAAATAATTATTGTAACTCATCATTGTTACTCTTTAAGTTCTTAATTTTAATCGTTCATTCCAACAACAAACAGTTGAAAAAGTACGAGAAGTTTCGCTATTTTATTTTATTTTTTCGAGTCCAAATCGAGTCCTTGATGTAACCACAGTTTTTCAATGCGATTTTTTTCTATTTTTATGGAAGCGTAGTAAAATATAAGTGTAATGATTGATTGCACAGTGCCTTGGTTTTGAAGTATTCGATGTGCCAAGTATCGACAAACCAGCTACGGCGACTGCCAGATTTAATAAATGAGGAAAACCGTTCATGTATTACGAAAGTGATGGGTAAAAAAATGATACCGAATAAAAATCGACAGGAATTGATGTTCAACAACTCGAATTCGCCACCCGATAGTCCAATAAAACACCAGAATAGGCAGAAATTCGTTGTAATATTTACATATTTTATTTAAAAAATGATCCGGTGGCGAATTCCAGATGTCCGCCACTTTTTTCACAGGAAATTTATGAAAAGTCCGTTTTCGGCCAACAGCTTAGGGTTGTGTATTTGCGCTTGCGCAATTTCCACTTGGAGAGACTGCGCGTGTGCAAATAAAGCTTTACAGCTCTAGTGCTTATTATTATTCGAATCGGAGAAGAAATTGGTACTTAACGTATTTGGCAATAACGTGTGGATTGATAATATGTTATTTTATCGGTCGATTTATTATGATTTCTCGATGTACTAAAGACTGCTTGTAAGTATACATACGTAGCGTTTCATAAATTTCCAAATACTCTCGAATTGTAATCCGTGTTTGTATATTATTTTTTTGTTATTTTAAATGTATAAGGACTAGATCACTACACAAAGGTAACGATTGCATTTTTCTTCTTGTAAACTCTTGTAAGTAACTATACATACTATACATAATTAAGTTTATTTTTGTGTATTTTTAAGTTTGTTTTTTTTAATTGACGAGCGAGACATTACCTGAAATGTATGATTACCAATCAAGTGTTCAAACACTTAGTCAAAGCGAACGCCCTAAAACAGTCTTAAGATCTCTTAAGATGGTCTTTTTCTCTTAATTTGTAATTTGTACAGATATATTTATTGATTATTGAAAGGAAAAGAAGTTATTAAAGTGCACATCGATTTTACAGGAAAATCGGTCTTAAAACTGAAGCGGGGCTGTAATATAACCATATAAATAAACTTTCTGCGAATATTTGCCTTTCTCTCCTTTATTATTATCTTCTATCTTCGTAATAATTATCGTAATTATTATAATAATTGTATTCTACTTATTTGTACATTACGTTGTATATGTATATAAATTTCGTTCAGGACCAAAAGAGCTGAATAATTATTCTAAAATAAAAATGAATATTATTGATTATTATACAAAATGTTACCCCCCCAAAAAAAGTAGTGCCCATTCTCTATTAATCAAAAATTTTTAAAGGTACTGTTGGCAGAATATTTATAAGTTGTTAGCTAATTAAATTAGAGTGATTTGTGGTTAGAAATACACATAGGCGGAGTAGAATCCCTCTACTTCATGTGTATTTCTCGCACCGATCACTCCACCTTAAACCTCTTTATACCTAACAATACAAAATAAAATAAATAAAGACCAAATTCTGACTGCCATTTTTCAAAATTATTAAATTTATTAATAATAATTGCCAAGCTGTTATTGTGGTACATTTGAAAATGTTTTAAAGACTAATAACGATATCAAATGTTATTCATATCATAAATAATATGATGATGCTATTGTTTTATATTAATTAAAATAATAATCTCATGATATAAGAAATAAATACCTACGTCTATACTTCCACGTATATTATGTATAATTGTACAAAGACAGACTCCCTTGTATCTATGTTATGGCTAGTCCTAGACTCTCATTTTACTAGGAACTATTTATATAAATCAATAAAGAGTTTATTAATACGATCCCGATGATTTATTCCATCATTTCAAATAGTTTCAAGAACCGGATATAGCAATTTCGACCATAATTACATTATTAGAAAACACGTAAAGGTGCGGTAATTAAGTGTAATTATTATCAATTTGAGGTGGAAATATAATGCGGGTATGGCGGGAGCGCGCACAAGACATGTTGTCGTGTCTTCAAACTGCTTACAGGCGAGTTCATGGTACCTCTTCATGGTCAAAGAGTAGTGAAACTTCTACCTGCCGTTTGTAGACTCGACTTGTTTGTCGTTTGCGGGTTCCGTCGTACGAAAGTGACTTTAAAAACACTCATGGCTCATGAGGTGAGTTGAATTTTGGTGTAATTGCCACGAATTATTCCGAAAAGTGCCCCCTCTCGGTCGGAAATCCTTAATTGTCGCGATTTTACGCGTCATATGGTACGTTACAGAAATTGTGGGAATGGGACCTGATTCTGAATAAAAAATAAAGTAGGATATTGCTGTGCGCGCGGATACTTGAGCGCTCTCTTTTGACCGAAAGCTCAAACTTACAGAGCATTGTAGCCAAGAAATGAACCGTAGGAAATAGGGATCTTTGGGGATAGTTCGGCAATTACTAACTATTACCAACTATTCCCAACTAGCAGTGCACAAAATTATTCTACCTTATTATTTACTGATACTATATGGAACTAAAAATATGGTCTATAATTTAAATTGTAACGAATGGAAGGAGATAGTCAAAGGTTATCTTATCAAACTTACGCTTTTCTTCAGTACTTTTTCAAATGTTGGTGGATAAACATAACATTCAAAATGTTTGTAACTTTTGCAGCAATATGCTCCCGGGACCATTACGAAAATGTAGACGCATCTTACCTGTGATTTTGTTCGTAATCTCAATTGTGATAATTATCGCCTACAGGCGCAGTCAAATCAATGAAGGAAAAATTCACCCGAAACATGTCTTCAGGTAACTATAAAACTTCTTGTTTTTGATCCTCAGAATTCTTCTATAATTCTATTTTTTTAGGACGAAAAACCAGGAGGAGTACGTGGACAGGCACGGGATCAAGGTGATAGTGGGCCATTATGTGGGAAATCCGGCCCAATCAGTCCCGAATGCGTCTTACGACATGATCAACTCGAATAATTTCGACCCGAAACCTGGAGCCGGCAGAAATGGCAATCCTGTCATGATAGAACCGAAAGATTTGCTTAAAATGCAACAATATTTCCAAATTAATCGCTTCAATCTTCTGGCAAGCGATAGGATTCCTTTGAACCGTAGTTTACCAGACTATAGACGCAAAAAGTAACTAAATTCCTTGTTTTCATTAGAGATTTTTGGTTAATCCTGTAATTTTCAGGTGCGATATGATGTTTAAAGATTATTTAGATTACCCGAAAACCAGTATTATCATCGTGTTTCACAACGAAGCTTGGTCCACACTTTTGCGGACCGTATGGAGCGTAATTAATCGTTCCCCAAAAGAACTCCTACAAGAGATTATCCTAGTCGACGATGCAAGCGAAAGAGGTGCGAAATAGACCGATTTCAACTATTCACAACTATTCACAACTATTTACAACTATTTACAACTATTCAAAACTGTTCAAAATCGCAATTTTTTCCCAGATTTTCTGAAGAAGCCTCTCGAGGACTACTTGGAAACCCTCCCGATCCCCGCCCGAGTCCTGCGTAGCGGATCCAGGATCGGACTGATCAAGGCCCGCCTGAAAGGGGCCGAAGTGGCCAAAGGTCGGGTACTGACATTCCTGGATGCGCATTGCGAGTGCACGACCGGCTGGCTTGAGCCGCTCTTATCTGTGATAAAAACGAACCGCAAATCGGTCGTCTGCCCCGTCATCGACATAATAAACGACGACACTTTCGCCTACGTCAAAAGCTTCGAACTACACTGGGGCGCCTTCAATTGGAACCTACAATTCCGCTGGTACACCCTGGGCGGCGACCAATTAAAATTAAGAAAATTAGATGCAACTGTCCCTTTCGATTCCCCGACGATGGCCGGAGGATTATTCGCGATAGAAAAAGATTACTTTTACGAAATCGGCAGCTACGATAACGGGATGAACATTTGGGGTGGCGAAAATCTAGAAATGTCTTTCAGAGTGTGGCAATGCGGCGGTAAAATACAAATAGCGCCTTGTTCGCACGTGGGGCATCTATTCCGGAAATCATCCCCGTATTCGTTTCCGGGCGGCATCAATAAAACCCTCTTTTCGAATTTAGCCAGAGTCGCACTAGTCTGGATGGACGAATGGGCGGATTTCTTCTTCAAATTCAACAGAGAAGCCCGGCAAGTTCGAGACGATCAAAACGTAAGCGATCGACTTAATTTGCGCCGAAATTTGACCTGCAAAAGCTTCGACTGGTACTTGGATAACGTCTGGCCTCAACATTTTTTCCCGAAGAACGATCGCTTCTTCGGGAGGATCCGCAACTTGAAAGACGATAAATGTCTGATCAGGCCGCAGAAGAAGATCATGTCGAATCAGCCGATGGGGATTGCAAAAATAGAAAAGTGCCTAAAAGGTGACGACGGAGCCTCTTTGGAAATGTTTGTGATGACTCCCGAAGGTTTCGTCATGAGCGACGATTCGATTTGCCTCGATGCCCCCGAGAAGGTCGTGATAGGGCCCTCGAAGGTCAGAATCATGGCCTGCAGCGGCATGTCCAGGCAAAAGTGGGAACACGATAAAAAGGTCTCTCGAAAAACACTCCAAATCGACCACTAATTCCTGTATTTTCAGACTGGAGAAATCAGGCATTTTACCAATCAAAAGTGTTTGGATTTGTCGGATTCGCCTAAATTCACAGAAGGATTAGTCATCACGAACTGCACTGGATCTGAATCTCAAAAGTGGGGGCTGGAACCGGTGCCTTGGAAGTAATTAAGCCTATTCCTGTTAATAATTTATTGAATTTCGTATAATAAACATGAAAATTCGATATCGGCTTGATTCCGATCCAGGAAGAGCGAGGAGGTTTTCTCGTTGATTTACGAGTTGTCGGTCCGATCTGTAGGTAAACCTGTGATATTACCGGACTAATAAGTACCGAGACTTGGGCTTATTATACACGTACGTCGATAATCACCGAGAGATGTGGAAAAACTCATTGGCCTTGCCTCGCCTAAACTAGAGCGTCTGCCCGAGATCTTGAGACGTGCATCACACCGGCAATTACGGATCTTATTATGCTACATGACAAATGTCGATCGCTTATAATGCCGGGAAAAAGTCGCAGATGCCCGAACCGACAGGTACCGAGGAAATTCTGGGCGATTTCAGGGTCGCGAATAATGTCCGATGATTGATCGATATCCGTTTCGAGCCTACAGTAATAACATTATAAATGACCGGCGAAGATTTTCGATTTAATTTAATTAGAAATGCGGTTCATTGTGACTGGACGCCTTGACTGCTTCGGGGAATCGCGTCATCCTTTTACGGTACTCCGATTATTTAGAAACCGCGCGATCAATTTACACTTTCCATCAGTTTTGGTCACCCCGGAACGGGACTGAATCGATAATCGATCGACGTGTTTCTCGAGCTTAAAGCGCTCACTGCGGGTCCCATTTATGTGTCTGCGCGCACTTATCTGTTGTAATAAAGTGTGTAATTTCCATTGCAGCTCTCCTAATCGGATAAGGCTGATGATACGTTAGCGGCCGTAATGTATTCAAATGGTCGCGGTTCGGTAGCAATATCGGCAATCTGAGATCATCTCGGGTCTCTCCACTACAAGATACTCCACTTTACCATAAGCTACCGTGGGCTAGGCGCTGCTATCTCGGCCGTAAAGTGCGCCGATATGCACGCATCTTTCTCCTTTATGCAAAACGGCGGTTGTTCCCGGTGGCCGTTTGACGGGACATTGTCCGCTTTTTGTCCGCAGTTCGATGGTAAAATCGGCGACGGTACCTCAATACTTGCGGATAGAATATGGCCGCACCCATTGTTTTAATCGCGTTTGCACGCCAACAACGGGAAAAAATCCCATCGAACCCATCTCGATAAAAGGACATGGAATCTTAGTACCATACCCTGATTAACATTTTTATCGCGGTGTGTCGCATAGCCGCCCAGTCATCGACTCGCTGTCGCATACGCGAGCCGTCCCGCGACCGAATCGCAATTAGAAACTCTTTCGGCCATCGGCTCGATTTCCGTCACTCCACTTATTGCGACGATTGCGCAACGCGGTTCGAAATTCGCCGCGAAGGCCGCCAACTACTCAGCGCTTTTCGTGAATCGTTATCGCGAGAAGATAACGCGACACATTTTAATTTGTCAAATCGACTTTTTCATTATTCGATTTAGTCCGGACCGTGACCATGACGAAACCCACGCGTCACCGATGTGACGAACCCGAATCCGACGAGTCCATCGCGGCTGCATTACCATTTCGGGCCCTCGCCGTGATGCTGCATTAAACTAATTCACTCGCAGCGGAGTACCTACTTCTAGTACTTAATAACGATCTCGGGAACGTAGGTGTCCCAACAATGATCATTACTTTCTAATGGTGGGCATTATGCGGTTCATCCGATAATTGAGTTATCTTTATTAATAAACTCGAGAGCCTACGCCGTGTACCTCGTATGATCATGTAGTTCCCGAGTGGATGCGTGGGCTCGCTCGGTTCGGTCCATTCATTGTTTCGAGACCGAATTGAAACTGGGCTGATACGTTGATAGATGAAGGCTATTAAATCGCCCGGACTTATTATAAATATCAGGAATGCTCAATGAGCATAACGAATATAAATAGGCGTAGTCCTTTTAACATGATTCTCCATGCATGATTAACATGAGGATACCGGTGACCTGACCCGGCATATCGGAGAGGAGAGCGCAAGAAGTGTTCGCTATAAAGTCTTACGGATGGCCGCGAGCGGGATTTTGCATCTTCACGGCACCACGCCCAGTCGGGCTTCCGCAATCTTATGCTTTTATTATTATAATGATAATAGCAACAAGACGAAGAACTCTCGTACCTACGGTTCAGAAAACGATCGCAAATCAAACATCTCTCGGCTCGGAGTTGAGCCGACGTCCGCTCTCATGGTGCATGAACCGACTCCTCTGAGGTATCTGCCGGGGAACGGACCGCGTTCATAAATAATACGCGGCGGGTTATTATTCTTTCTGAAAAGTGGTAGCAGCGGTCGTGAGTGCGATTTCGATACGACTTCATTTCGTTATGTAACTTGTACTAAAGTTGCGCAGTCCGGAAGGGCTCAAAACAGATGATCTCCAAAAACTTCCTCCAGACATCCTGAAACTTCTTCTAAGATGTACAGGAAGACTCCCCACTGGAAACCTTTTCTACTTCTAGAGATTTTGAAGCTTATCTAACTCCTACTGAGATTTACTGAACTTTTTCAGTTGATCGTATGTGCATCTTATATTTGACTTGCAAGAACATTCAAAACTTTTTTTGACTTCTTTCAATCACAATTGAGCATTAAATTTCCAGAGACGCAATTCAAAGCATTCCTAGCTCCAACTTTCTGACTTCTTTCGACTTTTCATGGTGGTCTTACGATTTCCTTATGCCTCCTGAGATTTGACTTTCAGAGACATCCCAAAAGTCCTGTAAATGGTCCATTAGCTTCCTGCGACTTCCTGTCGTAAATTCCTCGAGATTTCCGCAGTGGAAGAATTCTGCAGGATGGCCGTAAGATGGAAATGGGCGCTTTCGATTTTTCTCTGCTTGATTATATCGTCAAACGGTTGCGTTAACTCGAACGTGATCTCCATCGGCCCGCATAAAATTAAATTGACAGTGTTGCAAAAGCCACTTTCACCCCGCGGGAGTCGAAACGACAGATCGGTCACCGGGCGTCCGCGGCTCGTCCACGCGAGAAAAATCGCCTGATTCATGCCGATTAAAGTGTAACACGTGTGCGGACCGCCGACAGGTGCATTTTTCCCCGCGAAAAGACAATAGAACGGGCACACGTGCGCGAGTCTTATTAGGGCGCATTTACCTAAATACCTGCGGACGCGGTCTCGATGGGAGAGTTCGCCAGGAGCGTGCCTTACCAGTAATCGATGCAAATATCGATGGGGCAACCGTAATTGGCCGTTCGATACCTAATCCAGTTGAGAAAGCACGTGCCCGGAGATTGCAACAATTTTCGAGTTACATAAAAGTGGGCACTGATTCGGGGTCCCCATAATCGATCTGCTCTCCGTGATAATGCGTCGAGAGGGACGAGTCGTGGATTAATTCGAGTCGGAGCGCTTTTGTTCGGAGGCTCAACATATTGAAATAATCCATACATCATGGGTCGTGATGAATGCCTAACAATGTTTAGTAATTTAACTTCACTGAAGGCGACTCGTGCCGGCGGATGATTCATATCAATGGCCGCGGTAAATGTTTATAGAATAAGAGAACATTATACAACTACCACAAGTCTCATGATGCCTTTTAGAAGTTGTAAGTACACCCAGTATCGCGGGAAAAATCAGGTGACGCGGTTCAGAGTTCACTCGCCATCACCTCGCCGCTTTTCTTTCTTCTTTCGCTCACCCGATCGGATCTCTCGCGGGCCTCGGAATAATGATAGCAGTTGGCGTTATTATTGAAACGAAAGGATCAATCTCGCCGAACTGGAGCGAACATACCAGTTCGGTTATATCACGTTATTATTGCCCATCAGAGGCCGTCACGATTTCGGGATAGACCTGCGAAATTTCCAACCAGGATGTAATAGGTGATGAAATTACGTAACGGCCACCAGAAGGAAAAACGGATCATGGATAGCGTCGTCCTAGGTGTATCGAGTTTTGCTCGGCCGAATTATTAGCGAACCGTGAAAATACGATCGTGTTATTCGAGTCCGATAATTATAATATGATTCCCCGTGAAGGCTGCGTGCGAAAAAAACCACTGTAATCGTACCTCAAGGATGTCACTGGGAGGTGGAGATCGCGACGCCACGTTACGCCAGAAACCCGAGAGGACTTCTTCTTTTTGCCATTGCGAAATCGTGATAATCATAATAATCTTCGGTGCTTTGGCTAAATAAAGGTGTGGTCTTCCTATTATTATTAATAATAATCAAGGTAACGCCGCAGATCTCTCTTCTTTTCGTGTTGTATAATAAAATAATCTCAATGATAATTAATGCAATTAAATTGTAAAAATAAGAGCAAATCGTCTCAATAATAATAATAATTACGATAGGAAAGTCTTGATCATACTTTTTTTTTAATGTGTTAATGGTTGTAATCATCAACGATAATAATCATTATTAAATGATTGCTTCCTAATAAACTGAATATTTACACTCCTGGAGAGGTTCCCGCATTCTTGAATAATAATAATATTTATAATCAAGAGAGAGATTTGGAATTTGTATGTGTAGTTTTTTTTATCACCGAATTGTGACAGCTACTAGAGTATATTTATTAATCATTGGAAAATCTGACCCGGATTTTGTCAAAGAGATCGTGCGTAAATTTCAGCGAAGATAAGGCTGAATAACTGTGAAGTAAAGGGTCGCATTATTCCCATTTCCTCTAGATAATGATGCAATAATGATGATAGTCAGGTGGTGAAAATAAGCAGAGCGAGTCCGAGTCTATAAGGACGACATTATTATTTATTCCACCTGAGATGAGTTTTATGTTGTTACCTAAGTATAAGGAAAAACGCTCCAGTTTCCGGTCATCTCACTTTCTAATTGCTCTCCATAAATCATCTAGTTTTATTTTTAATGGCGTGAAAAAATCCAAACCGACGTTATTATTATTACCGCTATCAGTACTTGTTGGAATAAATACAAAATTATATTCACTCCTGTATGCCCGAAGAGGGATATTTTACCATTTCTAATCTGAATAACGGCACCAAGAAATAAGGCGCTCACCAAAATAAGTCTCAAGTGTCTTCTTTAAGATATACAAACTTATCGCTCTGGTGCTGTAAACACAGACAAAAATGCAGACGTCTTTTAGTCTTTCTTGAGCTCCCAAAAGAAAGAGACCTATTTGTAAACTTGCATAATAATTATTAAACAATTAAAGAACAAATCCACCTGTTTAAATTCGCGATCCACCATACCTAAATCAATAGTACTTGACGTAATAATTAACATGTATATGGATCCGTAATAACCTTTTATGAATGGGGAGATAAGAATTGCTCCTTAAGACAATCGTTTTGTGCTTCGGGAGGCGAGTAAAAGTGCAATTAGTAGTTAAAAGCGAGTTTTTTCGTGATCGGTACGACCTTGCCCACCCACACCCATCATAACCACGATATTGGCACACTTATTACTCGTGAATAACTCTCATAACAACACTCGAATCATAATCGAAATTAATTAATAATCTAATAATTTTATTAAAGTTTCAGGATCTGTCTAATATCTTGTGCCACTCAATTAAGCCGATCGGGAGAAAGTCGCTTTTTCGGCACGCGCTTTTATCATGGGATACCCGTAAAGTCGCCCGGATTTTTCCGAAATTTCGAACGGTGGGACTTGTGGGGTGTGGTGAGTGCCCACCCACTCCGCCGCGTTTCTCGGTACTTTATAGCGCAATACGTTGTGCCTACTAGGGGCAATACGTTATTACCGCAAGTATCTAACGACGCCCGTGGCTTCTTTACGAGCCAATCTCGACCACAACCGAGCGAACATAGAGGCGGAAATACCCCCCGCGCAAAAATCGTTATTGGAGCGCCCGGAAAATCCAGCCGAAGAAAATCCTCCGGCCGCCAATTAAAACCGTCACCTTTGGCGATCTCTTTAAAAAAATCCATCGAGAAGAGAGATTCAATTCTCTCGACGGGTACCATCATCAATAATAATTTCGGTCGTGGAGAAATTGAATCGTTCGCCCACCGATATATCCGATGTGTAATTCTTCACGGAACTGTGAGGTTATTATCGTTTCTGGATCGGCATGACGATGGCCGAAGTGAGAATGGAGGAGGTGGGCTACTCTATTTATATGAAATGGGTTCTGCTCTGTGTACATGTGACAGATAAGGCCGAACTGAATGTTACAACACCCTCCTATGATGATAACCTTGCCTGTGTAAAAACTGGCTAGAAACTCAGTTAGGTGTGGCTGGATCTAATACACATTTCTTATTTGCGATTGTTGGAAGTAATTGCGTTTCACAGACACACACACACAACACCCGGTACGACTCTTTGACCATTATCATGAGACAGTCCGATGATGATGATGGCGGTTCGAGAAAATATGGGCTAATTAAAAATCATTGAGGAAGTATCGAAATTTTGACGCATTTTAATTAAAAACTCACTCCAAGGTCCTCGCTTATTCCATCTCGCCGCCGAATATTATTGTTACGAGATCGGGTATCTCGTGTATTTTGAAAGATTTTAAGTGTGCGAAGGCCTTTCCTTTATTACAATATTTAAGACTATTTATCGACCGGATCATCGTTATACAAATTAACTTGTAGTTTTTTCCTCTTGTTAGTATCTGGTGTTACCTAGATAGATTTATAAGTAACGCAGAAATGGTGTTTGTTAATTAATGAGTTCGTAATTAAGTCGACTTTTCGAGATATTGATGAGGACCGCACCTTGAATGGAACTAATGTGTGATGGGTTGAGGTCGCTACCCATCCTCTACTCTTTCGAAAATTCCGTTTTGGAACAGATTGAGCCGATGATAAATTCGTCTGAAACATTAATTACGGTAACGTCGTTAATTCGGAATTGAGATGTTTACAGTACTAAATCTGGAGATAATTAAACCAAAATAAAATTTGACGGCTTACGCAATCAACACAAACATCTAATAATTCACAATCACCAAATAAAAACAAGCTGAATCTTCAAAAAATTTGCAGACTTCGGTGTTAAATTTTTGCCAACTGTTGATGTGCATCCATATGGTTTCTTTAAAAAATATTGAATGTCCACCTCCCACGTAGTTCGGGGTTTGTTTTCCTAAGGATTCCTCGAAGTTTCATCTTTGCGCAATTAGTTTCCAGTTGCATTATTATTGTGTACACGGCAATAATGTTAACACGATAAGTTTATGTTAATGGGGCGGTACGATAGCATCTGAGAGATACGCTCAAAAGGCAATTTGCATACCGTCCCGGTCGCATCTGGAAATTTGAATTCTTCCTCCAGAGGTCTTTTGTGTGGGGCAAGAGCGAAACTCTTCTACGAGGAGCAAAAGACATGAGGAGAGTACCGCTTTCGGTTCTCTTTCGCTCGCTCGCACCGAGTGTGGAGAGTACGACATGGCGCGCGTCCACCTCACGAACTGCACGTTTTTAACCCGAACCACATTACGAAGACCATAAAACAGAACGAAACATGAATCCAACCTTATTATTTTAAATTAAATATCCGAAGAGCGGACAGGGCCGGCCCTGACCACCGCGAGCCCCCGTTCAGACCCGTCAAATTCGGACCGAAAACCCCGATAACAACCGAACCGGCCCTGGACTTTACGTAGGAGGTCTCTTATTATTATTATAATAACGATATTAATTTTATCAGGAGATCTAACTCAAACAAATTCAGGAAATGAATCTTTTTTTTTTGGTGAGTACCTTAGTACTTATTTCCAGAGAAAGTGCATCTTATTTGGATGTGGGTGGTGCCCTTCTTCACCCATCGATCTGGCGTGTGCTATTATTCGCAATAAATTATTCCCGATTGAATGTATTACCATTTAGAACTAAATAATGGAGCTTTTTACTCACGGGCGTACGGTACGGTCGTTATTATAGCGCCTCGAAGTGTCACGGACGTATTACGTAACGATAATCCCCGTGATTGATTAATAAATTTCATTATGGGCACCTCGATCTCTTCTTCTTCCTCTCCGATATAGAAAGGGCACCCACGCTTATTCTTGTTCGAAATTCTAAAGCGGAGACTTGCGAAATTCTCCGATCATGAGACGGGCGGCTTTTCTCTCGATCGAGTCAGTTATGGTGAAGGTGAACTTCTTCATATCCGATCGAGATTTATATACTGGAGGTGTTTCAATACTTTTAATCGGCCATCAGGAAGCGGTTTTAATGAGATAATGGGAGGTGCCAGTGATAAGTTTCCAATTATATCGGCGATTTTCCGCATCTCACGTTCAGGACTTTTAAGTGGAGAAGACTTTTTGCGGCAAGAAAGTTTTTCGGATCGTAAAATTTAACGACGCTTCCGAATTATTGTCATTGTGGGTGCACTAGATAGAAAAGACAATTATTCAAAGTATCGGGCGATGATTTCTCTTTTCTTGTGGCGCGGTAGTAAAAATCGAAATTTTATAAGTTGAATGTTTTATTAATCATACAATTACATTAAAAAAGTACAAATATACAGATTAAATATCGTTGCATACACCAGATTTACAATACAAAATCGTCGGTCCCAATATCTACAAACGGAATGTAAAAATTGACTAAAACGCTGGGATTGTGAGCGCATTATTTATATCATTTTCGTAATAATTTAAGAAAAATCAGAATGGTAACCATCATAGTTGACTAAAATAAATCTACACACGAAAAATACGATTATGGCTTAAACACTTTGAACTCATCTGAGATTTAAGTCTTTAAATTGTACAAAACACAATTATTATAATCATTTATACAAAACAAAGTTCGATTGACTACGAAAATTACTAACCTAGAAAATATTTTAATAAAATCCTAAACGAGAAGGTAACTAACACGCAATTGCACTTAATAAAGAATAGTATTAATAAATTCATCAACATCATAATATATAGGAACACAACAATAATAATAATAATAAAAATAAAAATAATATTTAAAAAAAGTGGACAGTAATAAAATAGGATGACAAAATTAGTGCCTTGCTTATGTCTTAGGTTAGATTCGTGCGCAGTTACAAGTACAAAATAAAGTTTGTGCATTTTACTATAACACGAGGAGTAATTAAAATAATTATGATAAAAACGAGCGTAATAACTCTGTATCAATTAAGTAATTGTGGAGGAACGAATTGCTGTTAAATACTGATCTTAAAAACGAGAGATAAGGAGATCAACAATTAACTAAAAATTTCTCAAGAGTCTTTTTCATTTGGGCATCATTTTCAGTTTGTCGGGGGGAGCGCCGCCGTGAGGAAACCAGACTTGCGCCAAATTTGGCAGAAACTGAAACTTTTACGGAGGGAGGAAGTGCGGCCATAAAAAGCGCCGTAATAAAGATAAATCTGGTCAGCTATATCGGCCACGTAACACATGCTGGCCATGTATAGTCCGCGTCGTTGTAGGCGTGAATGTAATGGCCATGTTTCCTTATGAGCACGCATTTGCATCACAAACAAACTGAAGCAGAAAGCGGAGAGCTCGCTCGGAAGACACGTTTTCCTCGACGCGATTCCGCGAAAGCATCGCAGAAAGAAAGCCCGGGAACTTATAAATAGGATACGGGATTTCACGGGATATCGCCGCACAAAAATTCCGAAAGGAAATCGCGAAACGAGAGAGCGAACCCATGAAACAGGCGGAAGTTGGCGAGATAAGGAATATATTTGAGACAAATTCAATGCGAACGAACGGTCTCCCATTTCCACGCTCTCGCATCGATCGTTTCCGATAACTCACTGTTTTCAGTTCGCCGATTTTTTTCCCGACTTTGAAATATATTCCACCGGTCGTACACAGCGCGCGGTTCCAGTAGGTATTATAGTACGGAGAGAGCGTAGGAACAGGTTACGGCTCGTGGAATCTGATAGATCTTAAATAAAAGTTATTTAATCCGGTCTTTCCTTATCGTCTTGTATGATCGCATTCTGCACTCGCCTACGAAGATTGATCTCGGTCCGTCGCTTTATACATGGGCACATGCGTTTTATCTGACATTCGCGCATCTCTATAACGGCCCATCCCTTCGGAAACTTCTTTAATGATAACGCCGGTACACGCTTGATGACAGTTCAAGGATGTGACGACGCTTTCGCTAATTGATTACAAAGAAATAACTCGAAATAAGAATGATAAGTGGAAAAGTGTGCAAGTTGTAGTAAGTGTACTTGAAACGATAGGAAATAATGTAGAATGAGGAAAAATTTAAGAAGAAACAAGAAATAGAGCACAGAATTGTGAGATGAAGATGTGAATTTTCGGGTTCGTCGCTTATTCGGCAGGTGAGGGTCTCCAAGTTTTTTCAATATTTCCAAACCTCAATGATTCCGAATAAACGAACAAGTCCCTGTGAAGCTACAAAAAGAGCAATAAAACACTGAAAACTAAGAAACAAGGAGCAAAAATCAAGAATATTAGAGTTTAAGGTAAGTATATTGGAAATGAAAAGAAAAGAGAAAAATTTCAAAGCAATGTTTTCAGGTTCGTCTCTCTTTCGGACTTTTGAGACTGAGATGAGTGAAAAATGAGTAGATGAGACATCAATAGTGAAGTAGTTAAGTATTTTTATGAAAAAGACTTTGGAAATTAAATGTGAAATTGTCTAAAAAGTAGAGAATGAGTTTGAAATTAGAAAATAAATATAAGAGAAAGGATAGTTTGAAAAGTAATGAAGAATAAGTTTTTTCGAAACTGTCATTTGATCCAGAAGTGGTTACAAAACAGGTATGTATAAGATTATTGAAATCCAAGAAAAACAGTAGTAGAATAGGGATATATTGAAAAAAGAATAAGAATAAGAATAGAAATTGGAAGTACAGACATGAAAAGTGGAAAATTGTGAAAAAGAAGGTGCGTTTCAGGATCGTCGTTTATTGACTGCTAAATACTCCTTATTATTCCACGAAACCAGCGAAAAAGTATGGTAAAAAGTAGAGAAAGATTCAAAGGCAAGAAAGAATGAAGTTTAAAAAAATAGGAAAGAGAAATTTAGAGCGGAGAAAAAACTTATTAGTGCACCCGAAGATAACATTTCATTATTAAGATGTAAAGTATTGAAAAATAGAGTGTACTGTTTATTCGACCATTCTCCGTTTTCCGGAAATGTCAAATGAGTAATGCGTGAAAATAGTTGGGTAAAATACTCTTGGGAAGATTGCATCGGATCGATAATCGCTTCAAAGTCTCGACATTTGTATTCGCTTGTTATACACCGATCCAAATGGACCTAATGCATCTTCAGCGATATGGTAGCACGCTTTCTACTTAGGTAAATGGTCGTGTTAACTGGAAAGAATGTGGATATTTTAGGAATTCCTTAAAAGTGTCTCAAGACGTTTCGAGGATTTCGCACTCAAACTTAAATCGATTAAGCCTTGGTATGGACATCATCTGCCCGCAGAAAAGAGTGACCTACACTTTTCCTTTTGATTTAATTTTACCAAAGTTACTGCGCATAATTACCAGGTTGAGGATTATTTTGGAAATGTTAGTCGGATATTTAAAAATCCAGGGTCGTCTTCTCGGATTTCGGCCTCCGGGTCGGGCGTGGTCGCCTTCTCAATCTCGTTCAAGAATTCACTCTCGATATGATTATTAATCAAGGATATCAATCCTTTATCACTTTGGACGTTTCTGTGCGAGAGCCATCGCCGCATAAAAGTGAAATTCCGGTATTAATTGAAAATAATATCATAATTATTTATAGCGACCGAAGAAAGTTGCTCTAATTCGATGAAAGTGCTCTCTTGACGCTCGAGATGCGGATAAGAAGAAGCTAAACCTATCGAAGGAATGGTGGGAGGCGAAAAAAGCGGCGACATTCACCTCAAAAACGCGGTTTCGAACGTAATTAACAATCACGAAAATAAGTAGAGGATGAAGATGAAGAAACCAATCGATCGAAAACCGAAATTTCCAATTCCTGCACCACCTCCTCTTCTTCTTCAGCTAGATTGATAATAGCCGAGCGCGGGAGAGGAGAGGAGACCTCTCTGCCGGTATGCAAATTGAGAAAACGATCACGACATTAACATAAAACACCCAGAGGCTACTCCACTACACACATCACGTCATTCATGCATTACCACTATCATTAATTAAATTCCCAATAATTCACTAGAGAGGAATTCGCTCGCTGCGAGTCGAGGCGAGAACCGAACCGAAAATAATCCAAACAGAAACGAACCAAAGATAAACCAATCCGAAAAAGAACCAAGAAAAAATCCAATAATAATAACATTAAAACACAGCGTGTCCGCTACCTAATAGTCAAGGCCTCCCTCGGAGATCTTTCGCTTCATTATTATTACCATTATTATTATCATTATTACAGATATTATAATAATACAGTGGCGTGTGTTGGGGCTTGGGTGGGGTTCTCTCGCTTCGAAATCCTGATCGTATCTGACAGAAAGCCTCACAAAAAAAACATTAACAGTTATCAGTTGCGTAATTCCGATTGTTTTGCTGCGGACAAGTCGCATAAATCAGCGAAATTTCGGCCGGGTGGACGAGATTTCGCAATAATCGTGCCAAGATTAACCGCCTCATCACCATAATCTCGATGTGATGTCATTGCGAAGATGTGCAGATAACGGAAAGAAGACCAGTTAATAAATGCGTGGGCCGAAATTAACGAAATCGTGTAGTGGAGGAAAGGAAGAGCGCCCGAAATACCATTAATAATTAGTCGAGAAATAAGGCCAAGGAAATCGCCGGCATCACCACCGAGATTCGGCAGATGGAAGAAAAGCGAGGAAAACAAAGCGCTTTTTGAAGGTCTCTACATTACAAAACCGTTTTCTCAATCGAGATGAGCCGCGAGCTTTCTCAAGACGTCCCAGGAGCCACAATAATGCGAAGCGACCATTGTCAGTACCGAAACGCCACGCAATCACATCATAATAAAGCGTTTTTAATTATTTATTACCAAAGTGATGACAATGACCGAGTGGAAAAAATCGCTCTTTTTCGAAATGAGATCCGAGGAATGCCTGATGTTCATAATAATAACGAGGTAGTACCGGTAGGCATACCCATCAACTAAAGGTTAAATAATAAATCGTCGTGTGTATTTGTTGATGTGTCATTAGTAGCGTACAGTTCCTTCCAAGCAATTACCGGCGCAGATGATGATATGTTGCCTTCACAACAGCATAATGGAGCTCTCCTTAACGACCGTCATCGATCCGGATTAAGCCTCTCTTCTCGTTTATACACCGAATCGACCCAGGCGACGATCATTTTCGAATCGCGAATTAGATCGGATAATTTCGGGCTTATCTAGGAGACGATCTCCTGTATGGCGGAAGAGCGTATCGTTTACGGGGGCCCCGGGGGCACTCAGATGCGCTCAGTACCACCCACTTCCTTCTGCTGAACTAGTTCGGTTTTTTACCATTATAGGAGGCACAAAAAGAGCAGGACCGGCGCTCCGGGCCCCACGAGAAGGGAAATCTCCCTGCAGGGCACCTGAAAAGATTTCTCCTTCTTCGCGTTCTAAGTACTCGTGTTAGATCCAGTGGAAGTGATGATGATATCGAGTTGGGCAATAATAATGTTTCCGACCGCCATCAATATTCATTAGTCAAACAACGGCGTATTAATTACCGGTCCAAAGTGAAAGTTTTTACAAAAGTACCCGCCGATGGGTTTGAAGCGCTCGGCGGGTCGAAATTTCTTGCGATTATCGACGACGGCGGTCATTGTCTGCGGAGGACCGTATTAAGGATGATGTTGCGGTAAAAATTTATCGACGGATATTATGACGTATTATGGTGCTCGCGTTGTGTATACGGAGAGAGGTTATATTGTGAAGAGTTCCAGACATCCGTTCCCATCCGATACGCATCTCGCCGATACCGATAATAACTCGTTTTTATTAAGAAAAAGTAGAACGGATTATTTTATTGCTTCTGATGATGCTCACTCTCTTGATTCGGTCAGAGCGATCCCGCAGAGTGCAAACCGGAATTCGATTCAGTAAATCGAAGTGGAAGTACTTCCGGTTTGGCTTAATTTATTCAACCGTACTGTATTTCATTTATTGTACGTATGTAGGTACAAATTGGTGGGTGAAAATTTCTACTTGTGTGATTCGTCTGCGGGCCCGAGGCGGAATCGCCGATTTCCAGATGGATATCTCTAGTCGAGGATTATTATTATTATTAATCGTCCCAACTCTCTGAAGGAATTTCTTCGGGCGGATGATAAATTAATAAGATGACCGTTCGGCGATAACAATTAAAATTAGACTTGGCTCCTCGTGCGTCCGTAACGACTAATTTGAATAATAATCCTCGGTGTTGCGAACAACAATAATCCGCCATCGATTGCGTCATAAATAATCGCCGGGCGCAGATGACATTCAAGTCGCGAGATGAGTTGAGAAAAAATAAATTATTATTACCGGACCAGTTTTGATCGTCTGCGCCTCCTGCCACTCTTTATAAACGTATGCGATGATATTTAAAATAATAGAACGAGAGCGAGCTCGTAAACATGACCAAAAGCGGGAGGAATAAAGGACAAGTCCGAAGGCCGAAATGATCCACTAAATCGACAGTCTGGTTTCCTCGACGCTCCACATCAGTTTGCAAAAAACCTGATCGAACAATTTTTATCTAAGTCTAGCAAATTACAAGTAGAGTTCGTGCAGGATTCCGTGTCTTAATGCGCAGAAACAACGCGCATCTTTACGGAATTTGTACCAATAATTTTCGTCGATCGATCGAGTTATCACATTCACCGGAACTAACGAGAATTTATCACAACCGAACTTATTAGAGTACCTAAAATACCTGATCAAGTGTTGTTGTTATTGCTGTTGCTGTTATTGTTATTGGACGCGTCTTCGTTGTCCTTTTTATTATCGTCGTCATCTTTCCGGGGCGATTCCGAACTGCTAGACGACCGCGAGGAGTAATTATCTTTGTCTGAAAAGTAGGAAGAGTCCCGTTTGGCATCGTCGGGAGTTGGCGTCTTGTCTTGGTGTCCATCGAACAGTTTCGGCGGTAGCGTAATCGGGAAGTTTGGTATCTGTTTTGGCGGTTGCAAGTGCTGGAGGAGCCTCCCGTCCGTCACTTTACCCATAAAGGACCGGATCTCCTCAAAGTACGACTCCTCTGATAGATTGCGAGGGGCCATCGTGCGCCTTTGCAGGTTCCTCTCGTCCAGTATCGTAGGACCATCCGCTTCGTGCTTTTTCAAGTGGCGGTCTAGATTGGTTTGCTGCCCGAAACAGCGCTCACATAAAGGGCACTTGAACGGTTTCTCTTTGTTGTGGATGTTGCGGACGTGCCGCTGCAAATTGCTGGAGATGCTGAAGGACCGCTCACAGTACCGGCACTTGTACGGCTGTTCGCCGGTGTGTGTCCTTAAGTGTCTCGTCAGATTGGCGGATCTGGGGAACACTTTGCCGCAGAACTTGCATGCGTACCGGTCCTTCATTTTGCCGCCGGCGGCGTCGTAGACTTTGGGCGTTTGCGGGGACGACGTCTGGTGCGCGCCGCCGCGCAGCATGTCGAAAGGAACTTGGTTGACGGGGGGGCTCAGCATCGCGGGCCCCAAAAACGGGTAGCGCTGGTAGCCCGGGGGCGAGTTCGGGTAGGGCAAAGGCAGACGCGGCACTTTATCACTTTGGGCGCGGTACATCGCCTCCAGCATCATCGGGTGGATCGGCTGCGGGAACAACATCGACGGGTACCCGGGCATCTGCACGCTACTACTCCTAGTCGGGCTGAAAGTCTTCGTACTGCTCCTTTCATCAACCACGACATCATCGTCTTTATCGCTGTTGACGCTGACAGTACCGGGTGATATGAGGTTGCGGTTTTCGTCCTCGACCTGCCTTCGCATCATCAGTAGACTCAACTTCTTGTGCTCCACCCTCAGGTCTAAAGGTTGGTCCTCTTGGTCTTGGGGGCCAGGGGGTGGACGCCCTGCTGGTGACATGTGGGGCCCTGGTGACCTCGCGTTGTTCCTCGACAGGTCGAAGGGCATTTCGTCACCAGGGGGCACCCTTATCGAGAGCGGGTACACGGCTGCTTGCTTGGGGGAGGAGTGGCCGCTATTGGCCACCAGCATTTTCCTAGGGGAAGAGTCCTTCTCGCGCATCGTCAAAGGCAGTGACAGCGGCAGCGGGGGCAAGTACCGGAGCCAAGGGAGGCCCGTGTCTACCACACTCATGGGAACTCGCCGGAAACCGCAATCTGCAACAACATCAAAGCTTACAGAGCGAGTTAAGGGCGTCGGAAAAGCGGCGGCGCTTCTTGGTTTTAATTAATTGGTGCTTTCTTCAATTTCGCATTCCCCACATAAGACGATGATAAAGCGCAATTAAAGTTCCGTACGGCGGTGTCCGCCGTCCATAACAATATCGTAAAGGCGCATTTGTAGTCGGTTAGCGGAGTCCGTCCGGTTCGTTAATTTTTTCCCCTGCGACAAAATTAAATCGCGCAAAGTAGATTGCGATCGACGATGCGCGCCTGGGTCGACGGTACGGAAAAAAGCGCGCAATTAGAAGGCGTAACTGTGCTTATATTGGTCCGTCCTCGGATTTACCGGCCACTTTAGTTTCCTACCGGGGAGACGATAACTTAGCGGACGGACTTTATACGGACTGGACGTCAATTAGTGGATGGGATTCCGACCGTGTCCACGATTCCGACACGTCGCTTATACAGGCACTCACTCGCATAAGCGATTTTTATTATGAATCCCAACCTCACTTTATACAGGAAGAGACCCAAATCACAGGAATGCTGAAACATTTCAGGGCGCTTTTCTCTTATTACAGGTGTTGCTTTTCGCGTTATCTGCGGATCTTCGGCGACGCGCGTCTAACGGTGCCCGCAATTTGTCTTATGCGGGTCCATGGGAGTCACGACTTGCATGAGCCGCCGGCGACCGGGTGTGGGTGCTCAAGACGGGACGATTTACGGGCCGCTTCCGCGTGTTACACATTCGGGGTGCGCGTTTTTTCCGCGCCCGTGAGACGTCTCCATTGCGGTGGAGATGACGTCGGCCGGTCGCGTTCGTAAAAGACATGTAAACGCGCCGTTCCCGAGACACTATAGTGTTGTTATCTGGCGCATTATGTCTCCCGTGTCACGTCCGAGAGATACGTTCGCCAGCGAGACGGTTTATTTTATTGTTGCCGGCTAAATCTGCGATAATAACGGAAGAAAAGTCCTGGGAATAAGGAACGACCGTGTGTCGGTGTCTCTCCGGACAACTGAGTCGAACCGGAGATAAGCGAGACGCTTTTATTGCCGGATTTTTACACAAGACTCACGCCCCGGATCTGATTGCGACCAACACATCCCCGGATTCTCAATTTTTCTTTGTGATTCCCCAAACATCCTTCAGTCGCGCTCATAACAACAGAATCCTGAAAAGTATAAGCTTTACATAAATTTTTTTGCTTTCCAAGATTACTCCTCTTTCGATCTGATGGTGGTAATTTGTGTATGATTAAAGTAAGCGAGATGAATATGGTGTGCGTTTCCTGCTACGCCCTGTGCAATCGGTTTTTCCTTTGGGCGATTAGGTCGAAATTTACGGCTCGTATAAATCTCGCCGGTTTCTAGTTTCACTCCCAAATCCCCGTAAATCATCCGCGCGTCCATAAATATGCGAAATGTCGCCGATGATCTCGAGATCGTAAATCGCCGAAAAGCCGCTTCGATTTCAATTAATCCGAGACCCCGGTCTAATAATAAAATTATTTATGCGCCTGGTATTATAATCGTGGATTTTTCTGTATGGAAGCGTCGTCCACGTCGGCGATCCCCGGCCCAGCTTTCTATCCGCATAATTACTCGCACTAACGATATAATCAGAGTGACCGGGCAACAAAACGAAATGAATGGGGAAAACGAGTTCCATATGAGATCAAATTTCCTTGTACAGCGCGGAGCGGCCGAGCTCTCTGGAAATGGTAGCAAAACGCTAGACTTGATGGATGTGGTGCGTTCGCATCACCTCACATTAATTACCGTCATGAGCCACAGAAACGGAATGACGTGATAGCCATAGGCGTAACCTGGAAAAAAATCGACCGCTTCCATTTTTCAATCGCACGAGTCGGCTCCCGATATTTTCCCACTCCCGAATTATATTGGTTGAGGATTTTTGTAAGGGTTGGAAGACTCGGAGCGGTCGGTAAATCGGGCTTATCGCGTGTTTCTATCTCCGTCGTTCTCGGGGCTTTCTGTAAAAGGCGAGAGTGAAAGGATCGCCCACCGGTGGCGGCCGGGCACGTGGAATAACGTATAAGATGTCATTATTACAGTGATCGAAATCGTAGTTTATCACATAATTATTAGAGTGGCATGACTTTCTTTGCCCTGAGCTACGTGGATACTTTGCGCACCATTACGGAGCGTATACACACGAAATGGAGCAAACAGAATCGATTTTTGTCTCCGGAACGAAATTCCGACGTGTTTTGCAACAAAGGGGGAAAGATTTTTTACCGGGAAAAAAACGCTCGTTATGAGCGACCGGAGTATGGGTGAGAACCGAGCGTGACCGGATCGACCACGTTACCGTCTATTTGATATAACGAATTTTTTTCGGTAGGTGAGAAATTCCCACTCAATTTGGGCGCAAAAATCTCCGCCGAAGAACTGGACGCGGGCACGTATAATGAAGGGGCATTAGAGGCGACGTCGTTAAACCACTTCTTCAGCGCTCGTTTTACCGACCTAAGAGTATGTGCATACGAGAGCCGTAATTAATTTGTGATTATTCCGGAATTAGATCAGTTCTCGGCATTCCCATGAATCCCACGACTTTTTCTACTCCTATCCGATCCAATTTTGTCGCTCTCGTTGTAGTCCGGCTTATTCGTACGCGAGAGGCGAGCGGAGAGAAGCTGACAACTTGATGGACGATTCTAATCCGTTAAAAATCGACCGGTAGCTCCCTGTTTTAATTAGGTGAATTTTGAGAAATTTCTAATAGGCTTAGCATAAATAATTATTTTACGTGAGACTGTCGGGCATAAATGTGTATACCCATGGTGAAGTAACGAGCAAAAACTGGGTTGACAGCCTGGAAACAGGAAATAATTACGCATGCAACTGACTCGGATTCGCCTTATTATCCAAAGTCACAGAGCGAAATCCTCTCGGATCGACTCTAAATTCAGATCGACTTCCTCGTTTCGAAAATTGGGGAGCTTACATTTCAGGAATTCAAGTTGGTGAACATGGAATTTGACAGCTACGTGACATGTCTTGACTTTATCTAGATCCTGGTGGACGAGCTCACTTCTTTGTCGTAAGGAATTTAGGCGCAAAATTCAGGAAGTTTTCGCATTGGTCACCTGTCGCTATTTTCACAGATAGGGGAAAGCGCCGCATTCCGATTTGAATCTGCCCACGGTACAGTTCGCTTACGAGGAAGGACAAATGGCGGAGCCGTGCGAATAATTAAATTAAACCACCACGTGCTGCATTCATTTAAATGATATTGATTGTTAATGCCGACTTAACATCATATTTATTGGCTGTTTACTGTTCGACTAGATTTATTACTCAATTTGCCTTGCGCACTTTCGGAACGCGTATCAAGAGAGGATTAAGATTTTTGAACCGAAACCGCGGATTATACGTCATAAAGCGAGGAGGGATTATCGCTCGAGAAAAAAAATAGATGGGCCATAAAATAATCGAAGACTAATAATGCAACACCTATAACTCATAAGGTACACTAATGGCCCGGTGCCCATGTACGTAAGTAATCATGTAAATGCCGAATCCGCAATAAATTCGACCCGTTAACTGAATACTTCGACTCCTTAATCTCACCCACGCTTCTACCTTCGTCCGCTGATTTATCGCCCGCGTACAGAAAACTGTGTAAAAATCGAGCGAAACTAAAGCGATTTAGGTGGATCGTGTATTATTACCTAAATGAGATTTCACAAATTTCACTTACTGATGGTAAAACCTCAAAGACGGAAGCTCATGGTGCTTTTGGCACGCACGGATCTCTTCTGTACAACCCGGCGAAATTAATTGTCTACGGTTATTATTACCCGAGAAGTCGTGCTTTCTTTACTTTTATGCACCTCTTTATACTTAAGATTATGAGATTTTCGGTCGGTCGGTCGAGGAGATGAAGAGATCCATCGAAATAATAGCGTTTAACCTCATACCGTGTATACGCTCTTATCCAATCGGCCATCCATCGTGACGGTTTTAATTACTATGATTACGGGCGATCGCCCTCCGCTTTATTATAACGAGAAGTAAAGGCGTATAAGCTATTGTTGAGCTTCCGAAAATTACCCGTCATTATTGTTATATCGGGTGAGTCGGTCGGAAAAATCGCCCGGAAAAGGTCACCATCGCCGTCGACGGGAGTGGCTTTCGCCCGATGAATACGGTAATAAAATCGCGATTGTTGCGGATGATGCGTAATTATACGACTTTTTGATTAATAATTCCGTTCATTGATTATCATTTTGTGTCGTCACGACTGTTTCGCGGCCTTTCGTAACGATAATTACCGGCCGGGGAGTTATCGATTCCATGTCGGCGCGCCGCTTTTTCCGAAGCTTCGACGTATCCATATAGTGGCGTTTCGCTGAAATAATAACAATTTAAAGTTCCCGAATTTTAATTAAGTACTTCGCAGTACTCCGAGAGTTCGCGGCACGCGCACAAAAACCCCCCGGATTTATTCGCGGTGCATTATCAGCCGATGGATTTTTTCCGGCGCGCTCCTTATTTTCTTCGACAATCGAATTAGCGAACAATGGGACGGTTTGTTTTGCCTTTTGCGGCACGCCGCTCGCACAGCGTGATTCCATATTCCACCGGCGGCCCTTTTACACGCAAGAAAGCCGAGGAGCTTTCGCCCATTTTCTTACCTCCAGGAATTTCGAGCTTTTTCTCGAAACATCACCCGGTATACAATGGGCTAACTGTGAATTGTGAGCTAGTCACAAATCGGGCGTTTGTTCCAGTTAATGACGGTCAAGCAAACTTGAAAAGGCTCGTTTGTGCTCGTATATTTTATGCACATACACGCATTATAATATACCGGGAGGCTTTCAGAGAAAGTGCTTCCATTTACCGACGAAATAACGGCTCTCGTCGCATCTCGATTCTTTTACTCGTTACTTTTAAGCGCATCATCCGATCGCCGAGTCCGTTCACTTATCCGCGCGGCATCCGCTCGACTTTACACAGTTTATAGGAAGAGGTATTTAGATTTATATTTTAACAATGAGAAAGTGGATCTATTACGGCGCGCACTCTTTGGTATAACGCACACGCACCTTACGTACCATCGTACCTTTAAAGGATACTCCGATAACGAGATCGATAAAAATCCTGCGAGGCGTAGAAAGGCGTTTCAGGTTTTTCAGGACGACTGCACCTGACGATCATCATCATCATCATCACCGGAGAAAGTTTCAGGGCGGATAATTAATCGCGTCGCCCGTATCACAATCGAAATTTCGAAAAATCCCTCGATTGCGATAATCACGGCCGCGAATAAATAAGGTATGTGCCGACCACCTGATGCAAATTATTTCCGCGCTCCTCGCTCCGATTTTTTGCACTCGCGAGTCCTCCGCTCGCCGCTTATAATCTCGAAGGAAACTATTCATTATAAGTGCAGTTGCGTTGCGGCCAACACGCGATTAAATCCGACCAGTGTAACTGTATTGTTCAAATACCGGGGCGTTTCCGACCGATAATACGTAAACGGGACGGACGATAACGCGGATCGATCGGGACGGATAAATAATAATCGTTATCTGCGCGCCCTTTAATAAAAGACTCGACGCGGATCGGCTGAAACTGAAAAACGACGAGAAATAATCAACATCGAACTCCAGCGATATACAGGGTGTCACAGGAAAACCCATTTTTCGCTATATCTCCACTAATCGCGTTATGACCTACCAAAAATTACACATGAATCGATAGAGCGAACTTTCAGGAATAATTTTGATTTTGATTGGATTTGAATGATTTGATTTTCTGTTTTGTTGGCTTTTGAAGAGTGTGCGTTTTTGCTGAGTCGCCCTGTACGAGTACGTAGAGGAAGAGTTCGCTCGAGTTGCGGCTCAGGTCGACTGAGTCCGAGGAATTTGTAGCCGGCTCTATTCGTGATTAAAACTGGGCGGACTGCACTGCCATTCTATTTGCTCGCCTTCCTGTCATGTGCAACTGTTCCTCCGGAGTTTATTAAAGTCGCGTCCCTCGAGAGCCGAGCACTTCCGCCTTCTCATTACGACATCGCGTCGATTTCGCGCCATCGACACACAAAAATCCAATTTTTCCGCGCCCGGTGGTTTATCGAGATCAGGATGTGGCCGTCATTGCGGTTTATTAATCGTGCGTGTTCTTTCACCGAGCGCGATGCCCTAAGGGCCTTATTAGATACGTCATGTCGTCCGCGGCAAAAAGCCGGAATAAAATCAATCGAAAGCCGTTTTCTCCGAGATGCGGTCGCCTCCTCCGCTCCGACTTGTTCGCAAGAAACATTTTAATCGCCTTTTTTTCCGGCGGCTTCATCTTTATTATATTGTCGCAACTCGATCTCATTAAACTGGAGCGGACGGATTTTGCATCGGTTTTCTCTTTCGCCTTAACCCAACGCGAGCCACCATAATAATAATCATCGGTAGAAATGCGTAAGAAAGTAGATCGACTTAGGAAAACCAAATTCGTCCGTGGTTTTCCTTATAGATTTCGATTTCCGCTCTTTCACCCGGTGAGTGCGTAAATCACCAATTAAAAATCGATTTGAATAAACAATAAGGAAAAGCCGCTTCCTCTACCAATTAGCCCCTGATGATGATTATGTTTATTCGAGGTCGGGAATATCATTCGGCTCGAATGAATGGGACGACACCCACAATAATTATTGACATCTCGTATGCAAATATTCGATTATATTCAAATCGATTGTGTTTTCGCTGCAGCAAAACACGCTAATAATATACAAGTGCGACACCTACGAAAAACGAACCCGGATGAGACACGTATTATTTCAGCACGCTTCTTCTTTCGATATTTATCTGGGTTTTCCATCTACCTATCCGATTGTAAAGTAAAAGATGTGGAATGGTTGCAACAACGGCGAACGAAACGTGCACTTATGTAATGGATAGGTACAGGTGTATGCGGGGGTCAAGAGGTTACTAGATCCAGATATCTGCAACCTCTTCAAACCCGGCACATTTATTATTTATATTAAACGCTCTCTCTAATGTTACACACCGCCATTATTCATCCGAACCGGCGCAACGAGGATTCTACTCACTTTATCGACCAATTGACTCTGACGATGGAGTTTGTGGGCAGCTTCCCGGCATTTTCGGCGACCGTCGAATCTGCGAATCTGCAAATAAAAACCGAAACTTGATATAAACGCGCACTTTTAACTTTTTATTATCGTTATTACAATCGGAAAGGCCCGTAAAACGCCCACGTACGCCAGCGAACTACTTTTTCGACTCTGACTTTTATTTCCAGACTTATTACTAAACTTATTACGTCCGTGAAGAGGGGACGGATTCAGGTTTTTACAATAGTTTAGGCTTTAAATTTGCATGATGGGTACATACAACCGTAGCCGTCGTGTATATCGTAGGTGGATACTGGGACTTATTTTTACGACCGAATCTCGTATTACCAGATTTTCGGTACAGATTAAGCGGTAATTTTGAGAAATTTATTATAATGCTCGATCTACCGTACCTACTTGGTCTAAAAAACGGAAAAAAAATCGGGAACTATCTTCGATTAATCGCCTTTTCACCTAATAAGTGTCGAGCGGTCGTTGCTTTTTCTTATTAGACTAGATAAGGAGGGAATTTACATAAGCCACCCAGATAGATGGGCCGGTTCGGCTATTAGGATTAATTAGGAAAGTGACTTGGGTCTAGTTAAAGGAGTAACGAGAAGATCGGGCCGAACGATATAAGGACCTAATTAAGGACCGTTAGGCCAGCCACCGACGATAAAACGTTTTCGAACGCGAGATTCGCAAAATTACCAGGCCTAATAATAATATTATGATTGGATGTCTAGTTGCTAATTGTACCTTTCGAAAAATCGAACAATCCCGATGGAGCGGGCGCATTTGCATAATTTCTCCGATAATTTACATCGGGGCCGATTACCATACAAGTAATGAAGTATCACCGTAAATCGTCGGAAATTACAGAGTGGCGTATAAATCTCCACTAATTAATTTCGAAGCAATTATGAGCATGTTCAGCAGATAATTTCCCGCGGTGAAAAACTGAATTGTGTGAGTCGCTCGCCGGTAAGGTAAGTCGCATACAAATTGGTCTCTTTATTCCCGCAATAAAATCCTGACGGCTTATCCGAGTCTACATTAACATCAGGCCGTTTCAGAGATCCAGAAGTAGATAGGGCCCCGGCTCTGTCATCTACAATTAAATGTGCCGGAGTAAGTGAGTGACATATCTCGAGATCCTCATCGTCCGCAGGAAACAAAACGAAAATGTGAAAACGGTGGTGGGGTCGGCCGGTTTGTGAATGGAGACAATGCTCGTGTGGCATTAATAACCGCGTTAATGATTTCGATTCCGTTAGGAAAATGTCATCGAAAGATGCAAATGGGTATGTATATGTAACGAGTAGGCCACGAGACGAGGTTAGGGCTGAATCACACCTAGCATTGTTATTATTAAATAAGAATAATAACATATTATATGTTAATGTAATCCATACGCTCTCCGTGCCGTTTGAAAAGTGACATCCTTAGAGACTGCTTAAATTAACATTTGATTTAGGCGTCGACGCCGTGTTTATGGGCTGAACGAAAATCATTGTTCATATGGTAATCGGCCCATTATGTAATTTGTACGTTTTTACCACAAGATCCCGTACCGTTATTATTATTATTATCAGAGAATTATCATGTTTTCTAAATGAATGGAGAGGCTATTTTCGTACGTCTGTGATGGCCGAAAACTAGCCACCTCACGATCGGAATTATCGAGGAAGCGAAAAATCGAACAATGGGATGCCTCTCTAATAAACTGATAAAATAGATAAGAGTCGATAAATTAGCCCCCCCGAGGCTCTCACGAATCCAGTTGTGAAATTTGATTAATTCCGCTGGAATGGATGCACCATCATCATCACCACCTCGGGCCTTTTTCACTAGAAGAAATCGAAAGATCGAATCGTAATAATAAGGTGGATTATTATTGCTAAAATAAAATTGAGATGTCAGAAATTCGTCACTCGTAATAGCCGGATTTCGAATTATGATGACTGGGAAGATGTCGATGCTATCTGGCGTTCGGCACACGACAATGCGGCAATTATTTAGTAAGTGCTATGCGAAAATTTTCAACCTTGCTCCACTTAAGACGCAAAGGCCCAAGTGTAATACCGCTCGTTAGCGTTGTTATTGTTGCGTTATTACGTAAAGATCGCGGGAATTTTAGATAAGAGACGAACTGAATTACTCAATTTCATTACTGAGCCTTATTAATGGAATGATATATGAAAGGGAAAAAGTTGCGGGTCTCTTTTGTTGTGGCTTCCTCTCCGATGCGATATGACGTCCGTCTTCTTTTCACGTCTGCTGTCGGGTATTTTGTCGAACCTGTTGTTACACTTTCTAAATAATTACGTGTTGACATGTCGTGTTTTCTTGATGCAGACGAAATTACGTCCGAGTAAAGTACCTATAAGCCGAGTCATATTCGCGATCCGATGGATGCGGTTGCGGAATACGTCCTAAACTCGGGCGAAAGTTTTCCGTTACGGATATTGTCAAGTTTTGCGTAAAAACAACGTCGAAAAGGGAAAACGGATGTCGCCTTTTGTTCCTATTATAGTCGACGACTTGTGTGTGTAAGCGGGATTTCATGCGATAATGTGCTCGAAAATATCGAATTTCGACTCGTGTTATTAGTACCCACTTTACGGTACCGCATCTCGGCCGAAACGAAACGAAATCGCAAGTCTCTAAACCGAACAATGAGATGACAGTACTAGTTCTCAAGACCCGTTTTGTGTTTCTTTTATTATACCTATAGAGGAATCTGTTTTGTTTATTATTAAGTAATTCGCTTTTAAAATTCTCACAAATTAGCATAAGTACTTGAATTGAAAGACGCTTCGTGAAATTTCATATCACAATACGGGTAAAACACCCATCACGCGAAATTTCTAATAGTGGGGTTAGGATCGTTCGGACTGTCAATTGAGCCATCTAGGGACTTTCGGTTTTCTCGGATATTGTACAAATATGGGCGATATTTTTATGAAAACGCGAATAGATGCGCGCATACGTAATCGGCCTTGGTAAATAAGATTGCTATTTAGTTTAGAAACGCCCAACGCCGGCACTTATTGTGAAGGCTCTCCGCAACTATGCACTAGAGCGTCATCAGTGATTTTCTCATAATCTAATCCGAAAATGTAGCAGAGATCGAGGCTAATGAAGTCGAAAAAGAGGCGCAATAACGAGGCGAAATAATTAGATTTCGCTATGATCTGGACGCGATGAGTTCGATAGCGCGAAGGAGGGACACGGGGGATGGCCGTTCGTGACTGCGGGGGTCTTAGGTCGCACGTGACTGTTCTTAATGAACGGGAGACCGACACGCGCTGCTCCCATAAGAGAGGAGAAGGCGAAGTGGCCACGACACCTCTCTACCCAATTATCCACGAAATAAAAGTGAATTAAGACAACAGGAGTACCGCAGATCACGACCGTAATCATCGTGATGACGATTATTACCGGGACCGCGATAAAGGAGCCAATGTCACGGTTCCGATTTTCGATGGAAATAAAAGCAATCATCCCGATGTCGGCCGGTTTCGAATTTGGTCAGAAATCGGCGATTTTCCGCTCTTCTGGTCGATAGAAAGCGGTATCGGCTCGAAAAATCGGCCGACGCGAAATTCGCTCGTATACGCGCGGAATCGCGATAAATATTTTCTCATAGTAATAATAAAGACGTTACACCATTCTACGAATTCCCCTTTTCGTCGCACCAGACAATGCCGTTTCAACATCGTGTCTATCCGATCTTGATACGGAGAGGAACAGCAGGAGAGCTCGGATTTTCTTACAATTTTTTCCTCCATACACGCAGAACTACTTAAGTAGACTACAAAACAAACGATTGTCTCTCGAGAACTTGAAATAATGGCCATTGCGGAATCCCACCGTTTAACACTGAATTGCCTCATCCCTCACTTTTGACCCCGGATTTATCAGGAAATGCAACAACATATTTATTGATCGTTTCGGCCAGATCGGACGAATTCGGTAGCCGCGACTAAAAATCTGTCAATAATTAACGATTTCGCTCCTATCGCACCAGATCCGACGTAATTAAAGTGTCAAAGACTCAAAACGCCTCATTAGTACGCGTTCTCCTAAACGCGATACACATTATTCGGGTATAGGTATGTTCTCTTATCGGCGATTTTAAATGAAGCAATTTTAATTAGTAAAATCTCCATTTAGTCCTGTCCTATTATAATGATGATGTCGACGGTGGTGATATTTTTAATGAAATTCTAAAGATTCTTGAAATCAATTTAAACATATTCAAGCCGATAATTTATTATCTGACGGTGTTGATGGGGGTAAGCGATCCGTGAATTCCGGTGAACAATTATAATAAACGAGCGATTAATCTAGATTAGGTTCCGTTATTATCGAGGAAGCGAATCGAGAAAATTGTCACTCCATCTCTAATGGGAGGCGAAGGTTGACCGGGTGCGAATTGATTACTGACCTTAATCCGATTTGCGCTCCTCAAAAATAATTCTCCTTGCTCGAAAGTCGAGGGCGGTTTTCACTCAATTAGAAAAAATTAGTCCGGTCGGTATTAGGGCACTCGGTGGGGCACAATAATTTTTTCACTGGTTTTCGGGTCTCTGGGGCACTGCGGGGTCACTCTCTGTGGGAGACTCGGACGGCGGGTCGAGACGCGAACCAATTTCAGGCCATCCTTCACACGTGTGCACGGTGGGCGCGAAGAGCGTGAAACGTGCGTTCCGTCCGGAGTCTGGCGGAGCACTGGTCCGCACTTCTCGATATCTGGCCGGCTTATACAAGACACTGCTCCAGTTTACCATCGGCGACGGCGACGACGACGCTCTCGAGATCGAAAGTGTTTCGCTTCGCCTTTGCCGCGCGATGGACTCGCTTTTACCGGACCGCTTTTTCGGCCTCCAACCGCAAAAGCTCCCGGAAACCCCCGGAAACCCCCCAGATCCGGGATTCATTCCGTGAATGGCGAACGAAGAGATTCCCGTTGTTGTCGGATTAGAAGAAAGGTGGTTTATTTTGGTTCGAATTTCCAATTTTTTCGCCGACAACAACAAGGCATCACTTTCACGCCGAAGGCTCCGAAAAAAACCTCCAAAGCCATTAAAAATATCGGACCGAATACGCAGTTAACCGTTTCGAGTCGAGCGATTTATCTCCGAAGACTAATCGCGCCATTGTGGATAGATACGAAAATGAGCGGGACAATTGGTGCATGTCGCCATAGATTTTTTCCGGATTTCGGGTTCGACTCTTCGAAAAAAAGATCCAGGCGACATCTCTTCTGGGTGATTGATTACCGTTTCGGTGGCTGATGTAACCTCACATCAAAACCCATTCAATTCCGAGATAAAATCGAATTTATAAATAATTCATCGCCTCGAAATATTGTGCGTGATGATGATAAGTGGTAAAATCGAATCTGTCCTTTGATTAATTGCCCACCACTTTATTCCGGCCAGAAATCCGATAAATCGCCAAATACTTTTTATTACGGCTAAACCGTCGACGTAGGCGATTTATTTTAAAGAGATTGCGACACCTTTTCGCTTGTTGACACCGAACTAACGACCGTAATTAGTTAATTGAAGATTATTACAGTTACCGGGAGGCCGGTTTTTCGGTTTATTTATCCGAACCACTTAAATCTCCACCGAGCCATAAATTCCCTTATTCTTATTAGCTTTTTTTACACAATTACACCTGAAACGAAACGAGTTTCGTACATTTTCCAGGATTATTGTTATTGACGTAATTATGAGAATGTCAGGAGTATTGTGCTTTATTCTCGTTATTTCGCGAATAAAAAGAACCGGCTTTTATCATTATTTCTCTTCGGTGAGACAATAAAGAGAAAGCCGAATTATTGATGACATTTCCAGAGGATAATAATACGCCTGCACCTGACCCAACCCGATGACCCTTATGATGACTGGACCCACGAATAACAACAGAAAAATCTCTTTCTCTCCAGATAATACAGACGGTTACACAATCACAAATCGTCAATTAAAAATATCGTAGCCCCGTTTAAATTTGAATAAGTAAATGCAAAAGCGGATGGAGTTGGGTCTTGTATAAAGTGGGGTGTCATCTTCTGTTAGACGTCTTGTATATCAATCAGGAGAAGGTGCAGCATCACTTCGGAAGCCTTCGGAGGAGCGGTGAGATGCGGCCGGGTCAGAACACCCAGACGGGAGTGGTCCTTACCGAGAGCTACCACGGCCCGGCGGGTGGTATCCTCTCTTTATGGTGTATACCGGAGGATTCCGGAAAAAAGCGGGGCCCGTAACTCGGGATCGCGACTCGCTGAATCGGAATCGTAAATAATGCGCGAGCGGAGAATTATCGCCGCGATCCCTTATCGAGCTTTCGAAAGCTCCGAGAGCTCCGGCCGGAATCGCGCGATTCCGGGTGTACGACGCGAGGTTGCGTGATGCACTTCCTCCCTACTATGTCATTATCGCCATAAATTATGCCTCCCACACACGTTTGTTTTGGCGAATGCAGCACCTATGACGGTCCCCTCCCAGCCTAATCCGTATCCACTCTAGGCGCACTTCAGACCAATGGGGACTTTTGCGAGTGCACACGACGAGCGCCTAATACCGTCCCCGACGCGAAATAGAAAGTCATTAGTGCGGTCGAGCCGATCGTTTTTATCCTAATTATTCACCGTCAAAAGTCCCCGGGTTTCGCAAATGCGAAATCGCGAAAAAGACGATTATTCGACTCGGGATCATTGTTATTGTCTTTCGGCAGGTGGTTCACCTTCTACGGGCTGTGAATTATCGACGATACGGGGATTTTATTGCGATTCTTTGATTTTTTCACATAAATTTATCGTCGTGATTCAGTATACAAAGTTACGATTTTATGGAATTATAACAGAAATGTAACGAGTATATTCAGATTTCCTACCTTAAGCACTCTCATGAATAATTCACACACTTATTATAATGATTATTATGTCTTTTAGAACTGGAGATTTGTCAAGGAACTGGTCCACGCATTTTCCGAAATGTATACATCACTTTACGAGTCTTAATTAAGAGACTTTTACTTTTCTTTTTCAAACTGACTAAGTAATAATACCGTACGTGTTTATCATCATCTGGATCGACTGGATTTAGTTTAATTAATATAACGTTCGTTTTGTTGGTTGTATCAGTCCGAGTGAAAAAAACCCGAAACCACCTGATAGAGGTTTTATTGGATTTTGGCGATTTTATCGATAAGTCGTTAAAAACTCTACTAGAGCGCGAATTCCGAAATTATTAATTTTTATAACCGATCGAGAATGCCGATATATGCCCTCGCATTATTTATTTATGAAAGCGGCGCGTTTTTATTATTAGGAGCCGAATTATGTAAAACACCATGTAGGTACCCAATAAATTCTCCTGCTAACTATGCCGTGATGCCCGGTTTGATAGTTACACTTTTTATCGGTCCTGTGCGGCCGCAGTCGGAGGAATGCACGAAGAAATTAAATATTCGGTCGCGCACTGTCATTCCGGAATCGCTAATCGACCGGCTGAAAGAAGTTCATTGCCGCCGTCGTCGGGTCTGAAAAACCGAAATTTGCATTCACCGCTCCAGAAAACATACCTGATTTATCTCGTCCAATTTGCGATATTTACCTACCGCACCACGATAATGGCGCATTGTCTCGACTTATTTAGCGTTTCGTAGCCGAAAGCCACGCTCGACGCATTAGTCAAAGTGTCATAAACCGTTTACGGTGACCATCACCCGGAGCCTCTGAAAGAGCCCACGACGGACGAGATCGCTTCATTATTTTTAAGGCTGCGAGCGCCTCCCGAACATATCCCGGACGATTTCCACGCTCGAGCGAAATTAGACGATTTAACGAGAGCGTTCCGAACGACCGGTCGAGCCATCATCATCATCATAATAATCATCGGGATGTCCTTATAAGTCCGGCCGGCTCCGGCGCACTTAAAACCCGGACGAAACGCGAGCAAGAAAATTGCGAGCCGATAAACGCGTACGAGGACGGCAAAAAAGCGCGCGAATGGGATAATGGAGCTTTCTAACGCCCACGTGATCCCGCTACCGATACGATTCCTCCGATTTCTGGAGGATTTCGCGAAAAACGACGAAGGGAAGACGCGTTTTAATCGATGGGCGTTTTCGCTTGAGATAAAATATCGCTAACCTGCAGGCGCAACGACGGCGATCATTGTAAAGTAATCGGATTACGTTGCAGATTGAGGTCGCCGGTGAACGCCCAGGATGAACCCTACGAGGGGTCAAATATTCACACACGTACCTATACAGGGTGTCCCGCGCAGAATATCCCACTAAAAGGCTCAAAATTGGTAAATGAGAGGAACTTTTCGTTTGATTTTTCCTGAGAGCCGCTGACTGTTGGACGCCCTGTGGATAGAGGATAGTGCATGAGGAATGCACGTATGATGCAGGATGCAGCAGATGTTCTTCCATTTTACAATAAGTGCAAAATGTGATGGAGAGGATCGCCTACAGGCTCCGCTCGTACCGGATTTTCCGAAATAATTCCCGTCTGAATTGACGGCTTCAATAATTCATAGAGCGATTTCGCGATCATCATTGGTTATGGGGTTCGCCATAACGCGACACGGTCCGTGTATACGGCGAGAGAGGCTCCTTACGTAAGGAGTGAGTCCATTAAAAATAATTAGTCCTTTCTTAAGATACGCGTGCCACAATTTTCCATGTGAAAGTATAAAGTAACGAACGCGCGTGGATCGGCCACTTCCACCGCGGGTGCGCACTCTATAATGGCGTTACAGTCGATTTTAGACTATTGAAATTTTATGGTCGGGTGGAGGGCCTCGAGCTTTCCAACTTTTTTACCCTCCGAAAAGACGCATTCAAAATACTTTCGATCATAATAGCGATTTTAACGATATAGTCGCCGATATGACTTGGACTTTCTAGACGAAAAAAAAAGTCGTAGAAGATTGCGACAATTTCCCCATCGCCGGGTTTTTTCTCCGATGTTACAGTTGTGCGCTCGATGATCATGATGATGACGGCCTTTCTGGTGTACGTTTCAAGTGACGGATATGGAAACGGAATAATTGGTAATGACGGTGAACGATGCGGATAATTCCCGCATTATTTCGTCGCGGAAAGGTTGCGAGGTATACGAGAGACGCGAGAGAAATCGCGAGATTCCTCTAAAACTCGGATGAATCGGCCGGGAGATGTGTAGCAGACTTTACAATACGCGGGAATGTCGTAAAATCGGTGGTAAAAAGGCGCAAGATCGAGGCGCGTCGTGGGTGTTGCCTTCATAAAGGAATCTCGTAAGTATCTCGCCTCCATTCACGGATAACACCATCGTTATGCTATTATTATTACATCGGGTGTTCGTATTATAACCCCAAAACACAAATACTCGCCGAGTATCATTATTATTATTATAAAGGTCACGAGTGTTAAAGTCGCTTTTGCAGCCTTATGTAAAGTTCACGTGACTCATTTTATTATCATCGGACCGAGCGATAAAACACCTTTAACCCGACACTCTTTCTATGCTCCGAGAATTCCATCATGAAATTACCGAAAATTCCCGGGAATTACCAGAAATTCTCGACGATTACTCGAGTTCTTAAACATTTCGAAGAGTTAGGAACCAGAAATTACCTTTTACTAATTGACGTGTATGTTATGTTACGCTTACGCCTTAATTAAATTCAGATTAATATCGACTACCAGATTGCGGTTGGTCTCGTAAAAAAAAATGGAAAAGGAGCTGCGGGGTACCGATTTAATTGGCGTTTCTACTAAGCCGGAGCGAGTATAGCAAAAGCGCCACTATTTATACACAGATTTATTATTACAGTGGGTAGATGTATTATTATTAATAATAATTAAATTCATCGGCCTGTCAAAAACGTCTCGAATCGGAAGGAGAGTCCATCGCGTAATCGCTTTCTCGTTGAGGTCCATCACGACCGACTTCCATTAAAGGACCTGCCTTCGATAATTTTCGCATTTTTATTCATGATTACCGCAAAGGACTAGGGGTTAGAAATGACACAGTCCTCGAAAACAAGAAATGAATGATATTATTGTGCCTCTCTCTAGGGGATTTTTCTTCATAATTATTATTACAATAATAAAATAATAGTCGGCGCAGTGATAACGCCCCGCCTCTGCGAAGTAGAGGCTAGTTTGGAATTCGCAAAGGTCAATTATATTTATTTATCTGCAACAAGAGAGGTGATTGATATATGTACTGGATTAGTTGTTACGTGATTGAGTTCCAGCTTTATCAGTTATTAGTATTATCGTCGAAAGAATAAAGCGAAGCATTTGCAGGAAGAGCATAAATAACGAAAATCGCATTCTCGGCATATTTCTAAGCGAAAAGGTTATGCCGTAATACCACACATTAGCCGAGATTTCACCGAGACGCTAGGCTCGAATCTCGCGAGATATTTGTTGTAAAAGAGAATAACAATTTACTCTTCGAGCCGCTCCACTCCCAATAAGTTTATCAATTCGCGATATATCGATCGCATCGATTGTAATAAAGATTCGGGGCGGTCGATAAGCGGAATTGAGTTATTCGCGTGACATTAAGCGGCCGAAAAGTGGCTTTTTCTCGCGAAGAATCGGCCGGAGATCGAGACGACCGGTCGAGCGCGAACCTTGCGAGAGCCACACATGCACGCACACAATCTCGTCGATTGTTGTGTAACGTGGTGAAAGGAAGGGCAGCATCTCCGAGGGGGCCCCGCCCTGGCCCCAGGCCTCGGCCCCCGCAGAGAGCTACCACGGGATGCCCCCACCCCGCGCCGGCGATAATAATAACGCGTTTACTGTACGCGGCAGTTAGAGAGCCACTTACTTCACTCCACCTAGCTGCGCGGAAGCGCCGCATTAACGGATCCCCGAATCGGGTGGAGCCGCTTGCATAAGCCGAAACCGATCGCGGTTCAACAGAATCGTAAAGTTCGATTTGAGTTTCGTTATGCGAGTCGGCCGAAAATCGAACCGAATCGAGACGAATTAATGAAGGATAAAAATTGGTCGTTTTTCGGATGGACGTGGGGAACCGGTCTCGTCATTTTTGGCCCACAATCTCCGGGCCGATATAAATTAGAGATCTATCGATTCGTCGTCGGCGATGTTTTATTCATGCGCATACGAAATTAGGCGTTTTCCAATTTAATTGGCACTTTTATTATGTGCGCAGAGACGTCCGATAATCCGATCGCCCGGTGATGTAAAACGTATTCCGTTCGACGTAATCACTATCTCTGTAAAGACGCTGATCTCTTCCCCAGGCCAATAATAATGATAATATGATCTGCTCCAGTTTCGAGACTTTCGATTTTCGTCAAATAAGGATCACTTTATTATCATTGTCCGATAGATATCGGAGCGAAAGCTCGCATAAAAGCTCCACACGTGTCGTAAAAACGATACAGCGGGGAAAAAATGGCGGCGGATTTTATAATCGTCCAATTAATTTAATCGTTAGGTAAATGGAGAATTAGCTATTGTAATTAACGCCTAATTAATGAACCGATATAAAACAAAGACGACGTCTAGCAAAAATTACGAGATTTTGTTACGATACTCGAAGGGAGGTCCGTAATGTAAACTAGGATGGAAACATGGCATTAATAATTACCTTATGTAAGTAAGTAAGTAATAACGACGCACTCTGTATACAGCTACCGACCTAATCAAAATTCATAATTTCTACAAGAACGAACGTTATTTATCTCCTTGATTTACGATCTGTGTGTATAAGAGATTTTATTAATAATTATCGAAGCACGGTTACACTCTTTCCGCCACATAATAGTGTCCGTCGTTAGCCGAAATGATAATTTATTAACAATTAAATTTAGATTTAGAAACTTTTCTCTCTTCAAGTCGACAGATAAATAAGTATAAATAGGTTCGGTTTATTTATAATGAAGCACAGGTAGCGGAATATTTATCGGGATTTCACAATTTCAGGCCATAAATCTACCGAAACCCCAACTGTAACACCCAGAGACTACGGCTCAATCCGAAGCGATGCGATAAAATCGTATCGAGAACGCAACTAATAATAAGCCATTAATTCTACGGTATCTCTCATTTTTCGGACGTATCCGAAGACGCCCTATCTCGTGTCGAACACACCTAATTAATTAAATTTAAATTTGGACAGTCCAAAACAGGTTTCCTACTTATTCACTTTTGCTTGATAAAACACGAGTCCATTAATTTATATCTCGAAAATCGGTAGCCTTTACTGTACCCGCTCTGATAATGGGGTTGCTTGAACAAATCGGTTTAGAATTGAAATTTATTATCATATTTTTAAAGGTTGGGCTTTTTCTTCTGTGATTTATTATCCTGGATCCTTGAAAGATCCTTGTAGAATTAGTCGTTCCAAACTATTGTTTCATAATAATTGCTCGTAAATTTTGATTTGGAAGTCTCGAAAACTCCTTATAGTGCCGAAAAGAGGACGATCTGCATACTTATATTATTATAGTTACTACCAAAAATTATTTATTAATGATTTATAACAATTACTATTACGTGCTATTACGTAAAACATCCCACTTATTTCAACTAAGACAATTGTATTATTAGAGATATCAACGCCTATGCACCTATGCACTATAAATTATTCGTATGGAAAAGCCCCGACATGAATGAGACCTGCTGTTTTAATGGCATCTGCGACGATGGGTATTTCTATTACGAAATTGAATGATCATATTCGCTTCTTATTTTAATAATTTTTGCATTTTAACTGGAAACGATTTAGATTCAGCTGCGTCGAAACCGCAAAACCGACAGTTATAAGAGGAATCGATTATGGTCCATTTCCTGTAATTAATCGGTAGCCATTATGCGCGGTTATCTGTTGCGAATTAAAATGTGGGCGAAGAGGAAGAGCGCGCGAGCCATCACCGGCCGATTTTCCGTTACCGTTCAGCCGCACACAACTGAACTAACTCTCCCAATAAAGTTTTTCATGGGACGAAATGTTTATGGCACCCACCATAATAATAATATACTCTATGGGTGATTAAATTTACGACCAGAAACAAAGCCACCACTGCGTAATTTAAATGCGCACCTATAAAAATTAGCGCCTTATCTATGGCGGGCTTAGTTTCTCCAAGAGTGCTATTTTATTGTAATGGATCGGTTTTTTCCACATCTCATCCGAGTTACAGTTTCCTGTTTCGTCTCCATCGATCGGCCGATAGATCCGCTACCTGGGAACCGAAAAAATTTTCCTGCTATAAATTACTGGAAATTCACAAAATTCTTCAGAATTTCTAGACGAACTCTGAAGTTATTGGAAGTTAACAGGAATTCCCGCATATCCATTACCGAGAGCTTACGGATAACGTAGGTGGGGTGCGAAAAAAGCGTAATTGCTTTAGCGAGTCTGAAAGTGAACCGGTCTGGTCGTCTACGTGGTGTTACTGATCCCGATGAGCGCCATCGACACTTTTTCCCCGCCAAAAAGAAAAAAACCGAGAGCCGATCCGCATGCAGGATCGCTATAGGGTTACATTAGCATACGGGAGAAAGAGCAAAAGCTCTCCGCGTGCGTCTAGTAGTAAATATCGTAGGCAGGAACAAGATAGGTTGTAAAGCACGTAGGTTGGCAAGACTGCAATATAAACGTCTCATAAGTTGCAATTATCCTCGCTTTATATCCGTCCTCCCATTGTGCCGCACTGATGTCGCCAACCTTGCCTCCCAACAGCCCCCATAACTAACGCCAATCGGACACCAATTTTTTAACTACATATAATTCGAATAATCTGCCGAAGATTTAGGACGGACTTTCGAGATTGCCCAATAAAGCTCTCGGATGGAGCTTTCGCCTGTTGGGGTCGGGTCGGACATCTTGATTCCGGCGGAGAGTCGGGTCTAATGGTCGGCGTCGGCGATGGTAAAAGTCGCGACATGTGCGAGTGTCGATGTTGTTACGGATTAGAGCGTAGGATGAATGTGCCCCAGTTGATGGCAGCTGGAGAGCCGCGCCTTGGGCTCTTCGGCTCCGTTTCCACATCCAACACACACACGCCGAGATGTGGACGCGGAGACCCGGCCACGCCCGACTACCGACCTACAAGCTCGCCGATTTTTGCGACGGAACTAGATTTAGTAGTGCAACATTGCGGATATCTGCGCCGCTCCGGCTCGAGGAGGGCTCCATGGGGGCATTCATCCGTCCGCACAAAGCGCCCGCGATCCGGGCGAGTCCGGGCCGCGTGGGCGCCGGAATTCACCAGGAACGACAAAAAGCTCCTCAAAAGCGAAAAAATCCCAGCAGAAGAAAATTCTTCGATAAACTTACCTCTCCAGCTTCCGAATTTTCAAAACTGCTTTAAAAAATATTGTACAATTTTTTTGGAATTCTAGAAACTAAGTAAATAGAATATTAAAAAAATTGGTCTACAAATAGGTTTTTGACTCATTTCACACAAAATGTTTCAATTTCATGGTATCGTTTGCATATTTCAGCTCAAATTGGCGATTCCTTAATCGAAAGCTTTCACCTCTGTCCATATCGTTGCGGTCGCGCTCACTTCTGGATGGAATAAGGCGAACCAGTAATTAAATCGGCTCTCTTAATTATCGACTAGCACTTTCACACAGGGTGTTTCTGGAAAAAGCTCCTCCATAGATAATACACTTTTTCACGGGACCCTAACATGAATCGATAGTGTGGACTTTGATCAGAATGTCCTTCGAATTGTCAAAAATTGCCACTTCTGCTGCAGGGTACATAGAATTTCGGTACTCTAGTTACTTAATGGAAAAATAAGGCCACTGATAAAAAAGTAATACTTCGAGAAAAGTGCTTAAATATTTCACCGATTTCTATAACTTTTTTATTACTTTTTAATAAGATTATTTCCATTGAAATTGAAGTACCTAACTTGAATATCAGAGTTTTAAGAGAAATTCAAATTATTTATAAATCTTTGATGTTTCAGTTCTTGTTTTTGATTCTTAAAGCGATCAAGTTTAAGTGTGGCTTTTCCTGTGACACCCTGTATGCGGTGTGTTATGGTAGAGGTATCGGCTTGACAAAAATAATTACCGCGTTATGCAAATGAGAGCTTTAGGCCTTCACTGGTCCTCTTTGAGATGTGATACGAAGGTTCGTGCTTTCGTGTTTCGAACCCCCTAGGCGGTTTTTAATGTGTTAAAATCGTCATCGATAATTATCTCATTGCTGTTCATTATTCGGTCGAAACAGTATCGATTTCGTGATCTCTTTCTATTTCCTTTGAGATAACTGTAACTAATAATGATTAGGAACATGTCATTTACACGCGCTAATGAGAAGAAATTTTCGTGTGAGAACAGATTTTTTAACGCGGAACGTTTTCCGCTCGCTTTATTATCATCGTTATTAACGTCGTGATTGTTATAAGGACCTATTCAAATTGCGCAACGACGGTGAGCCTAATTGCTCGAAACGACACCCGAAATCGTCTAAATTTTCGCCGATAATGAAAGATTTCACGGATCGATCGGTTTACAATTTCACAAGGAGTTCGCGTTTTATGTGAGGTTTCTCTTTTATCGAAGTTTTCGGCCGAAAAGAAAAAAACCACCAATAATTACGCCCCGGGGCGACATCACAATCTCACATAAAATAAACGAATAAAATCGCGAGTGAGGTCGTTCCGATTCCACGAAGTCGCCACATAAAATTCGGACGTTTTTAGGGAACGAGAAAAAAGCGCCGAAGAGTGTGGTAAGAGGCCAAGGCTCTTGGAGACGATGGGGTGGCGCGGCTCAAGGATCCGAACGACTTCCGCATTTTCCGCGAGCGTACTTTAATTTTACGGTACTCCTGAAACAGCGCACGGCGTACAGTAGTGCCGGCACCGTGTCATTAAAATGTACCAACACGTATATACAATTTAATTAAAGCCGAGAGAACCTACCAACTACTTATACCTTCCAGTAGTTTTACCAAACGCATAGTAGTAGGTGATTAATAGTTGGATTTCGTTTCACTTCCTGCACTTAACGAGCGAATAACGCAGCTGTAGGTAGGACAGGACTAAACGGACGATGATGGCAAAACGTCCAGAAGAATTAATTGCAGGTGCGAATTGTCGAAAAGCGAATCCGCATTAATCCGATCGGTTTTCGATGATAATCGGACGATTATTTCGGCCCACGCGTCTGAAACTCGCGAGTCCTTGTGGGTGGAATAGGCTACTTTTTTCCACTATCAATTTATTTCGATTGTAACCTTGTCGGATGGGTGTGGTTTTCGAAATTTACAAATTCGGACGTATGGGAATCACTTAATAGATTTATTACCCATCGTTGAGTCTTTATGACGGTGCAAAAGTCAAGGCGGTCGCTTTTTTCCTTCGTGGGAACACAAATATCGCAGTTTTGTGCACTTTTGTCTCTCGAAAACACGCCTCTTGGAAGAATCTCGCCATAAAGGTCACTTTTTAATAATTAAAATCGGTTTTATTGCGGTGCGCCAGAAAAATGCGAGAAATTCGGACGCGGCCAATTAAAACCAGAACTCGACCATTATCATCGTCACCTACTTTTCTGCGTTTTCCTCGACGCTTACGAAATGACGAACGTCCTTCGGGATGCTGATAATTATTGTACGTAATCTCTGTGATTTTATTTAATAAATCTATTTCGCATTCAGTAATAACTAGGCAAGAACTAGTTACATTTTTTTCCAGGCGTTAAAGTTCAAGCAAGCGCGGTTTCTTGTACCGATACACACAACAAGGAGCCGCGGCAAGGTCGCGCGGAAAGAGGCGAACAATGCAAATCGACGGTTTTTTACGACAGTGAAATAACCCGAACCGTGGGAAAGCGGAAAACCGGAAAAGCTCGGAGACACCAACAGCCGATCAAGCGGCGAACCCTCAGAAATCCGGAAATTCCACCAGAATCCGTGATTTAAAAAAACTAGGACCGGAAAAGCTTGAAGATACCGATGGCCGATCGGGCTGTGGGCGCAGATTTTGAGAAAGCTCGAAATTTTTGAAGAGATCGAGTTTCGAGCAAGCGACGAACCCGAGGAAACTTTTTTCGAAATTTCCAATTTTCCTATTGAAATAAGGAACGGCTTTTGTCGGTGCGGCTGTCGCCGATCGAATTAGGAGATAAGCTCTCGAGCAGCAGCACGAATGATTGCTTTCATCCAACATCGGCAGCTCCGGTGCAAATAAGGCGAAACAATCTCGAAGCGAATATGATTTAAGATGAGTCCGTGATCCAGTTGAGCAAAACGTGGCGTTATTGCGTAACCTTATATCGAGTTTTCATGTAAGCAAAAATGGAATCGATGAGAGTTCATCATGTCTGAATAAATAACCGATAGGTTTTTTTCTATTTTGAAATTTCAATTAATATTAATAAACAATAATTCATCATTATTGTTCGACCTTTACGTCCATCACGACTTAATTAGATCGGTGACAAGAGTGGTAAAAGCTCGTGTGCGCTGCGCGATCCACGAAAAAGAGCACATCATCGCCTTTCCGAAAATAATTAATTATAATACTTTGAATTTATTAATAGAACTCGGTGCATATGCTGTAGTCGTGATTATTTAATGGAAAAAAATAATTAGTACCTACTTTCGACGCTAATTTGCATGATTGCGTATGGACGGTTTTTTAAAAGGTGCCAGGATAATCACAGTCATTGATACGGTATTAGGTATTGGGTTTATAAGACAAGTCGAATTTTAATAGCGACTGTCAAAAAATCAATAGAAACTCATTTTCGGCTCGTTATTAAAAGAGTCCTTGCGCCGTCCGCATCAGGAAGTCAATTACCGAACCGATAATGGTGAAGTCGGATTTTTTCACCAGATACTCTCTGAATTGGTCAAGGTAATTACAACTTTTCCAGGTGAAGAAAAAATCAGAGTTAGTAATGAAGCGCACACTATTCATTACGCGCTTTACGGGCTCCATTCACGAAGGTAATTAAATAGCAGAAGACTCGGTTTTATTTATTGAAATAACAATTTCTTGCGGTAATTCGTGGGTTTCGAGGACGATAATTCGCCGGCGACTTCTCGCACGACGAAATATTCAAGAGGGATTAACTTTTTGTTGGAAAGGCGACACTTTTACAGTTTGTCACCATCAAGCCGCTCTTATTACCATATAATGCGCCATAAATAAGCCAATAACCGCTCGCTCTTATGTAAAATCGAGTACAAGTCGAGCCGTCACACTTCTAATTACTTCAACCATGCAAACTTTCGTGATTTACAACGTTCGGATATTATAATGATAACAACAAATACAAAATGTCCCAACTTGAGCAGAACGATCATCGTATTTACACTGCCTGGAAATTATAATCGAACAAAAAGTCACAATCCACCTTTCTACCACGCTTATCTATTCGATTATTATTATTATTATGAACTGAAGGCGCAATGATATGTAAATGATCCCGGTACGAAGATAAAGACGCGGGACGGCTTTCGCTCGAAATCTCGTAAACGTAATATTATTGTAACTTTAGAAACAACATGAGACAAAGATTTATTAAATGTCGTTATTGCTATTTTTCTACCGGTTTTTCATTATGCATCCGAGCCCGCAGCGGATTGTGATGGTGAGGTGCGCCCATAAAGTCCCCCATTCACCGCTTCCATTCATGAAGGGTGTAGAAAAAAAACCTCCTTTCACCTTTACAGAACACCATAACCGCACCACACTTTGGTATCACAGAGTCTCTACACATTACGAACGAATTAAATGCTAGTTTTATGTATTCTGTTTGCCACCGAATTTTGGAGGGACTCTATTTGCTGAAATTTGTAGTTTTAATTGGATTTTGTCCTAATTTTCCGTCCAGTTATCCACCTGAAAAGAGCTCGACTGAAACGGGCTAATTATAAACGCGAGACTCGTCGACAGTTTTATTAAGTAATAAAACACAATAATAAATTAAATTTAAGAGGCGTACACGTAAATCTGCTAAATACTAATTATCCTGTTTTACTTCGCCACATTTCAGTGAGTAACGCCAAGTGAAGATTTTACTCGCTTCGTGATTAATTAGAAATTATGGAAATTAATTTGCAAATGTCAAAATTTTGACGCGATTTCTCCGATTCAGGGTGTGTTGTTGTAGTGGAATTAATTTGATGGGTCGCTTTATACCGAAGGAAATGACACAATTCGTTGCGTAAAATCAGGATTTTGAAGAAACATAAAAATAATTTAATCATTACGAGCGAGCCGAATGGCTGTAATTAAATTAGTGAGGCCAGTCCGAGTTCTCTAATGAGAGTCAAGGTTTCGCGATGATTTTTTTCCGAGAGGGTGGGTCAGAGGTCGCGGATCTCTTTTGTTATTGAGCAAGTTATTTCGCTCGAATCACGAGCCGCACTTGTAATTATCGTTTCCAGCAACGACGATAATTCGCGCTTCTAATTTGTCTCATCCAGTCTAGAGACTCGGCGGAAAGATCCGAATTTGGTCTTCATTCCAGTCAGCAGTCTATAGAAGAGGAGCGACTTAATCTAGAAAATAAACAGACTCGTAATTAATGTCGACGGCTTTTTCTATTCGGACCTATAAGGCGTAGGACGGAGACAAAAAAATTAAGTGCCGTGTGAGCCAATAAGTCTCACAGTCGAAGAGATTCTTTTTCACAGCGGGTCATCTTCTTAATAACAATTCGATGGATTTCTCGTATAGGTATTCATATTTTTTAAGCGACATAATTATTTCAACAAATTGAGCACCTGAAAGACGATGCCGCTTTCGACAAGAACGCCGCTTTAATTGCCGAATTTTCAATAATCACTCGACGGGCCACTTAAAAGCGAAATTAAAATAATTCGCACATAAAATCACAATAATAAGAGAGAAAGCGATTGCCGAAAATCTGAATACCTGATCAAGAAATCAATAAATATTTCTCCAGCCTATCTAATTGAATAATAGAGGAACTCGCCGATTAATTTTATAGTGTTTCGGTAAGAAAACGGAATAATGGCTGAATTGGAGAAGTGACGGGAAATTTAGCGTCACATTTGCTAAACGTGAGTGGCTCCTCTCCCACAAATCCGATTACCGTTCGAGTCTCGGGATTGAATTATGGCAGATCGTATCGGTGGAATAGTTACTCGCCGCGGTGAGGAAAGAAACTCGGGTCGAGAGGCCAAAACCGCAACAAAAATCCACACGGATAATGACGAGAAAAGAAACGAGGTCGATTTTCGTGCGTAAAGCGACCCATTTTCGCCCGAAAAAAGAAGAGCTTTCGGGTGGGAATAATTACTTATCGCCGTTGACGGACGAAAGAGGCGCTTTTGCGGCCTCCGGAGCCGCCGTCTTTTTCCTGCCAAGAGAGTGAAGAGCGGCGGCCTTGCGAGAGGAAAGTTGTCGGCCCGGGGGCTCGGCGTGGCAGGGCCTTGGGTCCCGTTACATCGAGATCTCCGCAACACGCCACCTAGCCTAACCACGAAAATCGTTACCCATAATCTACCGGAAATCGCCATAATCAACCATCGATTTTTTCCGAAATTTTTTCCGAAATTGAGAGGCCAAAATCGCGCTAAAAGAGCCTCGCCACTCGTTAACCCTGACAGGAAGGAGCCAAAGGAGGACGCACAAGTGACAGATGCCCATACGGGCGAAACCGGTATATCTTACAGCGTGATTCAATGCTAAACCCACATCGCTTACTACATACAGTGTGTTAGCTTTCGAGGAAGCTTCTGCCGAATCTCCTATCTAGCTTAACTCGAGAGTTATCCCGATTTCTTTGGCCGATTCGAAAATTGTGCTTTTCTGAAAGCTTTTTTCGAAATTTTCAGTTTTCAGCCACGCTGTATGACAGTAATCCTTGCCTCGGTTGCAGAAAGCCCACAAATAACGCGCGACGTATTGTTCCTAAGTGGCAATGAAGAACGTTCTTTTTATTGTTATCGCGTATCTAATTATTAGAAACTGGTTCACGTACTGCCGTACGACGTCCACTGTTCATTGTTATCCCGGATCTTTTATAACATAAATAATATGCTTCACAATTAGGAAAAAAAGTGTATCGTAATAATGGTTAGTCATTATTAAATCTCCATCTCGATTTAATAGTATTATGGAGCTAATTTCGTAATGCAATAATCAGTAGTGGAGCGCATTGTCGGTGGACTTTATGGGGAATTGGAACCTGAAACGGCGCATTCGTGTATAAAGAGACCGGAAAGGATCTGAATCAAGGACCTTACAAGGACGATTTCGCTCTACCCAGACATAATCGAATAATCATTGCAGTCATATTATTGTGACTCTGCTTGGGAGACAATAATAAGTAAGTAATGAAATCATGGGGAAAAGTGTCGGGACGTTTTTCTCACGATAATTACCATTTTAATAATAATTCATGGTGATTTGTCTCGATTTAATCAAAACACGAACGGATCTATCAGCCCGTTGAGCAATAATCGCGAGACTTGACTCCCATAGTGGAAAACCGTACTAATTAAAAGCTAATGAGTGATTCTCGAGAAGAAAACGTTGATTTTCACCGATAAATCGTCGATCTCGGCGTAATTAATTTCGGACACGATTCACCCCGTTCTTTCTTCACGAATTAAACGAGAACACGCCGAGACGGATTGCTCCAGCGAAAGAGGGCCGCCTTTATCGCCTCCAATTAATTTAATTAGGAGGACCATTGCGGTACGGAGCGCTTCCTACTTTGTACTAAATTCAGCGCGTAAATAAGCGCGCGTAAAAAGCTCTTAAAGGCGAGCGTTATTACCAATCAAGCGACAATTACTCGTGTACAAAACTCGCCATTACTTTGATTTATCGGCGGATTTGATTGATATTGGATCGGTAATTGAAGCTTGTTACACACCTGTGCCGTGGATATTGACTTTTATTCATTTTGTAAATGTCAAGTGATACTTAATACCGCCGTTTCCTGCATCCTTGCGCCTACCGCCCAGACTTCACTACATTTTCCATATACACCTACACTTCGTCTACACAGTCTCTACTATTAATCGAGACGCTCAATCGCAGAAAAGTCCTGTAGAAATACTCGCTTCCTGAAAATGAGCGACATTTTTAATTATCGGGTACAGTTATTGAGGTCGAGAGGTTTTTCAATTTTGGGGCTGTCAAGTCAACTCTTCAAGAAGTCCAGAGGTTAACACTCGTGTCAGATAATTATTAAGGTCTGCGCGTCATGAGTGGATAAAAAAACGATTTTCGAGCAATTTTAAAAGGCGCGCCCTGTAATTCGCGTTAAATTAGCGGCGCGTTTCGGAAAAGGCGATTTCCTTCGAAATTTTCTTCACAGAAGTGTAAAAATTGTGGCGCGGCAAAGGTCAGGGCTTTAACCGCAATAACGTCCGACTCGAAATTATGAATAAAGCGTGGCAGGTAACGGAGCTTTTTGTCGCCGCCTAATAACGCGACTTCCTCATTGCCGAAATTGAAATATTCGCAATTACCATCGTTCCCATTCTTTGTTTTAATAATGATCGGGCCCATTTTTAATATGCACTTTCACATACGCGGCGATAAAAACTTAGTTCCGAACTTGTAATTAATCTCAATAATTGCAGTTGCGTGTAAGGATATTATCGAGGAGAAAGAATTAAATATCTCCCGAGGAATGTCGCGGCGGTACCTCAATTACCGTCTTTTCCCTCTAATGGTGGACAAAATCAATGCAAATATTTCAGCTGCTACTTCTGGAAACGGCATACATGCATTTATTTGATTATGATTCGATGTAATAATGTTTCTACAAGATAATTGCGGTTACCTAATCATATGATCTATCACTTTTGTAATATATCAGATCCGCGATTTTTTGTCGCCTCAGTTTATTACAATCCATGTTCAATAATAATAATTATCGAACCCGTCGGAGCGGAACTTCTTATATTAATAAGTCTGCAGCTATATGAAACAGTTTTTCGTCCAACGTTTGAGATAAGAAACGACTGTTACTTTATTAGAAAAATAACAATAGGGTCGATTTTGACGCAAACCTACCCAGAGTGGTACTTGCTACATTACTAAGTAGTCTCGAACCAAATTAAGTCCACTCGTAATTATGATTAAGTAGCAATAAATGCCTCTATTTCAACATTAAAAGCGCTGCGCAGGAAACACTTAGTCCCGCGTTATTTATTGTTAATTGCGATCAATTAGTGCTCGTAATTGTCCGGTATCGCATTATCCTTTCATACTGTCATCTTGACCATCAATCTTTATTCCTCGCACTTTTTTTCAGGCGGAAAGTGAGAGATTTCAAGTCGGTGGCATCCCTTGTCTTAATATCGTGTAAATTGCGGAAAGGAACACGGTTTTTTGTGTTAACGTTATAATTTTTTATTTATGGTCAAACCTACCTAATAAACTGTCACCCGAAATGTGAAATAAAAGTTTCTCGAGATAAGAAACTGGAGGTTGAAGTGGGTTAAAGTTCTAAAAAAAAATATTAAAAAGCGATGTTTACTTAGTTAGGAGATTAGGATTTGTATGAGATCCGGCTAGATTATTGATTCTAATAAATAAATGTAAGACAAATTTTGGCGAAGTAAATTAGCATAATTAGCATTGATGATTTTCTAATTTCGAATTTTATTGGTCGTGTCGACTCGTACTGTTGATAAATATCTTGTGTAAGAATGTTACGGTGGTGCGGTCTCCTACTTTAAGCACCTTGGCCGATTTTCGTACAAATAACCAATACGCCAATCGAAATTGGGAAATGCGTACTACAAAAGCGTCATTAGACACGGGAAACGATTTTCAATGCTTCCGAAAGATCGGAAGAAAACCGGGGTCACAACTTCATTCGTTCGTTTGCCCAACACCCAGACGCGCGGTTCTTTTTGCGAAAACCCTCGCTCCGTTAGGAAATTTTCAGCGCTCGAAGCACGTCCTGAATTTCCCAACCGAGTAAAAAGCACAAATCGTCGATGATGAGATAGAAACCGCAAAAATTGCAACACTCATGCGCCCGTACCTATAATGCGTTCCGATATTAGAGCTGTAGTAATAATATCGTTTCAGCCTCTTCCTAGTTTGATGGTGAAGTGGCACAATTCTAATAACTTGCGGTTGATGCTTATAACAATCGGATTTCTCCACTTTTTCGACAGTTTTTCAATGTCGATCGGCGGTTGGAAATGTTGACAAATAACCCGCAACCATTTATATGCCTATGAGCAACCGCCAGTAATTTCCTACATTTTTGTTGATTCATCATCTCGCCGGGCGGTTGTGAGGTAGCGAAACCGCGTCCTTGATGGGGATCCTTAAGACCGCGCGGCGAAACTCTTTCATAATCATTTTTATATCGATTTAATGATAATATACGATGTTGACGCTGTCACATATTTAAGTCGGGCGTGGTTTCCAGAGATTCGTTTCGATCCGTACGACAGTCCGCACGCTCGTAATATACGAAAAGAGATTGCATTAGGACCTTCACACTTCCAATTGCGTTCACCTTGGGACTTTTGCTAATGTGCTTATTATTACGACTATTAGTAAAAAATCATTACAGTATTTCGAGATGGGATGAAGATAAGCCAGAACTTGTGATCCGAGAGCCACCTACATGTGTTAACGAATTTCGGCTCTATACTGCACCTAATTGGATGAGCATAAAAGGACCAACCTTCGCTCTGGCATTTCCTTGTACACGGTGCGGTACGGTTCGCATTATTGACAATACACGAATCGGTAATTAAATTTTATCAGAATGACGCCCACGGGCGCCCACCGCGATCTCTCGACTTTGCACTTGAAGAATTTCGAACCGAATCCGCCCAAAAGCAACCTTAACCGCCTCCCAAAGCGGAAAAGTGGCCCAATTTTCGGTCTTTCGAGGAGACCCCGACAGTGAGTCAAGACAGAAACCCGAATCTGGAGCTTTTCATTGACGGAATCATCTGTGAATACCCCATCTCCCCTATTTGGACTAGGGGGCAACCTTGACTACTTGCCTTACTGAAAATTGACCAAATTTTGTGGAGACTCCAACAGTGCATTGAGACACGAACTCGCTCCTAGAGCTTTCGAAAATGATTAGTTCGTCTTAATTATACCAAGGATCACCTTGTACCATTTCCCAGGTTCAGAAAATGGAGAAAATGTGGCTTTTTTCGAGGAGACCCCAACAGTGAGTTAAGACAGAAACTCGATTCTGGAGCTTTCGGTTGGGTAAATGATGGTCAAACGCTTGGGGAGACAAGATTGTAATGGGTTTCGAGCGGCGTTTTCGTTTCGTCGTTTTTTCCGCAGAATAGAAAGGCTGCGGACTTGTGATGGGTCAAGACACGAACCCGCTCCCGAAGTTTTTTTTTCTGGTCGGATTGTGGGCAAACACGTCATCTTTGCGCAATTTGTCGCGTGCGGCGGCCGCACGCGTTCGCGATTTATTAGATCGGCGGCTCGAAAATTGTGCAATCGGCTCATTTTCCTGCGGACCGAGAGCGAGCTCGGTTGGCCAACGCCGTAAAACCCGTCCATAATCCGATTTTTCCGAGCCGCTCGTCCTTTATCCGCTCCTCGGTGCCCTCACGCCGAGTTTCGCGCGTTTATCCAGTAGGTCACCCGTCTGCACAATATGCAGAAAACCGTACAACCGTAACCGGATGACATTTACCGGTAACGCCCAGGCCGCGATTGACGCATATCCTCGGGTGTACGCGGGCATAAAAAGCGCACGAAGATCAGCAGGTTTCGTGGATTTCTTCACCGCGTGTACGTCTCGATGTCGCGTCTCTTGCTCCTCGAAAAGGTCGCCTGTATACGGCTACTAAAATTACGCAAGCGAGCCATAAATCAGCCGCATTTTATTGCGCTTTTTTTGCATAAAACCGCGCGATCGATAAAATCGACGTGATGATAATATATTATGGAAATAATCGCATGCGAATATAATAATAATAATCCTTTCGGTTTCCTTCCGTTTTTGTTTATAACTTTCCGTTTCTTCTCGATAAACTCGAGCACGGAGCATGATAATAATAATAATAACAGTCGAGGTCGTCCGCGGATATAACTGTAGTAAAGTGGAGAGTAGCACCAGGATAGAGGCAACTTAAAATCGAGGTGTGGTCGAACAAATTCATTTTTAGCATCTCAAGATTAATTGCGGCCATAATGAGAGTACAGAGTGCCTCCCTGAAACAATCACGGCGTGCTATTGTGAAGGTAACTCGCCTAACTAACCCATAGAAAAGCGTTATCGATGATGGCAGAATGACGGAGAAGAGCCCTTGAATATTCCGATTTGAATCATTATCACCATATCGATAAATAGTCCGATTTCGATACACAAGATCAAGGACGGAACGCTCGAAATAACGAAATTAAACGATTCCCACACCATCATCGCAATCAATAACAATTTTTTCATTACGTGGTTTATGCATATTAATGCAGATATGAACGATTCCGATGATGCGTTCTGTTTGTTATCCCGATGCGACGTTTATGATGATGTACGTAAGAAAAATTCCATTAGCCTTGATGCCTTTTGTTGCAGTAAAGTGGTCCGAAATATTAAGGACACTTTTTATGGGGCCGCGTTGTGGAAGAGTTTTAATTACATCTCCGAGCGTGAATCACGGTTTTTGGGGTTAAAAAATCTGCGGCTTTTGCCATAAAAACGAGGAAAAAAGCGACCTCCGATTATTAGAATCGTTTCCTCTTTGAAGGTACGATGAAGACTTCGGGAGGCCTACTTATTCCCAATTTTAATAATCAGCGAAGGACGATCGATCGAAAAATGAATTCGAAATGATACTCCTGCGCGCTCATTTTATTAATGGTTTTAATAGTCGTAGACAGGCAAGGAAACAATAAATTAAGAAACCGTACCTTAATAATTATACGGAATCAATTACAATAATCTCTCTAGTTGGTAGTCTCGGGTACCCGTAACTACTCAATTTTATTCGCCGATTGGATTATTATCATTACTGCATTGTCCGCGAGTAAAATCGCATAAACGGTCCTAATGAAAGTGATTTATCGATTAGAAACTAGAGATTACCGACAATATAGGACGGTGACACCCAATTAAATCGGGTTTTGTCGTAAATCCCGATTCGAACGAGGAAACGACACATCGAACCATTAAAAAGGTATAAAAAGACACTACTAGAACGGACGAAAAAAACGTCGCCTAGTGTTCGTCCTTGCATAAAATCATAACGAGACAAACAATTTAATAATCCTTCAGCTCGGTAAAAACTGAAAAGTGAGGACAAAACTAGACGATCGTTATTAGCCACGGTTGAGGTGTATCGGCGTATTATATGGAAATCGGCAGCGTCGTTGTTTGCACACAATTTGTACAAAACCGCAGACCTCCACTGTGTGTATAATTTTTACATCTCGAACGAGTAATTGCTCGCCGTATAATGCATGTACGCCCGATAATAATAGGATACCTCGTATTAATTTATTGTCGGAGAAACGTTCAATCCATCTCGGACGTGTTATATAACAATGTAAAGCGACGTATAAATAAATAAAGCGGTCGGCAATGATCTTTTCGCGAATATTTATTATCGCAATAACAATGATAATGAGAAGGAATAATAGAGGCAAATCGGATCTAATTATCGTCATCAGAAGCGCCCTTATTGTGCCTGATTGTGATGAATCTCTCTCGCGGAGCCGTCTCTCTATCTGCTGGAATAAATTTCAGCAATATGTCAACGAGCCTCCTATCTTTAGTTATGCGTGTCTTTATTTAGCAACGTTATGGTCTCATATTTCTTGTAATATAACCTTTCGGTCGAAGCTATCGGAGCACGGCGTTATTTATAGTTTATTGAATATGGACAGTGTCTCACCATCCCGATCCACCATTCCTATACTGATTATACCTTATTGGTGAAAACTTCGTCTCGAGAGATGCCCATATTTACGATCGTTGCGATTATCATTAGGCGAGCTCGATTTATGCGACTGGAATCGGATCAAAAGTTTATGTTTTAATCGGCCGCGATCGAACCGGGGAAGAAAGCGTAAGTACGACTTATTAACGAGAGAAAAGAGCCGCTTGACGATAATGTATATGATGGGTCTCGGCTAAAAATCGGGCGAGTTACGGAGCGATTGTCGGTTTGTGTCGCACAAAAGACCATACAAATGGGATTTTTCCGGCGAGAGGACGTCTTATTTAAACCGGCCAGTTTTATCCGGGCGGCATCGCCGCCAATTATTTACCTCTGGCGACGACTCCGGGGGCGAATCGTCCGGTCCTTTGTGCGTTACGCGAGCGCTCGTGAAAGCGGATGATTCGGCGATATCGTTTCTCGTTCCGGATCGATCATAATCGCGAAAAGTTCGAGTTTCACTTTCTGATAGTGGACGCAGATAAGGACCGGTCGCGCTCACTACTCTTGCATTCGGACGGTTCCATTTCGGCGCCGTCATCTCGAGGAAAGACGTCACCTTGAGCGACTCCAGAAAGTGGGTCGAGAGCCATCGCGGGTCTTTTCCGAAAAAGAACGAGATTTCATCAATTTGCAAGAGAGCTTTTACGTGTTTTTTGCGGATAGAGTAAGAGAATCAACAAAAGCTCGCCTGGAAACTGTATATGGAGCTTTTCCTTGTGGCCGTAGAATGTTAGAGAGGCTATCTTGGGCAATATCTCGGGTAAAACTAATTTCTGCTTTGCAAATTAGCTTCCTACTTGCGACCAGGCGCTCGGTCTCGCGGCGCGCGCTTTTTGTCGTTTCTTCTCGTTCTTGTTCTTGCGTTGTTAATTCAAATTAATTCCTCAATTAATCGCGATTTCGTAACGTTTAGTCAGGTTAACGAACGTGTGCGTTTCCTCATCGGCGGCGATTTTTCTGCCGGCGGCCTTCGATTATATTATCATTTTACATTCGTCCCCGCGCGCTTTTTCCTCCATGACGGCGATAGTCCGGCCGATTAATTGGCGCGGCGATTTTATAATGACGATATTCCAGTCGCCCGCGATTTATGAATTATTTATCCGTGTCATGCGACATATCATAATGGGCGAGTTACAACCACTTACCCGCGAGTTGTGGGCAGATCTTCGCCATAATTATCATCGAGGAAAAGCGATCGAATATTACGACGAAAATCTCCAGTAATAACGTCGCTTGTCGTCGGGACATGGGGTGACGATAGGCGGACAAAAGACCACCCACGAATCCCGACAAGAACATGAGAGCCGAGAACTCGACTCCCATATAATACAAGTCTCGGACTCGAAGCCCTTCAAGAAGACAATTTGCGCAACAAATTCGAGAATTTTATATAGGCGAAGATGATTGACGCCATGATGGATAATGACGGGAGCGAAGAAGTCGCGAGATTGATTCGGATACTTGTATCCAGATAATGATTTACTGGCGATGATAAAAGAGACGGTCACTTGCATCATCTCCTTGTTCCGAGAGAGCTCGCGTTTTATAATTAAAAGGTGTGGCTCGGGCGAGCTATATGATGACGGTGACCCCATTTTTAAAACTGCTACCTGACAGAATAACACACTTCGGCTCCTGATCTATGCTGATTGATCTCGGAACGGCGTGACGCAATAATGATCTCTCCGTATCTCGATCGACGCGAAATGCACAATCAGATAGGTCAAGTGCAATTATTATCATCGAAAACTTAATTATGATTAATGCAAACAAGTTTTTTCCGACCGATCTGGATTAAAATAATTAATTAGCTCGAAATGCCATCGAGTCGTGTGGGTGAAAAGCGAAACCACCTCCGGATTTTTTTTACGTTAATACACCCTCTAATTATCGTAATCCACCAAATAAGTCTGTTATGGTCCGTAAAAAAGCCAATCAATAGGACGAATCTTTATGACTTTGGATCGCTCTCTCATCATCATATCCAAAATTTTCGATCTCGCCACCCACCGAAAAGTGTGTTACACAAAGAGAATAATAAAAGCCATCTGCGATGGTAAAATTCGTTTCGATTATCATCGGAGACTCGGTTGCATCATCGAATAAATAATTATTACCAAAAACGGATCTCGATCTAATTATAAGAGATTCTTATCCTGGTTCGGTTATTATTGTATCGAGGTATCCTTGCAATAAATAATTTCGAAACGACCGGCCTAATCAATGGCAATAATAACTAACAGTCACGGATATAAAGCGTATTGTTTTGATCGCTTTGCGCCTAGGCTGACTTATGAGCGCGATTATCGGATTAGCATACATTATTAAGACTTTATTAGAAAAATCCGTATTTACGCGCTTCTTGGATGTTTGGTTCTTCATCATTCGGTGAGTGAATAGTCATTTGCGGAGGGTCATTGCATGACGGCCAGAAGGCGTAGGTGGCCGATACGGTTATTGCCCCAGCGTTCACCGTCATCATCAGCAGGCTACTACCTAACTTCACCTCTACCTCTCCTTCGACTCTCGACTACTAAACCATAAAAGCGCACTCGAGGCTATCTCATGCGGGAACATTTATCGTTTCTCGCGTCTCTCGGGCGTTTTTCTTCCGGATCCTCTCGCGAAGCGGCGCATCGCGGGACGATAACTGTAACGCGAATAATCCGTGAAACGGTTAAGAGCGCAGAAAGCACACATCCTGGTCGAGCCGTTTCTTCATCGCAATGGCGAATAACTGTTCGCTTTTTACCGAAACGACGAAATTCTTTTCGTCAGGTCGAGGCGACGAAACCGGGCGAACCACTCGAGTGCATCGGACAAAAACAGAATGCAACAATTGCGAAGAAAAGCCAATTTTCTAAACTACGGCGGTCTAAGACCGGATCGGCGGCAAATCATCCGAAATTGTGCCATCTACTGTCAAGCACTTGCCTGAAATTGAGAGTTTTCAGCGGGGATTTCGGGTTTTCAATCATTCAAAATTGGGTTGATTGGAGAGGTGATTTTAGTTCAAATTCTGGCACCCAATCAAGTGGTAAAGAGATTTGAATGGAACCGAAGGGAACCAAAAGGTACTGAAGGAATCGTTGGAGGTAAAATCGCAAGGCAGCCTCAATAACGTAAAAAAGGAGTGATAATCCTTGAAGAGATCGAACTGACCGTCGGCTAGGTGAGTAGGTATATATGCAAAACGACATTGCGACGCTCGGTGCTATGGTACACGATTCCGGTACTTTCCCTGGGTGTGGTCGCCGACTTATGGCGCAATCTAACGTATGGCCTATTCACAAGAAAACCAGTCGATAGCATCGCCGCCGCAGCGCCATCGACATATCCTCTCCTCGCTCGGAAAGGGCGAAACACCCACATCCCGTTCCTCAAATCCCCGGATTTTTCCCCGATTCAATCCGATTCGATCCGGAATAATATCGGTAACTTACTTATACTCATATTAATGATAATCCGGACGATGGCGGTGATGATGGCGTGCTCGAGACTCGTGGTGCTCGCGTGCCAACTCGGTGACCTACATTATGACCCTTCACTCTCGCCGCATAATGCATCCGCGAGATCCACGCCCGATGCAGCACCGTAACGCCGACTTTTTAAAGTGTAGATCCCGGCTGTGCGCCCGACGGGCCGAGAAATCGGGTCGTCGACCCCTAAATCCCGATTTCGTTCGCCCGATTCGGTTGCGAAATCGCCTCGATCCGATCACCGTTTCTCGCATTATCCTCCGGTAATAATAGGCCGGGCCTCTCACGTGTCAATCGCTAATTCGCCATTGCCATCATCGACATGGTCGTCCGGAATATTGTGCGTGCAACGAATTGTGCAACTAATAAGTCGGCAACTGGGTAACGTGATGTCGCTCGTTGTTAAAATTAGTTGTGTTCGTTGCCCAATATGATAAACGTTAATGGTCATGATCGATCACGCCTATCGCGGAATGCTCTAGGTGATGTTCGGCATTTTTCGGATCGGACGTGCCGAAATTCCTAATTTTTCATCTCCCGGCTTCTCTAAATCAACCTGATTGATGCGGTCGTTTGGGGAAATGAGCCGATGTTCGGGCGTTCATCAAAGTTGATAATTCCAAGCAAAGAAGACCACCAACATTTCAAAGATTTCATCTATACTTTTCTGAGCGAATTTCGCATTACTTACCAATAATTGCCAAGTCCGAATCCAATTTGCAGTTTATCCGCGCGATATTTACGAAATGGTCTGCCCGAGTGTGTGCGCGAGTTATATCCCGAACCGCTAATTGTTATCCGTTATTGTCCGAAGCGTGCTCTATGACTGCACACGTATAAAGCCCCAGATAAACATCTAACAATCTTGTCGATGATAATTGCATTGTATTCGACCACCTGCCTTGCATTATTCTCCCGTCCGCGACAGGCAAACGGCCGATTTGCATTTGCGCCGGGTTCGTGTCCCATTCGCCCATTGGCATCTCCACCCGATTTTTCTTCTTTCCGGCGCCCCCTTAAGTCCGGGCGACCGTTTCGGTCTGAAAATCGAGAAACGCGTCTAAAAGTGGGCCATTCCGCCATCGGCGATCGAGCGAGGAGGAGAGATATCGGAGATACTGTGACAGTTCGATCTCGGGGTCGGTTCCGAGGCAGATCCTGACGAAACGCGGGCCCTCTCTCGCCGATTGTGTGTCGCCGCTCGCGGTCCGGCCGCTTTGCGTCCTTGGTGACGTAAGTCGGAGATCGGGCTACCAGCGGTGAAAGTGGCTACACCCACCCCACCCTCGTGCGTAACGGCGAGAACGCGGCCTCTCGATTCATCATCGCATATCGGAGCAACCACCGCTCGTTATGCCCGCCGACTCGCTACCGGACCTTTTCTTTTGCGCGAGTTACGCAACCGAGTTACCCTTGGACCGACTCCTTCACTTCGCATTTCATCTGCAACTGCCAAAAAATTACTAGGTACGCAAAGTCTGATTGCACTCAATGTGAGGATTTTTGATGAGAATAAGAATTTTCTCGACAATTGTAGATAGAACGTGCATTTCGTGCGCAAAGTTGTTTTGCTGATGAATTCCATTGAATTTTTTCGGGCGTCTATGAATGAAGCTTCAACTTTGCACACATGGCAGAGGAATGGGTGTCTTCGTTGTAATAAATTTATTAATAATATTTTACAATCATCAGTGTCGGTATTTCTATGATAATGATAATAAGTAATATTAATATACGGGTGATTTGTTTAGATGAGTATAAACTCCATTAACAAACTAATACCTAGTACGTTCAATGCTAACCTATAATAACCTTTGATAGTTTTATTACTTTACAGTCCTGTACAAAAGAAATTCTAAACTTTGGCTGAATTTTACTTAAAATTAATATTTCCAAAATGCGGCCCTCGCGTTATTAGTAAAGCGACAGGGACCGCGCGAATACCTCCTGAAAATCATGGGGAAAATCTCTAATTTTATATACAAACAACAACCATTCATCATAGGTATTAAGTCCACAAATTTCCTATTTACAATACAGTGTGGTTTATTATTAAGGAGACGTAATAAGTATGGTAGGTACAATAAGAGTGAGTTTTAATACACCTTTTAAAATAGGTACTTATCCTTATAATATTTGTAATAATAATCATAATAATAAGTTGCTTTTACGTGCTACAATTGCTTAAAATGTATGTATCCAAGTGCGCGCAATAATTGATAAAGAAGTGGTTAGTTCGGTTCGTCCGGAAAAAATTGACAAAATTCGTGTGTGTATCATTTATGTAGGAACTTGAAAAAGTTTGCAATCACTTCGAAATTATCCACCCCGGCAAACACTGAGGGTCTCTATTAAATCGAACGTAAAAACCGATCGCGTCATCTAGATCGTGATCTTTATGCTCTGGTCGTTGTTATTGAGGATTTTGTCGTCTTCGCCGTTCTTATTGGAGTGAGTGGAGAAATCTTCGGGCGGCGTCTCTTCAGAGTACGCTTCCGAATCGTCATCGTCTTTACCGACGACGTCGATGACGTTATGCGTGGGCGAAGAGTAGATCCGGTTCTGGAAAGGGTCTGCGCCTGCGTACGTCACCTTGCCCATAAAGGACCGGATTTCGTCAAAACAGGCGTCCTCCCTTTCGTTTTCGTTGCTACTCCCGGGTGAATCAGCAACGGCTACTACGCCACTGCCGTCATCCGTTTCGTGCTTTTTCAAGTGACGGTCCAAATTGGTTTGTTGCCCGAAACAGCGCTCGCAAAGTGGGCACTTGAAGGGTTTTTCCTTGTTGTGGATGTTCCGGACGTGCCGCTGCAGATTACTGGAAATGCTGAAAGACCGCTCGCAGTACCGGCATTTGTAAGGTTGCTCCCCTGTATGCGTCCTCAAGTGCCTCGTCAGATTCGCCGATCTCGGGAAGACTTTACCGCAGAACTTGCAAGCGTACCTATCCTTGATTTTACCAGGGTGCTGCTGATGGTGGTGCTGCTGCATCACGTCATGGAAAGGCTTCCCGGCGAAATTCTGCAGATTCGGCCGTAACAGATCGAAATTTCTAGGTGGTTGAAGCGAGTTTAAGAAGGGAAAACGAGGGGGCGCAAAGTGAGGTGGTAAGAGACGGTCGTTCCCTTGCTGGAAATGTTGGAAATTCGGTCGGTACATTTCGAGCAACATCGGATGGATCGGCCGCGGATAAAGCGGCGTATTCGACTTTTCCATCTTATCCTCCTCCAGATCGACCACTTCGATTTTCTCCTCTTTCGGTACTTTCGGCGTGGGCGGCGTGATCAAATCCCGGATTTCGTGCTTAGTCAACGCTTTAACCTCTTGATGAGGCACAACCAATCTCGAAACGGTCAAATCGAGGGGTTGATCGGAAGAGACCGTTTCTTCGCTACTAGCAGAGTGGGGTCTTTTCAAGGGATTGAGGAGCGACAAATCCTTCGGGTACTGATTATCGTCTTCTGATGAGGCTTCCTGCTTGAGTTGGTCTCGAGGATTCGACAAAATCTGGTTGACTTGGTTCGGCCTGGCGGGCGATTGGGTCAAATTCGCCTCTTCCGCTGTAGGAGGGCTGACTTTTGCAGAAATCGAGGGTGCCCTAGGCGGGGTGAAGCGTTCGCGAATCGGCGAAAACCGATCGGGACTCGAAGATCGCATCTTTTTGACCGGCGAAGGGCCCTCTTTCAGATCCTCAGTCTTGTTGTTGTTGTTGTTGTTGCAGGTGGTCATTTTGGGCAGTGCGTTGAAGAGTAGCGGGTTGATGAAGGGAGGCGTCGGTGGTGACGCGTGGAAAATCTGCGGATACGGGGAGAAATGCGGCGGGAAGAACGGCAAATGACAAGCGGGCGGCCTGTAGATCGAGAAGGGGTTGTTGCTGCCCATGCTGACCGAAGAGATCGAGGTCGCGGGCGCTGCGGGCGACGTCGAATCGCAGAACCTCTTGTGTTTCGAGAGTGACGTGACGGTGGAGAAGCACTGCCCGCATTTGACGCACTTGATCTGCATGCGGCAATCGGCGTGCATCCGCTTGTGGCGGCACAGATTCGAGAATTGCGTGTACGACTGCGAACGAAAAAAAAAAAAACGATTAAATCTGGAAGTGCTGGGTGGGAATTTGGGGTACCTTGAAGCAGACCTCGCACTGGAAGGGCTTGACGGACGAGTGGATGTGGGTGTGCTGCTTAAGGCCCGAGGAGGTGGCGAACGTTTTGCCGCATTCCGGGCAAGCGTGCGATCTGGCTCCGACGTGTCTTGTCCTGATATGTCGCTGTAAATTGCTGGGATCAGTGAAAATCTAAAAACAAACCGGCTCGTGACCAAAATTTGACGTCGATGGGCTTAAATGACCGACCTTTGGGCAGTTCTCGCAGTGGTACTTGCGGTGCTCGCCGTGCACCACCGCCCGGTGCTTGAGCAGGCAGGGCCGGTGCGAGTACGCTTTCGGGCACAGATCGCAACGGTACTCGTCGCGGCTGTAGCTGTGCTTCAGGACCAGATGGTCGTCCAACCTGCCGGCAATAACACGAAAGTCATCATCATCGGGATCGACAAAGTTTTTGATTTGTTTGGGGTTGTCTTTATTTCGGGCGGACACGCGAAGAGGCGGCGCGTTTTCACCGTAATTACGGGTTGATGGAACCCAATCTGAAAACTATTAGTCTTTGCGGTTAATGCATCATCAATAACGCCACTCGAGGAATTAATGAAATATTGAGCAGGATCCCGACACCTGCCCGTTTTCACACACGGAAAAACACTCCAACTATCCACTCAGGATTTCCCATCACATTTATACACTGTGTTCTACAATCCCAAATCTCAATTCTCAACCCATCATTTTTAATCCAGATTGATACGATTCGCACTACAATTGATTTCGAAAAACTGTCCATTCTGATCCACGTTGATAGTTAATCATACTCCTTATATTCGATTGATTAACCTTACAAATTTTGTTCAAGTCTCAGAATTGAAACTGATTTTAGTAAATTTGAACGTGATTCTGATCAAGATATGGGATGGATTACGAAAATTCATGTGATCCTGGAATTTTTTTTCCTGAAACATGATTGCCGTGGACTCAAGAAAAATATAATGAGGCTGATTTCCATGAAACTAGGAATCGCTATCGATTTTCCCGATACCGCTGACGATTTATCCTTATCGGAAATCGGAATGAGAGATCCAATCGGATCGCGAATTAAATGACGGTGTGCGTTTCGTAATGATTGGTTTATTCATGGGCAAATGTTTGCTTTACTTTTTTTCGGAAATAGGGTCATTAAAACCGTATAAAGAGATAATAAACCGGGGTCTATTAGCCGTACGTACGGTCGTACGGTTTGTAAATAATAGATTGGACACGGCGTGGAGCATCACGTCACGTATATGCGATGTTTGGCATTCCCGCCGATAAACTGACCAGATAAGCGGGAAAATTACTAATTAAGCGTGGACGCATATGGACGATTATCTGAATAATTCAGCGAACAAGGGCCACAGTAATCCTTCAGGACCACTCGAAGGACACTCGGGAGCCAACTCACTTATCTACGTCGTTGAAAGGTTGGTCGCACACGCAACATCGCGTCTCCGACTCGTCCTCTTCATCGTCTTCGCGCTCGTCGACAGTACCGCTGTTTTGCGAAGCTGCAATCAACAAAATCAATCAGAAAAAAGCTCAAAAAATTTTCAAAACAATTTTCCATAAAAGGACCAAGACACTCACTTTATAATTTTTAAGATAAATGACGATTTTTGGAGGAAATTCTGGAAAAGCTCTGAAAGCTCGGGGCGCTTTGTGATTATGGTTAGTAATCCACAGGTATCCCGCGGTAAACTAAACAACACGAATATGAAGTGCCTGTCGCATATTGCACCTCCACCTGCCGCCCCATTGGCGGGTCACACGGTTCGGACCTTTCGTCCCTCTCTGGCGCACCCCCGACAACGAGGGACGACAAAGAAGGGGTCAAAACCTCGACGACTTTATTTAACCCTAACTCGTGTGCGGGGTGAATAAAGATAGGACACTGTGATGGTGGGGGCGACTTCCGTTTTTTCCCGTCAATTTCAACGACGAAAAACCGATTTGGGGCGAGGGTAATTCCGCTTTAACCCCGGCACGTGATTCCGATTGATAACTGATTCTATTACGTCAACGGTTTCCGTACGTTTTTACACCAATTATTTTATTATTCACGTAATGATGCGCGCAAAGGTTCGATAATCGGCGACCCCCCGGAAAATTCGGCGGTTATTCGGACGCGATTTCAGGTGTTTCGACATCTGCGCCGTCAAATTGTCGCCGCCGAAAGTCGAAAATCAAGGGGGGTGCCATATGGCACGAGCTATCACCGCGATCGTGATCTTCCACGGGTTTTGTTTTAGTTTTCGGTTCAATTCCCATCGACCCCAAAGTCGCAGGAAACAGATGAATCGGTATCGCGGCTGACATCACCGCGTATAATATAATAACCGCCCTCTGTGATAATAAACGCAACCCCTACACGATATTATCGCGACCTCAACTTATACATATTCCCGAATCACACGAGAGCTAATCCTCGAATTTCAAATGACTCGAAATAAGTCGTGTACAAAGTCGAGGGCTTTTCCACCCCGCCTGGAAAAAGCAAGGGGCGAATTTATACAGGGTGACACGCGAAAAACGCCAAAATGCACCACTACAACCAATCAAAAGAGCGAATATTATGCGCAGTGATTTGCATGGATAAATTTCTACAATTGCGCTAATTTTTTTTTTTTTAGTTAATTCGTTTTTGATGATGGGAAGATTTTTTTCAGTGACACCCTGTATGTTTTTTTCGGATCTCTCCCAGTTTAAAATGTTTGCAAAATGCGCAGCTGGGATTAATCGGATTTATTACGGGGTCGCATTCAGGCATTGTCGGTGTGGGGTTGCGCATACGACACGCTCGTTCTTTAGAGGGCTAATGGTCCCCGTGCACACCGAAATACACATGTAAAGAGGCGGGCGCGACATTTTTACGGCTCCATTAGCGTGTACACGGTCGAGACCCGAAAGAGAGATTTCTCCGGAAAAAAACGTGCAGTTCGAATTACCCGATTAAACGGTTTCGCGCCCCCGCTAACAGTTTGAAATTAACGGCCGCTCGCATCCGACCGCCCGTAACGCGGTTCCCACGTTTCCACGATTCGATAATAACGTTTTAATTTAAATTCCGTGCCGTATGGGCCGCGGATGCGGTGAGGCGCACTCGGCACCTGTGCCCGGAGCGCAACCGGAGCGCGACCGGAATCGCAGCCCGTGGCGGGATCCGCCAATTTGACCACCTGTCGTCGGGGCGCCCGGTATAACGGACTAGGGATCCCGAAAAGTCGATTTTTCTACGATCGAAGGAAGTGGCGCAATTAGCGTCTACGCGGTACGGCCATCCGAGTGTGAACAAAGTTCTGGTGAAAAAAGGGCGCAATGGCGCGGGGCGAATCGAGAACCGATGGAAACGAGAAGGGCACGCGAGCGATTATTTTGATTTTCTGAGCGAGACCGGAAGACGCTGACCATATCCGGCATCTGCCCCAGTCATAATTTGACACGGTAATTGGAGCAGCAAAATCCGAACTCGTGGGTGATTTATTAATGAAAACGAATCGGGGACCGTTATTGCTCGATCGCCAGTCACTATTATGACTAGTCAAACTATTATGTGCTCAAATTTATAATGGCGAACTAACTGGTAATTTAGTTTTGTCAGGTTTGTTGTCTGTTGTCACTGACCCTTTAAAATAATAAATATTTAACGTTTATCTGAAATTGATAGAAAAAGCAGCTAACCGCCGGGGAGATAATCTTTGTGGTAATCTAATTTTGAAAACCGGCATACCGGTTTACGTAATGCCAAAATTTGCGGTTGAAAACCGTTGTTACAAAGCACTAAAACGCCACAGTCTTGCAAATTTGATTAGATTCTAGTTTTGGCTGGTTCTGGCTAATCTTCATAACCAGTTTTCGCCTTACATTCTAGTTTGACTAGTGGAGGTTTTACGAAATTTGGCTAGTTGTGACTAGTTGATTTGGTGTTTTGACGGTAACGTACACGTATAATCTAATAACTGGATGGGACGGATCGGGTCCCTCCGTAAATAATCCAAATGAGGGGGCACAAAGGGCACGTGACGGGATTACCGCGTCGCCCATTGTGGGATGTGGAACCCTTTCCGATAGAGTTGTCACGTCCGTGCGTTATTTATGATAGGCGTCGTCGTCCGTTTTCCGTTTTATTATTATGAGTAATGCCCTTTAGTAGTCGGCGGTGAGCGCATTTGGGCGCAAAAGTGTGCGCGAGATGCGGGGACAGATGGGCCGAGTCACGGATTTTGCGTCGTTCGCGATTATGCCGCGGGGCGGTGATTGATGACGGCCGCTTTCCGACCCTACTTTAAGGGAGGCCCTTACCTGTCTCCCGGTCGGATTTCTCGTCGGCCGAGGCCGAGTCCCCGAACATGTCCTGCAGATTCAGCGGCTCCCTGGGCGCCAGGATGAGCTCGACTCCTGCGGGAATGTGCACGCAGGTCTCGTACATGAGCTGAAACGCAACCTGATCCAATTAGAAATCGCCCGAATTACCGGAGCGGTAAACGCGATCGGTACGGTCGAGGTGAATATGCAGCGCGTTTGAAAAATCCGAGTCGCAGTAAATTTGCAGTAAGAATCGGAATTTATGGGCGATACTTGAAATTAATTGCGATAGTCTAAAGACGGCAAAGGTTATACAGCGCGTTCATAACTCAAACACGTTTCCTTTATTATTTTCTATCGTTATTATTATACTAGAAGTTTGGCTCACCTTATCATAAGTAAGGTAGAAAAATGACATGTCGCTTAAATTGTTTATGGAAAAGAGGATTATTACTCGGTAGTTTGATTTAGTCAGACAGTTTTTTCAATTGGAATTTATTGTCTACTTTTTTACTGTCTGCGCCGTTATTGAGCGCTTTTGCGATGAAGGCTTCGATCCAAAATTCTACTGCTTTTCATAGGTCGCAGATTAAGTTTTGCGGTTTTCATTTTAGGCAAACCACACGAAAACCCTTTCCTGCTGACGTTATCGCGATTCCTTAATTAACTAATCCACTTGAACAAACATTTTCTAGTTAGTGTCAAGTTGTGGTAACTCTCTAGATTACCCCTAAAATTTAGTTATAGAATAAATTTTTGTTAATTCTTCACGGTCCTCCTCTACTCTCATTTGTAGAATTTGAACAAAGAACTACTTAGGTAGAATTTTCAAGTTTTAATTTAATATGATTGGAGTCGTTTTTTAGAAACATCTCAATTAAGAGCAATGCTTGCTTCCATATTAACATTGGAATTTCAAAGGATCTGAGGAACTTGAATTCAAAAATATAATTAGAGTGATTTATTATTCAATTTTCCAATATTTTTTCCAGTAATTTCAATAAGTACATCCGAATGATTCTACGACCATAACGTCAAAAATATTGTTTCTCCTGAATTTTGAGACACCCCGTGTATTGTGATTCTATGTGTACGAGACTGAAAATCGATGGAGGTAATAAAACGATTCACCGGTCGCATTCGACATTTTTTTCACAAAAAGCAAACTTCACGCATATCATGTCATCAAAATCTCATTTTATCGACGTAAATTAATAATCACATTGTTAAGCAGGACTCTATCAACCCGCCGTAGGTGTCCGCGACCTGAAAGCACACGCGAGGACGCGTCATGAATTTTTCAGGCGCGATTCCCATCAATAATCAACAAGAGCCCCGACCGTCCGACGTATAAAAGCGCGGAAAAAAGCCGCCACGAAAATTACAAACTCACCTGTCCTCCCTGCAGATAGTAGCGCATGTTGTTGTTCTCCCCGCTGCGGATCAGCTTGAGCCAATTCTGCTCCTCGCTGGTGCCGTCCAGCCATCCCTTGGCCCCGGTCCCTGCGACGATCTGCCGAAAATGACAAAATTTCAGCGACCGTGGCGAAAATCGCGTTTTCTTTCATCTCCTCTGCCGCTCAAGGGAGAGGCCGACATCTAATGACGGGATTATAAGGATCAAACCATTAGGGGTCGAGGAGGGCGGCCGCTTCCGACAATTAGGGCCTTCCCTTGTGTTCGCCAACCGCACGCCCTTGTTTCGCCCTTAACCGCGACCGGGGGATTTAATTGCCGACACGCCAGCGAATTTCGCACGAGGCCCCGAATAAAGCCCACCGAATCGAAAACTCGTAGAAAAAAAGGGCCGTTTACGCTTTTCATAATCGCGACTCGTAAGAGCAAAAGAGAAAGATGAGATAAATCGGTCAGAAAACTTTCCAATGTATCAGCGACTCGAGATTGAGACAGTTTAGAGCAAGGAGCGCTTTCTACATCCATATTTTAACACTCGTGTTTTATTTCTGATTGATAATAATAATAATATCGGTACGAATTACCGATATATGTACCTAATTAAGGTGAATTAATTGACATTTCGAGAGACGGTGGAAACGCATGTTTGTTCCTAGTGAGTTAATTGAAGTAGTTATTATTTATCGCACCCGGCTTATAATTGCTTTGACTCCGGCCGGTCGTAATTTATGGCGATAAAGCGGGACGAATAAATTTCCATGGGAAAAATCCGGCGACCACTTTGGCAACGGACTAATCGAGTCCGGAATGCCGATAGCGCCACCTATGGCCGGGTCGCCGATCCCACCTGCGCTTTCACCTTTACGCTTTACCCGGTTTACCTGTCGCCTTGTAGGTTTCGATCCGGGCCGGTAACAGATGGCGCTTTCGGCCCCGGAGGAATCCCATAACTCATCGATGTGCAGGGACCACGGTCGCGTTTGCCGCAAACCGTCAGCTGCGAATTTCAAGCACGATTTCCCGGATTTTCGCCCGGAATTCGCGCACGATTTCCCCGATAATATCGCACTTTTCCACTTTTTCCGTCCGCGAGGAACGAATAATTAATGGAGTCGCGGTGAAAACTCGGCCGCTGAATTTTTCATTATCACAAAACTTCGGTAATTATCGAGGCATTGAAGTCTCCGCTTCGGGGGCGCTTATTATCATCGCGAGAGCGCACAAAGAAGTTTCGTATCCGGAGCATGCCTAAGCCCGCTGGATGGAGCTTTGGCCTGTTAAAAGCGTCACTTTAGGAAACGACGGGCGGTCCTTTTCGGAGGTGTCAGCCATCCCCTGTGATCACTTATTCCCATCCTTTTCAATGACCGTTTCCATTGTGGCGTCGAGATTCCCCGCTTGAATGGGGACAAGGTGAATACGGTAGCGTCTCACAGATTGCACCGAAAGACATTCCACCGCATTCGGATGAATTATCGCACGAATTATTCGGGGGGCGAGGGTGTACTGGAGGGACCTAAAGGGATGAGTGATGAGATAGACGGGGTAAAAAGTGCGCGCGTGCTGGACGCCCCATCAAATTTAATTTCTGGGGGGCGACAGACTAATCGGCGCACTTTATAATCGCGGATGTTATCGTATGACCCGCGGATTTTCGGTGTTTGAACCGGGGAGACGGGAGAATCGATCGTTCGGGTCACTTTTGTGCTCGAGAGAACAGATGCATCATCACTTCAGCTGTCAATGACTCAATCGCCCTTCGGAATCTTCGCACTTTTGTAAATGAAGGATCGGTCTGGAAGCGAGATGGGCCCCAATAAGGGACGATCAATAACCGAGAGCTTCCGATATGTACGCGTTCGACTGTTAATAACCCGATTACTCCGCACCTTTACAAGTTTCCGTCCGCCTTTAGAAACCCCGAAATCTAATTTGGGGGAAAAATCATATTTCTAGGTGAGATTTTTCGCACCCAGAAAGGAGACGGACTGACAATGAGGGACGCGCCGCTTTGAAAAAGATACGATTGTTATCTCACGGACTGAACGGAGAACGGAGGAGGGTACGGTGGAGGAATTTCGCACAAAGGGCCCGGATTACGGGGCCATAATGGCGAAGAAATGCGACAAGTACAAATGGATAAATCTCGAGGACGCGGATTGTCGGGGACACCGATAACATTTGTAGCGGCGATCGCATAAAGGTCAAGCCCACGTTGCCCCGATTTGATTTATCCGCCCCCGCGATCATAATAACAACCCCCTTATATTGCATCGTATGTCGATAAAATATCGGACGGATCATTCGGCGTAATTTAGCGCTAAGTCGGCGCACTCGTAATTAGGGAAGCCATCTTCGAGCGAGGGTGGTAATTTCGGAGGGTGGAAGTAATAATCAAAGTGTCGCGGTGGTTATTAGCTCGTATATCAGCAGACAGCTGCCAATGATGTGGCAGTTGACCTCTCGCTGTCTCTCCCACTTCCTTCACTACGTTCGCAGTGTATAAACGACCCTTTATCTTCACAATGTCGTACGGTATACTCGATGTAATAATAATAGTAATGGCACGAGAGGGAGCGAGAAGGGGCACAAGGGAGAGCAGAGGGCTCGTCTCGTACCTTGTCTTATATGATCAATTATCTACTTCTTGTTTTGACATTTAGGAAATAACTTTTAGATAACTTGAGATTGAATATACGCTCGAGACTCTCTCGTGATCGTTTATTACAGCGCGGTCCCGTGTTCTCGATGGATTGTTACATTCGACCCTAATTAAAATAACAAATGGGAGAGACAAAAACAACCCCCGACGTAACCGATACGGAAAAAAAGCGCACCCGTACATCAAGTCGGTATTCAAATCTTCCCACAGACCGAAACCGATCGATTGATTGACAGTTCCCGGATGATTCGAGGGGTGAGTTTCGGAATTCGTCCCCGGTGAAAAAGTCCGCTTTGATCCGGAAGACGAGCAAGAATAACATGTTTGTCCAGCGCATGACGTGCCGTTCAATGGGCGCAAACTGGCCAGTTCTCATACACGCGTGACACATTTCTGACACGTTTTGTATTCCAATTATAATATAATGAAAAATATTAACTCTCCCTTAGACACGTCTTGACCCGGACAGGAGAGTCCGTTTGATTTGAATGCTCTTATGGGAAACGACCGGCGCGGATAAAATGGAAATTCGCTTTACCTTGTTGATGCTTCCGGCGAGGACGCCCATCGTTCTTCGTATCTTCGAAATTTTGAAATAATTCCCGCAGCGCATCCTTATTTATAATCTCACCTGATATTATTCCCACAACGATAATATTCATTATCTACGATGAATATTATTGGCCTCACATGATGAGTGTGGCGCCGTCGCAAGACATACTCTCCTTAGGTATACTTATTACGTTATTTTTAGACGTTATTATTACGGATCCGATTAAGAATTTAGAAATTTCCTAAAGATTGATCTAAATTTAGACGTGATGAGAGCGAACAAAACCGGGACAGCGCAATAAATTGGCGTGTCGGTTCCAGGTGTTGGAATGATTGACGGGAAATATCCGACGAATTGAGGAAAAAGGGGTTTGTTCGAAATAGTGTGCAATAATCCCCACAATTGTACCTTATTTTCACAAAGATAAACGCGAAGGGCGAAGGGTGCTGTTATGGGTCGGACCTATGCGAATATTGGCCAAATTAAGGGCCGCAAAATACCCCAATCGAAACCGTTATAACAGGACCCCTGATGCGATATCAGATTATTTTCTGCCGAAACTGATATACCGGTTCCGTCCGGATTATTGCGACTTATCGAAAGCAGATATGATTAAAGGAATCGGCGTTTGAGTAAGTATCTAAATATTTGAATAATTGCGTTTTCGATCAAAATATTTTAATTCGTGACTGTTTGAAAAATTTAAGGTGCGCTCTCCCATTGATAACGATCTGTTATCGGGGCGATAAAACCATTAGGTTGCTTCATAAGCGCATAACCCATTGAGTTATTCCGTGAGAATCATGAATGGAACCCCAGTCGGCGATCCCCACAATGTTGTATTAGGCTCTATGACGCGATATTGAAAAGATTACCAAATATTTCTACTCCGCCTAACACAAGCACTCTCGAGATTTCGCAAACGCGTAAAATAACACCGAAGAGGTCCCATTTCGGATTTCAACGATTTTCACGGCGCACATAAGGGACTCTATCGCCTCTCGGTATAAACAAGGGGTGCGGCTGAATCGAAATTCGAACCGGCGACAACATTAGGTGGCTTATTTGTATCGTTTACCTCCCAGGCGAAGCGCGGGTCCTTCGGGATCCCGGCCCAAGTGCCCTTGAAGGGCCCGAAGACCGTCCCTTTGAAGATGTTGGTGGCGGCGAAGACCCCGTGCTCCCTCAATTCGACCTGGAACGGCACCGACCCCCTGGAAAGCACGATCTCCCTGCATTTCGCATAAGTCAGATCCTGGTGCTTGAGCCCGTTCGACAAGTTGAAATACTCCAGCACCCCTTCCGACTCGATTTTTATCTGCTTTTCGTACAATTCTTCGGCCGGTTTCACGCTCAGTTTGTTCGTCACTAAATCGCGGTTATTGTTGCCGAAATCGGCAGCCCTCAACATCTCGTCGATCTGAGGTCGCCTCCTCTTCGCCGGCGATTCGGAATCGTCTTCGTCTTCGCTCGGCCTCCTCCGTTTACCCCCGGGATCCGACTCGTAGTCGTCGTCGTAATCGGTCGGCTTGGTTCGTTTCCTTCGTCGGTCCTCTTCGGTCACCTCGATCGATTCGTCGTCCTCGAAACGGCCGGGAAACGGCGATTTCTCCATCGATCGTCGCCGTTTGTTCAGATGGGGTTCGTCTTCGTAATCGTCATCGTAATCGCCTCGTCTGTCGATCGGCTCGCGCCGGTCCCATCGGCGGTCGTCTTCGGCGCCGATCGTCGACGGCTTGGTCACCTCGATCAGTTCGTCTTCGCTTCCTTCTGGAAAAAAGCGCCGAGTTATTTGCGGATCGTAAAGGCGGAATTGCCGAAACATGAGAAAGGCCGCATCGTTAGGATCTCGGCCCATCGCTAAGTCCCGAACAAACAGCGGTTAGGCCACCTGTTCCTTTATCGGATGCGATATCGTAAAGGGCACAAAACCAATAATGAACGATATAATCTTTGGGGTAATAATCGAAATAAACCGCTTCGAGAAATTAAGGAACACCAGTGATTTTCAAAGAGATTTCTTGAAGATTATTCTATGGGGAGAGGTGTATTTCGATAATTAATGGATTGCACGAAAGCGTATTCTTCTTTTCGCGCATATCCGTCCGATTGTTTTTAGCAAAGCTCCGGGTCGAATCGGGACAAAAGCTCAGTCTCGGCGTGAAAAATCTCGATGCGTTTACATTTCCGAAAAGTAATATCGCGTATTCATAACCGAGAGATATATGAATGGGGCCTCTTCGCAGAGGTATACGACAATATCAATTATTATATTACCGTGACGTCACGTATAATAACACCTCGAATGCGTACATTATTCTTTTGTGTCGGTCTATCGCTTTGTTTCAACTTTTCATCTCGATATATAAAGACAGCGTTTTCGCCGGAGGAAAAAGGCACTGGGAAATTATTTGCGATGCGGGGAGGTTGAGGTACTCACGTGATTGAAATTCGATCTTGCAATAATTATTGCGGGGTTCGTTGTCCCTCTGAGATAACAATAACATATTGTTTAGTCCTCATTGGCACAAAATACGGCCATTGTGCATCGGGGTTATGTCTGGTACTTCGAGGAACGACCGTGCGTGCCTCGAGGAGGATACAATAACGCAAACTCCACGAAATTACGGCGGCACCATCCGAGCTTTCCTTATCGCTTCCACTTCGTAACGGAGATTGTCTTGACCAATTACGAATTCGGGAATAACGCCCGTTTATCCTGATCAAGCCATTAATTAACGGGTTCTGAACTTGACATCTTTAGTTTTGCGGTTTCCGCGTATAATTTCCACACCAAATTAACCGCGACGAGAGATATCGCCGCGGTCGCCTAATCAAAGAATATCCGCTTTGATGCATTCCGATTTTTTCTTAATTATAAAGTTAGATAATGACTTCTTCTCGTCGTTTCGGGAAAAGGATATTAATTAGGAGCGAGAAGCGATTGCGAAGGCGCAAGCGCGAACCGTAGACAATTCGTCTACCGAAAACTACATCCGTCTTATATTTTTTTAAATAGAGAAATTGCGGTAAATATTGACTTTTATCGTATAAGGTTGAGGAAGCGAAACCGCCAATTTCGGATTATAAATATTGACATCGATATAACGACTTGTCTATGAGAGCTTTTCCGCGAAAATTCTTTATCGAAAATCGCAAAACCAATAAAAGCCGCTTTTCAGGGGGCGATAAAGTACCTGTCATGATTTCAGCCGAGGCACCGGTAATTTTTCAACAGATTCACCACCAAACTGCACTGGGCCGTAAACTGAAACGGACTGAAAACGCTTCGGTTCTTGTCATATTTTTGAGAATGGTCGGCGAACGAGGTTGCGTAATGTCCTCGATTAGGTTCGACACCACACTGACTTTCAGGATGCTCCTGGATCCGGGACTCTCCTGTCATGGGGCGTGTTCGGGGTGGGGCGAGTAGGCCGGGCTATCCTACAGGATAAACCCCCACCCTCTCGCCGAGCCGAAACGATTCTATCTCTCGAGTTTCGTCACATCGGCGACGTCGAAAGCTCGACTTTTGCACGCAAAAAAAAACCTGAGAATTTGACTTGTTGCTGCCGATTAAGCTGCGAACTTTAATGAGGCCAATTACGGGCGATCGATCGGCGGGGGTGCGAAGTGGCCGCAATGATAGTGACCCTCCGCCACTGTCACCCCCGGGAGATAAATGACATAAATCCATTAGCGCTATCGCCCGTTCGATTCGCGCCCTTCGCGCCGAAAAGATAACAAACGACCTCTGGATGCGAAAACGACGACGCGACACATGTTTAGTCCGATACAGGGCTCGCGTGAATTTATCACCGGCGATAATTTTCTTCCGATTTGAATCTCGAAAGGGGAGGATTTCCGATCGGAAAAACGTCAAAAACAAAATAATATTCGGAGCGTGCGACGAGGGAAAGGCTCGGTCGGGGTGGATGGATGATGATGGGATCGCGTCTACAAAGGCGCCATTTTAATGCGAAATTGAATTTGCGATGTGTATTTTCTAACACTTTGATGCCTCGGTATCCTGCGGATTTTATAATTACAGATTTCACGGGTTCTCCCGAGCGCTGATGGAGCCGTGGAGAGTGCTTTTGAAGGGTCCAAGACGCTTCCATAGTGGGGAACTTCCCTTTCAAAACCGCCGTAATTACTACGAGGGAGCTCGAGCTCGGCATCGCCGAAATCACGAGTCGTCCTCTGATAAAGTCGCAGATATTTCCGTTGATATTCACAATGAGAGTTAATTTCGTATTATTAGGAGGCGCGGCCCCGGCCCAGGGAAAAAACTATTTCTGGTTATTACCTGATCGAGGCGCGAGACGAGAAAGGGTTCTTCGTACCTTTTATTATTTAAAAGCGGTTTCACAGTGGTTACTTCCGGATTTATACCGTTTTAACAAGATCCTGAAAAGGGTGAAAACGACGATTTTAACCCTTGAGGTTTTGACCGTGTGAAATCGCAATTTCTAGCCAACAATAGCCGAAAATTGGTACCCTTTTTTCTCGAAAAATACGAGGCGCGATGATAGGCAAAATCCTCACGAAACCATGAGAAATCTTTTCCCGCAGAAAAAACCCATACCCGCCACCGGTTAGATAATATGCAAAAACTGCAAAAAAGTATCTGATTTCCGACCCCTAGGTGACTTTTTACCGACTCGGAATATGTAAATGCGTATGGGGATGAGATAGAGTTTTAAAAACCGATGTGTAACAATAATGTCACGGTTATTGTTCTGTTTATTCATCTACGTGTGTTAGCTTAACCCTAAATAGTGAATTTACTGCCTCCGTGACGTTTTGCCCTATAATAGATCATCCGGTGCATACGAGGGACACAATATGAAGCTCTCCCCTTTTTCCCTTCACTCATATGTACGGCGCATACGTTCGAAATAATGGGGTTATCACCGTGTTTGCATGCGGATATTAGCCCGATGTAAAATTGCCGTAATTTACGAGTTATCATTATTACGTCACTTCCTTTACTTACTGATGAAAGTGAAAATTTTTGGGCAATTAGCTAAACGGCCGGCGACGGTTGAGACATTATTGTGATGGGAGTCAAGAGGTCGTGAAATCGAACGGTGCACACGATGTCCGGAGAGGGAGCTCTCGAGACATCAATACGTTAAATAATACGGTTGGGAATCTCAATCGCGAGGTGGCATAAGAAGCAGAGTGGCGACACAATGGCCCTCCCAGTAGGTGCACTTCGGAATCGGAGGAAAAACGAGTCATATTATTATTATTATTAGTGGGCCTCCCTTGATGAATCGGAAGGCATAAAGGTGCACGGAAGTCCTTTATTTCACGAAGAAAGCGGAACTGAATGCGATCAGATCAGGAGTCACGTCGTTGCGGCCGGGCTCTCCGCACAATGCGAGAGGAATAATCATCCGAAACCCGGTCATTACGTTTTCGAATCCCAACGAACTTCTCGACACTCTCTCCTCCTCTTATTATTCGGCAGTTCCGCCCTTGTCATCGTACAATCTCACACTGAAAATTTCGCGAAATTATTTATAAGCTCAATATTTTAGCAGATTTTTTTAGATGCATGTTTTTCTATGTTTTAGGAAATTCTATGAATTTTTGGTGGGTTTAGAGCATTTTTTGGAAAAATACAGTCAATCGGAAATTTCCAGTACATTTACCAAATATGTGTACATTTCATCGACTATGATAAATTTCAAGCATTTTGTTGATGTATCAGAAAATTAGGAAAATGTGGCAATAAGTTTCCAGTTCACTTCGAGTATATGAGTAAACCAACAAATATTTCTCAGGGTAGTAAAGATGTTCTCAAACTCGGCAAATGTAGCAAATTTCTAGCATCTTTGAAAATTTTTGTCTTTTTTGACTGATTTCACGACAAATTTGGAAAAATCTGGATGAATTTTGTACCTACATCATTGGCGAAAATTTTCATATTTCACCAAAGGAGATAAACTCATAACGTGTATATCAAAACGCGATATACATATTATACAGAATGGGTTATTATTTGAGGTCTTAATGATTTGGGTATTCCTTGGGAAGTTCCCTTATCAATAATGTGCCATTATCCCTTATCTTCGAAATGGCCTTTTTTGTAATCACAATTAACATGAATAATCGCCTTGATACTGCGAGGCTAACGGCGGAAAAATAAATTTCCGAAACCCATGGTCACAATATACTTGAAATTTGATAACTTATTATGAGAAATCAGCCAAAAGAGTGGTCAAAAACCTGGAATGAATAGATTGCGATATGATATTTTCTATAATAGACCCTTTCGTGCCTATATTCCGGTAACTGTACCATAATCTTTGTAATCGCTGATGAATAAAACGGTTTTTTAAATTGGGTCGTGAAATGACCGGATTTAAATGCAATGGTTCGGCGCTTTAAAGCGCATTTAGATAAGACACGGCCATCTATCCAGCCCGGACCATTGTTATTGACGGAGTCGAAGGTGGATAGATCCGTCAAACGGAATTGAAAAGGAATCGCCGGCCCTCCGAACCCCCAAAAGGCCCATTAAAAGTCCGAAGGCGAGAATAGTCCGTGACTTTTCCCGGCCGGAGGAGACGGATCCGAGAAACCGCGGGCGCGCTGCCATCAGGATGTGCGATTTTTGAGTCGGTAATTAATAACGCGACCGCAATCAAAATCGCGATTGTCGCGCTTCCTGCTCGGGAAATTTCAGTGATAAGGCGTATAACGATACCGCCCCTTGGTGCGCCATTTTTTCACCACGTGAAAATAATGGAAGTCGAATGGGAAAAGTTCGTAATTATCTGTCTAGAAGGCGCAGCAATAAATTAAAAACTTGTCGAATTAGTCATGTGATAGCGAGAAATTTCACCATCTGCGAGCTTGAGGGGAGCCGAATGTGATAATAATCGGCGTGCGCAAATCTCCAAACCAATGCAGAAATCATAACGGTATATCGCTGGATAGGAGTGGTTCTTCAAGTGTCCTGTTAATACAATGACACTTGTAATTGCATTTATTTGCCGTAAACTCTGTTGTTATTATTACCATTATATTCGTGAATAATAATGGAATAACCGCGGGTGAAACTAATTCAAAACAGATGGTCGGTTTTAAAAAAGCGCAAACAATGAGATCGATAACGTTATGATGTAATAATTACGAATCTGGGGATCTTCAAATAGCCGAAAGCTCTTTAATTCGGACGCTTTCAATATGTTCCAGGGGGATAATAATAACGTTCCCCCTTTTCGTAACTTTCTAGTACGTTAAATCAGATTTTGATTGTATTTAGGCGACGAGACCAACATAATTTCGTTCGAATTTTATGTACTCGCTCCCGTTTATAAATAACCGAAGAGATGGCCGCCGTCCAAATATCCTCAATAATGACGATCTCGTTATCCTTCCATATTACGATGCTCAAATCGAGAGATTTATCTACCAGGATTCGGCAGGTGGTAATAAGGCATCAAAAGTGGGCTTTTTTGAGCGCGTTTGATCTTCTTATCAATTCGCGAAATTATTTTATCTAATGTGTAGTGCACTCGTATTTATCAAGACGTTTCGGTGTCAATACAGAGCTACCAGTATTGGAAATAGCAGTGAGGAAAAATTTGAATAAACACGATTTGAGTCATAACGAACACTTGACTCGAAATCGATCATAAATCCACCGCGAAGTCATAATAACTGATCCAGTCCGGAACGTGACTCTCGGCGAATTCCCCGGTTTTAACGAGTACGAAAATTATTATTATCGAGTCGAGTCTTCGATTTCGCGAAATGTATTACGATATAAAGGAAGCCTCAACGTCAAATATTGACTTTGCTGTACCCAGATAACACTGTAACGGATGTCGCTTACTTAATCGATATAATTTATCAATGGGTCTTGTTGATTTTGCCAATTATATTATTATTGCTTATCTATCAGCTAATTTCGCCTCCATTCAGTATAATGAATAAGTAGAAATTTTGGAAAATTTCTAGTTCAAGCCGAATCTCTTCTGAAAACACTCTAGTTATTGTTTATTATTGATTTCCAGGTATCGAATTATCTGCAATCATGATCGAAACCTACGTTGGTCCAATAATCTGATCAGTTTTATTCCGAGAAAACTGCGACTATCAAAAATTTAATATTGAGGACTTGAAAACAATAATGGGTAAAGTTTAAAAGGGGTCACGTCTATCGGAGAGTAATCCCCTTCTTTCTTCCGCAAAAAAGTTATGGTAAAACATTTCAGGGGTCGCTTATGGGGACAAAGGGCCCTCCCTCAATCATCGACAATTTGCGGCCGTACTTACACGAGTGCACTCGTAAAGTGCGCTTTTCATGCAGCGGACCATTATACGAAAGTCTTCGGTGGTGGGATGATTAGAGACTAGAAAATCTGCACTAAATACACTCGAGTATACGCATTTGGTTGAATAAAATGAAATCGAAAGTGCAAGATAATGGTAATCTCGAGCGATTTTAGATATCCGCAGTGTTGGGTGATTATGATGATGTTGGAAAAATCTCCATGTGGAGTCTCGAATAATAATTGGATTTTATCCGAGATTCGTCTCCGGATTTGATTCGAGCGGGGCTTTTGTCGTCAGAGGTCGGCGTGAAACTGGTCATTAAACGTAATTCTGTACGAAAATTGCCATTAAATCGATCTAATTAAGTGTCGGGTCGTATGGTGGCGCACCGAAAAATCCGCCATCAATTAGAAATAACAATTTGATGCCAAATTTGTGCAATCAAACGATCTGTCATACCTGCACACAGAATACGATTATCATTCCGAGGGTAATCCGATCTCCTTCATTATTTCGGCCGGCCAGATTCGGTCTCCTTGGCGCGTTAAGCCTTGTAAAACACCAAAGTGCCGCCCCGATCTGAATAAACAGCGGGCCCGACACAGGGGTGTTAAGAGGTAATCGGAGATATCGCCCCATACTCGTCGCAACATCGGTCGAGGGCTTTCGCATCGTAAACATCGGAGTTTATAGGTCCGCCAGTTGGCCGGCGATTGGTCACACACGCACCGCCGATTTCGGCCCGAAAAAGTGCCCGAAGAGGCGGAGGGCGCGCCTTAAAAAGTTATTATAATAACCGAAACGTGTCGTCCGTCGTAACTTTCCGTTCGCGTTAATTGCGAGATCGAGATTAAAATCCGCGCGATTTAAGACGAGCAATTCGACGGAATTAAGACGTCGCGACGCCCCCCCGGCTAATTAAAATCGGGCGCGAGATACGACCCATTACTTGTCTCGTATTTAATCCCTCTCTCGGCCCGGGCGCCCCGATTATTATTATCGCGATGACGGGGGCGGCGCGGGGGCGTCGCGGCGCCCGGCGTCCACTTTTCCGCGCCGGCCATTGTCGAGTTCAAAGCGCGTCTCGTTGCGGTCGAAATCCCGCGTGTCACAAACAGGGCCGTGCGGGGCCTTTGCCGCCCGCGCACACAAAGCGCAAAGTTGGGCATTTACACATTGAACTGTCCGCGCGTTATTATCGACGGCTCCCTCTGACCAATGGGCACTTTATGAACTTTGAATTGACTGTCGCAAAATCGAGAGAGGCCTTTATTATGTGTCCGACGAAATGCAGATATGTACCAAATTAGGTTTATCACTGTACCTGACACGCCGATTGAGTCCACGATAAAGCCCACAATTTTAAACTTTCACCCCAAACCAATTTTACCTCCGCCGAATCGCAAACACTGACCTCCACCGAAAACCACATATCCCATTATTATACAGGGTGTCACAACAAAAAAAGATCATGAATCATAAGAGAACTAGAAAAATGTGGTACCCCGTGCCCGATAGCACTCGAAAAAAGAAAATTTGACTCTTCTTTTCAATGATACGACGCCAATATCAGACGAATATTCTCACTTCTGATGACTCAATTAGAAGCCCTTTTGAATTTTTCATCGATATCTCGAATAATAAAAAATTTGCGGCACTTTGAAATTTTTTTGTCAATTTTTTTTTTATTTTCAAAAATTGAAAAATCATCAAATGTCGTCTAAATTGGAATCTAGATACTTTTCCTGATATATTTTCAGCAAACTAAGCGATTCCCGTCTTACTCGACTCGATAGCTTTACTAATAAAGAAGTTACGGCACTTTTACTACCTTTTACTACATTTGCGTATCAATTTTACTAATTTTACTAAATGTCATCTAAATAGAAATCCGGACACTTTTCCTGATGGATTTTGAGCAAACTAAGCGATTCCCGCCTTGCTCGACTTGATATCTCGACTAATAAGGAAGTTACAACACCTTGAAATTTTTGTCAATAATTTTTTTTTTTATTCAAAAATTGAAAAATCCCCAAATATTTTCTAAATTGAAATCTATATACATTTCTTGATAGATTTTGAGCAAACTAAGCAATTCCCGCCTCACTCGACTCGATAGCTCCACTAATAAGGAAGTTACAGCACTTTTCTAAAATCGCCTGAAATTTTCATGAAAATCAGAGAATCTCTAATACTGCGTTCAATGTCAGTTTTATAGTGTAAATTCTGGAAAGGGTGGATTTCGTTCCGTTTCGCCGACCGCGAGACGCCGTGTGGATAGGAACTGATACTTTCAGGAGTTTCAGGAAGTCGTATCGACGTTCCGTGATTTTCAGGAAGCGTCTAACAGCCCTGGCAACCGGTGATTAGCGGCGACGAGGGTGCTCGTTTCGTAATTTAGATACGATCGAAGTTGTCTGTGGAACAACCCCCAATTCAAATACGACCGTAACGGCCCCGGCCCGGTCGAATTAATTCCCTCATCATCATTGCAACCGCTATAGGTAGCGCCGATATTATTGTTTGAACTTGAAATCGATAACCCGTTCCCATCACCTATACCCGCCTATTTATAAAACTGGAACCAGTTTTATGCGAGCGACTGATATTTATTTATAGGTGGATTTATTCGCTGCCCTAAAATAACACGATGGGGTCGTTAATATCGACGGGCAGACGGGAATCTATTAAGGAATAACTCTGATATCGGTTATACTCGTATAAGGCTCTCTGGATGTTGTGCAAGTTAATCCCCATGGTGTTTAGGAGCATAAAGTAGACGTGGGGTGTATATCGCGTTATTATATCCATCAAACAATTTGGCATCCTGTGTGAAATGACGGGAAGCCGAACTCGATTCAGTAATGCCCCCCAGTCACGTGCCCTTATATTCTACTAAATTACCGCGGGGTCGAAATTGTCTGCCGAAATCGTGGCTCGCATCGATTTCCGCGAAAAATTGCCGTTATCATAATAGTACCATTGTTCGAGTCAGGTGGGCCTCCCGCATGATAACTCGCGTGATAATTATCATTTTCAATGTCTCATTTCCACCAAAACGCCCGTGAAATTATCATATTCGCCGTACCCGACGATAATTCCGATTGATAACGCATCCGTAATGATAAAAAACATATTTTATTGAGACTTGAGCAATCCATTTATTTATTATGTTGATCGATCATACCTGCACCGCAAATAATAGGTTTCGACGCACCATTTACCACCGCGATACGAGATAAAGAATATTTCACTCATTTTCTTAAACACAGTCAGCCACTGTATTGCATGTACGACTTATTATAACTAATACGATGATGTGTGTTACAGAGGAGGAATAAAGCGGGCGAGAGAGACGGGGGAGAAATTGGAAATTTAAAATTGCATCCCTTTGGACATTACATGCATTCACACTTAGGGTGAGAATGGGGGTGACTCGATGTCGTCTCTACCCTCTATTTCATAAAGCTCTAGCGGCAAGCGTATCACGCAGTCGGATATTATACGTTCCACGAGGGCGACCAGATATTTCCCGATCCACTTTATGGGCGATCCGGACGCCGGTAAAAGCCCGGTTATACCCCGTAGGACATCTGTCTTGGGAAATAATTCATAACCGAATAATATTCACCCAGAATAATTCGGCGTGTAATCCGCCTTCCGAGTAATCGTCAGGGCGACCGGTTTTCATTCAATTTCGCCTCTCTGATAGATACCGTTTAAGCCGGCACGCGCGGCGATTTCAATGGGATAAAGCTGCGACATCTGCCGCCCCATCACGGCATGTCTTAATTGCACCTCGCCATTCATCCGGGCCCCGGAAAATAATAAGACACGCGCGCCGTATATTATTTACAAGAGAGCGGAGCTTCCGCGCCTCTTCCGGCTCCTTGACAGCCCCATTTCCGGCGAAAGCTCTTATCCTGTCTGTCGCGCGCGCTGACGTACGAACGGTTCCCGGATTACGCGCGAAAGCTCCGCGGATACCGGGGGCGCAAAGTGGCGCCCCTGCGATCGATAAAAGAGTCGATTTTATCCGGGGCGGATTATTCGGTTGCGGGGTCTGGGCAGCGACGCATGTAAAGTCACCGCGTTTAGGACACAGGGGCGTTATTGTGCTTTGGTACGGCGCGAACCGAAAGCCAGGTGCGGCCGTGCATCGGGACATTATCCGTTCAATGGAGATGTCAGATAGTGGCGAGAGAGAGGATCTTCATGCCCCTCTATGCGTGTCGTCAGATTTTCGACACAAAAGAGGGACTGATATATGTTCGCTCGGGGACGTGTCTACAACAACGATGAATAATTATTAATAGAGGGATCCTCCGACACCCGACGCACAATAATATTGCTCGTCTTTTCAGCCGGGGATTTCGTAGAAAAAATTTACCTGCCTCGCTTTTGTGTATGTACGAGCGAGGCGATTTTAGACAAACAATCTAAACGAGTCAGGTATGTGCGATTATCTGGTTGGTTTTTATCTCCAACGAGAAAAATCAAGATAAATACATGGAATGGGGTGCGCCTCCTCTCGCGATTAACTTGTTTTTGTGAAACACGGCACCGAAAATTTTATCTGTCTCGATTAAATTGATGACTGTTTATCGATTTACGTGGTAAAAAGGTCGGCAAATATGTATAATCTACAAGTGGGAAGGAAATTGCTTAACAGTACTCGAGAAGTAAGTAGGTATGCACTACAATTGTAAATATTTTGAGATAACTTTGAACCGCGTCCTTTCCACTCCAGGTATCTTTAGCTAGGCAACCAACAATTATTGCTGAAATTGAAAAAAGTACCTTTTTGGAAACGTTTTCGGTAGCAGAGACCCTTTTCCGGTTTACGTGCACGAATTTCGAGGATTCAGTGCTCGTTCGAACGGACTCCCAAGAGATTTTAGAAATTTTTCCAAATTTCTCGATATTTTTGAAAATCATTAAGCAAGGGCGAAAATTCACTTTAGTACTTTGGCTTCAAAACCGCCTATTTTCAGAAATTTGAAAAGTTTGAAGAAAATCTACATACCCATCATTCTAGAAAACTGGATCAAATTATCAGGAAGGCCAAATTCGAGCTTTCCAAGAAAATGTCTGAAATCTCCACTTTTTCAATGCAGTGCAATACGTAACTCTATTAGATTCAAAGATAAAAGGAAAACTAGTTGAGCTTCCGTCACGTGGGAAAAAGTGAATTACCGAAAGAATAAATCACGATCACCACATGAAGGAGGCAATTCGGACAGATAATTACTGTGAGGGGGCAACCGCTATCTAGTATACAATGATGTTTGTTGATTTCCGGCGATGACGCTTCACGGAGGCATCATTTCAAAGCCGCAAACGATTAATGCCCCCGCGGTTCGCATTGTGGAAGCCTTATCTCGACATTGTATCCTAGTAACAGACAATTAACGCAGCCGGTGATAATGATCTAATTAAGGTGTTTTGTGTCGCGAAAGTCTTTATACTTTGCCGCCGCCTCTCCCCTGCGATGTGTAGGCACTTTGTAGAGCTTCGCCACCTCCACCCACGACTCTGTACGTAACCTCCAATAACGAGCCGTCCAATAAATGCGATCGATCCGGCATTTTTACCATGATTAATTTAAGCATTCGCCCTTTGTCTCATTTCCCAGTCGGCAGCCTATGACACGAGTCTGAGTCAATAATGTAATTACGTTCGAGAGCGCGATGCGAGCGGATAATGGTATTTTTCGTTTCCGCCGCCTCTCCGCCCGTCTCGGCCGCGATTTCGTTCGGCAGTAAAGTGACGAGACATCCGCCCACGGCTGCCAACATTTTACAATCATAACTAACTAAACTTTGCCTTGCTTCAATGAAAATTCAATTATCTCTGGCTGTATCTGAAGCCGCATAAATTAACCATTACCCAGTCGGCCAGACGAGTCGTGAGGGCGGCGGGCGCGCTCTCGAGGGCTCGGGGCGGCTGGAGGGCTCGAGCCTCCCCCGTGTCGCCGGGGAGACGAAAACAATCGGCCGGCGCGTTCCGGGGATGTTTGTCTAGGGCGCGACCTCGCGTCCCGGGGCCCGAACTTTTGCGGCGGCGCCCTCCCCCTGAGTGCGGTCTGTATCGGAGACGATCGGGGGCGATTTCCGAGCCTGGGGGTGGCGATCGCGTGCCCGGCTCTCGTCTCGAAGAACTAATTACAAAGTCGGCTTCAATCTCTGTTTTGATGCGATTTCCACTAATTCAATATCGGAACGAAATTCGGGCGATTCTGGTGTCGGCTCGGCGGGTGACATTAACGAGAGGGGTGCCGGAACATCTGTTCGCTGACCGGACCCGCCCCGATTGAGCGATCGACGATTTCACCCCGAATTTGGCAAACAAAATCCGCACCCCACCCCCCGATAAATAAGCTCTCTTAAAAGCCGCTAATTTAGACAGATTTTACATAAAATTTTCGAGAACACCAAATGGTCCATCGCCATGTCATCTAGGGACTTACAGACTGAAATTGCTAGTGATTTTTTTCAGATAATGCAATTAGAGTATTTTAGGAATACTCTTCATTGAACTTTGTGAAATTTTGGGTCTCAAAGCCGGAAGTTGGATTCTCAACTTTTTAGTTAATTTTCCACTTTTCGTCACAATTTTCAGTGAAATAAGTAAACACTTGAAATATATGACAAATAGGCTACAAATTCAGAAAAATCCTCTTATCAATCATGAGGATTTTCATTTTTTTAAGGTGTGCTTTCCTCATAGAAACTAGACGAAATTCCATGTTGAATTTGTCGATGACTCACTAATATCAAAGTCTCTAATAAAACATAGTTAAATTATTGTGAAACAGTCTTATAAACCTAGTCAGCAGTTCGGAAAAAAACAGTAATTTCATCAACTTTGATATTTAATGAAAAAATCTGTAATTTACTGGTTAGTCTTCAGTTAGATTTGGGTGAAACTTCAAAATCGCAGTTTTTCTATAAAAAGCCTTCCATTTTTAATCATTGAAAAATTAGGCAGGTAACCAGTGAAACTTATTTTTTTACTGCTCTATTTAAGAAAAACGGTCATTAATTAATTAACACGGTGTTGGAGCCCTTAAATCGCCCGAAAGTCGTTAACTGAAATTGGCATCGTTGTACGGTCGGGGCGAAAATCCGCGGGTAATTTCCGCCTTAACGTCTCAAAACTCGATAATGCCCCGCGCGTAAAGTTTCAAAAGTCGATTCGATTGGGGGAAAATTCGGGAGTAATTGCGAGACACACACAATACGAGGGTGCGTTAACATCCCCCCAGCGAATACGTCTACGCCTGTGAATGAAGTTTCATGTGACTGCACATCCTCAATAAGATGTTTAATAGCAGATCATCACATGTGTTTCTGATAAATGGATTGTCCTGCGACATATGCACCCCGGAAAGTAACCCTAATGTTTACGCGATTTAATAATTCCCCGCGTCACGTCCACCCCTGCCCTGGTGCGAAGGAGGATCCCTCTACCCAGAGAAAAAGCGTTTCGAGATAATCTCATGGGAATTGATGAAACCAGACCGTCGAAACACTTGTCCTCTCTCGTAAAAGATTTTTATAAAAGAGGCGCTTCTTCTTAATGATAATGGGGTTCAAGTGGGGTAATTAGTTTTTTTTCGTGTCCTATCTCGTGTATTATTATTGGGGTGATAGTGCGTTTCGAAACGATTTTGTCTATTATCCGCGGCTCATTGTCGGCACGTTCTCGGTCTCGAATGTACGGCAATTAAGCGCGCTGAATATCCTCTCGTTTTTCGAGACGTGCATCGTATAAATAGCCAGCGGATAGCCACAACAAAATAATATTGCAAACCGAATAACTTTCAGAAATTGATTATTATTATGGTGATGGGTCTGTGTTTACGCACATGTCGGCGGTAAAAATCCGGGTCCGATTTCGAGATAATCCGGCCGGAGCGAAAATCGCGTAGGAGATAACGTTTTAATATTCCCCCCGTTGATTGGTCGCGTTATTATGCGGACTTTGGGAACATTCCGCCTGGGCATTATACGTGCCGCGGTTATGAAAACGCAATCAATTATTCTACAATGCTTGTTAATTTTTTCAATTATCTGGATATTGATAATTTTAAACTTTGTTTAGTTTCGCTCGACCAATCCAATATCGAATCCAATTGCGAAAGACAATACAGAATCTTATTAAAAACGAAAATTCCAATTAAAACCAAAACAAAATCGACGATAATAATATCGTGTGTGTGTGTGTGACGCGAACTAAAAACACTACGGAAAAATCCGTGCGAAATGCACCATCATTATTATTATTATTCGACTCGTAAAGATATGGGAACGAAATTTATCGGCGGGAATGCGCTTTTAATCGATTTCACATAAGTAAGCCCATAAACAGAGAGACTTATTCGTGTAGGAGATAAATCGATCCCATGTGAATAGACTCCACTCGACACTCGCTATACAGGGCGTGAAAAGCGCACCGTTGCGAGCTTTCGCGACACAACGCTCCTTCGACCTCATTATACAGGGTGGCACAAGAAAACCACATATCTCAATTAATCGCAATATGAAAAAGATACAATCAAACTGGAGGAGAAATTTTGTAAAAACAGCCAATTTTTATAGGAGACTCAATACTGATCGTTAGTGTTTTTTTAGTCAGTGATTGGAGTTGGATTGACTGAAAAGTTGGGAAAATTTTCCCCACTTCAGAAATTTCTCTCGATTCTCCCGATTCGTGTAGTTTTTTGGGGTCGCGCCGGGGTCAAGCGGGAAATGTCGTTTCGGCGGTGCCACCCTGTATGAATTTCGCCGGAGCTTCTGGGAAAGCTCAAGACGACACGCAATCTGGCCATCGCACGCCAGTTCCGCCATATTGTGTCCTTTGTGTCGCACCGATAAGATTGTCCGGTCGCATGTCCGGTGATTTAGTGCTCACCCCCGCATTTCCACTCGGCATCCCTCCTCGCGCGAAAGGGGTTAGATGTGTTACGGGATAAACCGGCCGACACGCCATAACTCTCTGCGCGCGCCCCCGCGTGCCCTGCACTCATTACAGAAAATCGCAGGTACGCCACTGATGGGCCCCCGGTTTTGTGGAGATAGCGACCGCGATTAAATGACCGAAAAGGCAGGATGTCCTTTCACAGATCTCCTCACAGACAACTGAAAGAGGCTGAAAATAATACGAAACGGTGATGAGACTGAAAGGCGGAAAGAGGCGGATTGTTTGGACCGGATGGAATCTCTCTTTTCTCGTGATATTGATTTCGACCCCCTTTCGAGGCCATCCCGGAAAAATGCCAGTGGGTACCTTTAATTGTCTCGGAATTTCCATCATCGTCAGGGCTTGTAATTGTTTGTATAATAAACGAAAGGCGCAGCTGCGTTTTAAACTTTTTACACTCGATCGTGAAGACTAATGCGTGAGTGCTCTCGAGTGCCCTTCGAGTTATTAAAGTCCGACAAACAATTAGATCATTCGGGTGAATAACGGGCGTCATTACTAACCGTTGCTAATCGTTATCGCGGATAACGGAAATCTTTCGGGGAAGTGAGGTAAAAATCTCGCGAATTTCCGGCCGGTTGCTCATACGCGTCGCCGGAGTGCGCGCAGAGTTCGGCCCAGTCACGAGTGCACACCTGTGTGCCTAATCGCGTCCTGGGACACTCGCCTCGAAACGATTTACGGTTTCTGTACAAATATAATAATAATATGGGACGGCGATGTGTGGTTCATGTGCATTACCATTATTTCGCACCGAGTCTAAAGGGTATTCTAATCTTTCGCGGACGCCTATATGAATCGTACGTGCGGTTCGACCGTTTTTCTTCGACGGAATCGCTGAATTTTACGACCGGGAACGCCGCGACTGCAATTTGTCGGGCCGAACGGATGATTAGGGATATCGCGTCAACCCGCCTCTCTCAAAACCTAAAATTCACAGACTTTCATCTTCTTAATTATCCATGCTCTGACTTTAAGGGATTTTCGATTTACACTGTTTTTTTAGTCAAAGAAGTGTCAGCAAAACAATCAAGCTATTTGTTTTAAGTTTGGCTTGGATCTATTACTGATTGAATATTCAATTATCGCGTGATGGGTCCGTGTTTATTTCTCATGTTACATTCCTTGAAATATTGCTGTTTTTAAGGTGAATAAGCGAGAAATATTAGTATCCAAATGTCACATCATGCAAGCGGGACATGAGAAAGTTAGATTATGATTCCGTTATACATATTTGACAGTTTTGTCACCAAAAAATTAGAGATGGGTAACTTGAAAAATCCCTTGTATGGTTATTCAGGAAAGCTCTCACCGGGAGATGCAGCAACTTTGGTCGTTTTTCGGTGTGGCAATGAAAAATCGGTCACAATGCGATCATTAAGATAAAATCTGCGCGAATAAAAACGCAACAAATTGTCAATAAATAACATTTAACAATGGGCAATATGTTGTTAAGAAGAAATAATGATCTCGACCGTCACCATCGGAATAGCTTTCCGGGAGTTATCAAGAAACCATAAGGAAAAACATAATGCACAAAAGTTATACGGCCGAGGCGTATACACACGAGGCAATAATAATTCAACGAAATCATTGTTATTATTGCATCAATTAAACGTAAAATTCGAACAAACAACATCCGAATAAAATAAAAATCCCTAAACGATAAGTATCTGGTGCGTGATTTAAACGAAAACAATCATCGTACCAAGTACTTATAAACGCCTTATTGTATTCTATCCCCAGGTGTATGCATATTATGTATAAGAAGATTGGTTTTTCTCTATTAAAATGAATGATACATTAGATAACGTCCAGAGATATCACCGGAGGCGTTAATACGTTATTTTTAGCGTAAATAAACGTGGTGTGATGAATTGTTTTTACGGTAGGCACTTAAATATCAACAATGCGTCATAAATTATTTATCGGAAGCAATTTTGCATCTAATGATCATTATCGAAATGGTACTGGGGACGAATGGCGAACGATTTTCGGGGGGATTTCGGCGGCTCGGGGGCGGGATTCGCCCGGAGATGATCCGGGGAGACACCAATGTGCGCATCGCTCTATAAGGCGAGGCGGGGCGAGCCCGGAACCGCTCCGGGAAAATCGGGGAAAACTCACCCTGGCTGGTGACCCTCCTGGCGACGGACTTGGACCTCATCGTGGCCGATTGGTATCGATCGCGCGATCGGCCCTCTTCATAATACCGAAAGCCGGCACGCACACGGTCCGTTTCCGCGCGGGATCGCGAACGCAGTAGCGCGGTCGGGCCGCGCGGCGGAACGGGACGGACGGAGACAATGCGAATCCGGATCGTCTTTTTCCAGAGGTCGGCGCGGGCCAATCACGGGCCGCCGTTCGCTGTCATGTTTTATCACTTCTTCGGGGCGACTGTGCCGCGATTTTCGGTTCGGATCGCGGTCGGCGCGCCTTCCGAGCCACGACGTGCCCCGATCTCCCCTCTCGTTCTCGCTCGTTACTCACCGCGGTTGGAGAGGGAGCGCGATAGATGAGGTCGTGGGTGCGCGGGACGCGGCGCAGCCGCGCGGCGCACGCGGCACGCCCACCGCGACGCCACGCCACCGGTGGGTAGATAAGAGCATCTCGGTCGATACTCCGGGATAGTCCGGGTATTCTCCGGGATCCCCGCCGCCGCTGCGCCCTGCGCCTCGTGCGGGGAGGCGGCCGAGGGCTGTGTGTGCGCCGCGGCCCTTTCGGATTGATGCATACCTAATGCTGTTTGATCAAGTCCCGCGCCGGCTGCTGTTGTTTGACTACGGCCACGCAAACAGATGCCAGCGGTCCGCAACTTTATTAATTTGAGGCGCTGTCTTGCCACCCCCAACTTGGTACACCCGAATTTCCAGGAGACCCACCGATTTTCCGGATTTTCGAAATTTTCACCACTTTTCTGAGTCGTCTGTAAAGTATAAAGCACTTGCTGGTAATTTCGTTTCGAGATCGGTTTGATGGAATCCGGTGTTTAGGTATTGTGATGCCTAGAGTGGAAATTATTGACTCTTCTCCCTCGAGTCATAAATTGAGACGTTTCTCGTAGAATTCGATCAAATTTTCAGACTACTGAAGAAAATCATATAAAATCATGGTTTCATTCATGGGAAATTCCGAACAGGCTGGTTGAAATAGTTTATAACTGGGTACGATTCGATTGCACCAATCTATTTCACTATTATTTCACTACTTATTATTCTATTACTAATTTCATTTTCATTACTTTTTAACTGTTATTCCATTTGCTTGTTATTCTAGTTCGCTATTATTACATTTCATTACTGTATTTGACTCAGTTCGCTACTACTTATTTCTTTACTCTACAAGTATTCCACCATACATCGTTGATAATTATCAGTAACTTTTTCATAAAATGCGATTAGAGAACACAGCCTCATTTTTCAGTTGAATTTCGAGTGTAATTTTGAACAGTCTATATCATTCTACGAAGATATGACATAGATTCTACATAAAGGGAGGCCATGGCCATCGCTCTGTCTCTATTCCTCTAATAGTTTTAAAAAGAGACAAAACTATATTCATAACCTCCCCTTGAGTAGAGTTTATTCGATCGCACCGTTCTATTATTTGACTTGTTTTTATTTTGCAGGCTTTTTTGGTGTTCTACTCTATTTTGGGTGTTATTTGGGATGCAATTGCCTGACTCGGATCGGCCGCTTTATTGCCTAAGTCGACCGAGTCCGGACCTTTGACTTTACTTCTCGATATGCCGAAATCGCTGCGGAATTTCCGACGTTTCCTCAAAATGCGCGTACCGGCCTAATGATATTCCGACTCGGTTCGGCTTTTCGATAATTACGCGGTTAAGTGCTTCAATCTCCCGCAGATAAAGGAAAAAATATGAGACTCCCACCTCGTATTCAAATGTGATCACTTTCTCGCATGATTTCTCGACGGTTTCCAGCATTTTTCGAGTCAACCGCTCAATTAATTTGCGGGTCGAGTTTTATGACCACCATACATCATCGGCGCGGAGTTTCGTCGAACACCCGGTAAGTGAGTGTCGCCCAAGGAGAAATCTCTCTTCGCGACGTTCAATTTTTTATGAATGTCACTTCAAGTAGACTCCGGATCGATACCGGTATATTACCGGATGAAGGTATCATGATTAATGGACTTTTTTTAATATTATGAGAAAAAACTGGGTATCGTGGGTGATACAAAATAAATAAGGTATGAAAGCGCTTTTATGGGCGAAGCGAGTGCGTAAATGCAGTGGGAATTCGCGTTCGGAATGGATTCATAATATTCAAGTCCCGAGTGTGTAAATCGACTTGGCCGGCTCGGCGGTTATAATATCTGGAAGGGTCGGCCGTTAATGGGGTAATGCGTTATGAAATCACGGACATGTGACAAATAACAGTTGACCCGTAAACAATGTGTATAATTTGCTGAGATAGAGGCGACGTCACGCGACCACCCTCGTAACGAACCTCTCCTGTATGTGAGACCCAGATATGGGTTCGCCTGCACCTCGTGACCGCCGCTTTATGACTGATGACCGCCGTCCACGCCCTCTGCCGTGACAATCACGACATCGCCAAGGCTCCATCGATACGAGCGATATCGCCGACGCTTATGCGGCACGAAAACCGAAATTCCACCGGAGCGAAATAACGCTTTCGTTGGAAAAAATCACCCAAAGAATCACAGAAATCTTCAAAATGGGAAAAATCTGGCACTTGTGCTGCTATACCCTTCAATAGGTTTGGCATCAATTGGAAAAGTCAGGCCAGGTCAGGTTGTTCTGTTTTCCTTTACATTTTGCTACTATTTCATCATTTCGCTATTTGCACTTATTTGCTACTTTTCTCCTTTCCAATTCGTTATTATTCTACTTTGTGACTAAGAAATTTCAATACATCTTCATTTTTCTTACTCTATTTCACTATGATTCCATTTGCTATTATTCTACTTTGCTACTATTTCACGCTAGCAATTCTTCTACTTTTTTGCTATTTCATTGACAATCCAGTCGAGTAGACTGATTGGTACTATTTGATTTCACTGCCTTATTTCACGATTATTCCAATCGCTGCCCTCAAGTACTATTTTGCTCTTATTCCCTTCACTAAGCTAATGTACTGTATTTCACTATTATTTCACTGGTTATCATTCTAGTTCACTACAAGTACATTTCACTATGAAAATTTGATAGGTGACTATTATTCTACTCTGCATTTTTATAGTGAAATATATTTCGCTTTAGCTATTTTTCCTTTCACTGCTAATCAACAGATTTCACTATTATTCCACTCACTACTCTAAATACTTTGAACTTATTCCCTTCACTACTATTGTTTTTCACTATTATTTCACTGGCTATCATTCTACTCTGCTACAAGTACAGGTCGCTATTTAAATGCAAATTTGATAGGCTACTATTACTCTACTCTGTTATTTTTCTATTCTATTCTACTGGCTGTTATACAGAGACATCAAAAAAATCCCTCATAAAGGGAGGCTATGATAATCGTTCTGTCTCTATCCTATTCTAGTAGAAGGATAGAGACAGAATGATTATCATAGCCGCCTCTGTTTCTGAAGGATTTTTTGTATGTCTCTGTACTACCTCGCTATAATTTCACGGTCACTTTCATCATATGCCGTTGCATTTCGCTGCTATCGAACCGATTTGCTATTCCGCTCGGCATATTCCACTTTGCTGCAATTATTCCACGAGTTGGCCGGATTTCGTCATTCGGCGTTGTTTTCGGTGGTCGGCGGGCCCGTCCATCACCTGCCCTCTCGGTGCGGCCGCGAGACCGAACGGCGACGACGACGACCAGAGAATTACAAGGGGCCCCATAAATTGGGTACGTGCTCGGCCCGCGGTCGTCAAGGCAGGGCGTATCGGAGTGCACGTTATAGTCAACGCCATCGTCGGCCGCGATTCAATTTAGACATGCCTTTGTGTCTAAATATACCCCGCGACTATCCGTTTACATATGCGAGATTTACTACGTACGAATACGCCAATTGCCACCAAGTTCAACAACTGCGAACGGATCCGCACTTATATTAAACGGCGGCGAAGGAGCGACCCAGACTCCCCATCGTGATCACCTGCATTTATATCGCCCGAACAAAAAAATAATCTCTCCCCCTCTGGAAAAATGAGCGCAAAGGGGACTCGAAAATTCATTTTGTAAATATGAATATAATGGAAACCGGGCAGCTGCTCTAATTATTTCGTCGATTGTCTAATACAAATCACTCGTCGATTAATGGACGAGATAAACACCAACCAGACTCGACTCTACTTATAACGAACTATTATAAACATCTTCTGAAGTAATCCGAGCATTACCCGTGTACAAAGGCTCCCTTTTACTCCGGCCCACCCTTACTCGGAATACTCAAGTATATTATGGAGATGATGTGTTGATAAAATCGCACCCAATTAAAAAAATCCGCCTCGTTTCTGACTCGCTGATTGTGATTATCCGCTCGAGAAGAGGAGAAGTCGTAGCGCGGTATTTTTAAGGATGTGTTTCGCGGAGGAGGTTTCAGGGGAAAAACTGAAATCGATGTCCCGTGACGTCACCAGACTGAACGGGCTCGGGTCGCCCGGGCAACGCGCGGAAGAGTTGTCCCGGTGTCGTCACGGGAGGCTTCTGGAACGGCGTCTCGTAAAAAAAGGGACTGCTCCTTTTTCGCCCTGTGCTTCGTGTGTGCGGCGTTAAATCCGGGGATCCGGGCGCCCGATTGCGTATTTCCGGGGCGCGCCAATAAGTGAACAGTTTCACCGGGCGAGGGCATTCCGTGAGATAACGTTCTCGGGGGCCGCTGTCGCTTTGCGTTAACTCCCGGGCTCCTTCGAAAAGCGCAGCTCTCGTTTTCTTATCTCGGAAACACACGAACTCGCTTATACGAGGCGAGGTCACCTCGAGCATGGAAATGTCACTGATTTATACGATGGGGAGTTTACGTTTATGCGGGGTGGGTTTTAGCGCTTTTTTTAACCCGACGAATTTCTCCTCTGATGTTATTACGAGTATGCCGAATGCGGCACCCTTTTGCCATGCCCGAAAACTCTTGACCTAAAAGTTGGGGCAATAATTTATTATTGCAATCAAAACGCCTTAATAAGGGCGGCTCGGGCGGTCGTGCGGTACCGGTCAATTTTTAGGGGAAAATGAACCAAACCGAAAAAGGGCGAATTCTTTTCGCATTTGAAATTATTGGACATTTCCGCAAAATTTTCATATTATTTCAGATATAATCATCAAACAAGAGCTGCTTCGAATCTGAGATTCCGAGTCTCAGAACAATGTCTTATAAGCCTAAATTCGATGTTTTTTTACTATTTTTCAGTTATTTTTCAAATTTGAAAACGTACTATTTAGGCCCGGTCTCGTCACCTCTAGTTATCCTCCTATTAGCTAACTGAAACCTTAGACTGTGACAATTCTGCTTGAAATGAATGATAGAGGGTCACATTCAAAGTTCCAGTTAGCTAACCGGAGGTTTAACCAGAGGTGAAAAGACCGGACCTTAGGCGGATCCACCATTTGTGAGCTTTGTGAAAATGACGTTTTCACTAGATTCCGAATAATTCCTGAACTAATTGAAATCACAATGGGAAAAAGGCTACCTATATCAAAACTGAGTCTTTAAGCTACAAAATGATGTATAGTTAGTCAAAATTCGTCAGTTTTTAGTCACATTACTGTGTTTAAAAATGGACTAGCCCGGCGCATCCACCATTTATGAGCTTTCTGGAAGTGACTCTTCTACTAGATTTCGCATAATTTCTGATCTAGTTGAGATATCGCTATGGGAAACGGCTAATCTCAAAACGGAATTCTCAAGCTGCAAAACGTGGTATAATTAGAGGAAATTCGTAAGTTTTTAGTCACTTTTCCGGAGTCCGAACTGAGAAATGACTAATAGCGATTTCGCTTAATCTCTCATAATTTTGTGTTTGATCGAATCTCGTCGTCGAGGCCGAGGGTCGCTTAATATGAGTCAGGTCGTTTGCATTGATGATGATGGCCGGACTCCGGGGTTTTCTTGCGTCCCGTGCGGTCGCGGGGGTTCATCAAAGTCCACTCGCCACTCGTAAATACACGGAAAAGGGCGCAGAAGACGGAAAAGGCGACGAGGGCGACAGAGAGGGCGAGCGGCGATCGTTACAATCGTTTCGGCTTATCACTGTCGGCCCTCCTCATATCCGAGCGCACGTCATAATTCTCCCATGCGTCGCGCGAATGTCGAAGTCATTCTTCCGTGTCCGCGCCATTATCTGCGGTCGTTATCGCTGTCCACTCGACTCCATCACCTATCCTCATGCTAATATTATATCGTATATGAGGGAAAAAAGCCGAGGGATTCGTCGCAAGGGGGTAGATCCCGATGGCCAGATAAGGTCGACCTACCGTGCATCATATTTCTGTCGTGATTTTTAATCGACTCGATTTACATAACAGATTACAAAGCGGGAAAAAAGGCCTTTTGTCTGGGACGTTTAGAGGTGGTTTCGACCCGCCTTATCTGGGTCAAAAGTCGACATATACGACACGACGTTTTTACTGTCCTTTATCAGGTACGCTCCTGCGGGGTGGACGCCGCGTAATTAAACCAGATTGGTATCTCCGTATACCGGACTAAGGGGTGCAAGTCGAAAACTTATTAAAAGCTCCTTAAGAGGGGATTCGAAAGCCAGTAGTTATTAAAATCTCCGCAAGTAATGCTAGTGGTAGTTTGGCTGTGAAAAAGATTTCTTCCAGTTTCTAGTACTTGTAGTCGTGAGTAGATGGAGCGCAATAAAACTTCAGTAGTTGTGAGCACATAAATCTGGCAACATGATGAGATAATGGTATATGATTATCAAATTCAAAAACTTCACCATGGTTAAATTTTTGGAGTGATTATGAGTACTCTAAGTTGATGCAGATTTACATTTTTCCTGGCGACATCTATTTCAGACTCGCTGAACTACGTTTCCTATAAATGGTTCGTAACCAAACTTAATTTCTTCGACGCCATTTCAAGAAACCAGCTGATAGCATATCGAAAATTTGCATCAAGCTGATTTAAACTAAAATTATTAATCTTTGAAGTCTGATAATTTGGAATTTCATTATCGGTCATTATATCTACTAAATAAGGTAATTTGAGTAACTTTGGTGATATGTTTGTGAAAAAACATCACGTCGCTAAAATATTCATATCTTCCTTAATCGAGAGATTTAATCTTTCTCAACATATTCACTGTATTCTACATGAATGATGTATCTTCTAGCTGTAATCAAATTTTATTACTAACTTTGTACTGTTCATGAAATCAATCTAGAAAATCAGTGATTATTCGCCATTTTTCTGAGTCCCCCTCTTAATAATTTGGACTTAGCCATGCGGTAATGAGAGCTTTACGTCACTTGTTGATTAAGCCCTCAATTAATAGCGTTACCCGCATGGAGGGGGTTGGAAATTCGCAATTCCTCGGCCCGCTCGATCCGCGGGTTCGTAAAATACATAAGATTGGGATTGCGGGGTGTTTCCGGTCGCAATCTCGTATATGCGGGGGACATATTAAATTCTTTGCGGATATATCTGGCGACTGCTTTATAGAGGCGGTGCAGATGGCGTCGCCTCTATTGCGGTCATAAATCCGGCGAGTTTCCGCCGTTGTCCCGCGCGTGAAATACGACCGCACCGCCGCCACCGACGGCGGCGGCGTCCGGGACGATAAAAAAGGTCCCTCGCTCGCCGCCCCTTCATCCTGCCGATCGATTTTTTTCGCCCCCAGGGCGCAGGATCGCCGCCCCCGCAAATGATACGGAGCCGCGCATCGCCCGACTGATAATCGGAGATGCGCTCTTCACGGCGCATGAGTCGATGGCGTTCGCCGTTTCGATTCGCCGCCCGGAGATACCCGCGGGATATTGTGGGATGAGCAGAGATAGTCGCATCTTCCACCACGCCTCCGCCGCTGTCCGCAAAATGGCGCGCGAGCTTTCGAGCTTTCTGTGTGGCAGATGCCGGCGGTTTCACGGGCGGTTTCGCGTTTCGCCATCCTCGATTGCGCCCTAATTCCGGGCGGCCGGAAGATGCGACCCCCGGTTCAGAAACGGTCCGCGATCCTGAAAAAGCGGCGATAATTTCTGGGCGAGCCGAATGGGCGAGACGAACTGGCGGTATTACGAGAGGAGTCCGATTTCCTTCGGTTTTTCGTCCTTCCAGCGGCGAGAGAGGGCGAAACGGGGAATATGGCCGCAGCACGGCGCAGACGAGTTGGTAATAAAACGGAACCTTTTGACATCATAACTCTGGCGATCATAAAACATGACATTAAAAATACGCTCTAATATTTCAGTCCCTTCTCGCAGCAGTCCATGCCGAGCCGAATCCGCTTAGCGTGCTTTTTTCGGTCTGGACCGAACCGGTCCGCTGGATTTTCTTTGTAGACATGAGCGAGGTTCATCGGAGCGAACAGTGCATTTTAACCACTTATCCACTTACAGATACTTACCCTCTGCATCCCCTCGGCGAAGGAGGGACCCCTGCATGCGGTTATACGCCGCCTATTTCCAGTACGAAAATTCTTCCAGAAATAAAATTCAAGAATTATAACCTTCTATTATGTAATTCCTTTTAATGGTGATGATTACGATGAGCGATCGATGGTACGGTCAAGGCGCTTCATTAGGCCCCTCTTGACACCCCCTGTTAGCAATTACGGTGCATAATTCATTGATCGCAGTTTAATTGGACTCCAAACAAACCGCCTGTCTTATTATTATTTACCGGAGAGAGGGGACGGCAATAATTACGCTCGCTTCGGGTGTTTTCATCAATTAATCGTCGAGAGGGCTGAAATGTTGTCTTTGTGGCACGTTCGTCGCCCTTCTTCGATTTAAACACTCGATGTTGTGGGTGACGCAATTTCTCCCTGCATGACCTTATTATTCAAAATGACATGTTGAGATTGCGGTTATAAAATGCCGGCAATAATTCAGCGTTCGTGATGGTCGCAGGTATATGAGATCAATCAGGACGCCGGAGCGAGCAACTTACCTAACATCAAAACCGACTATGGCGACACGCGAACCATTTGCAATTTTTACGACCGTATAAGATTTTTTCCACAAGGGTGGAATAATGATCCCTCAAGACCGATGCGACGTGTCTTGATTTTCCCCATCCAGACCTCGATTCTCCCTCGAATGTGATATTATTACAGTATTTGGTTAAAATTTCCGAGATTTCGTTGTGGATGAATCTCGCATCGAAATGGTTCTTTCGGTACGAGTTGTTAGGGCTGATTTCCGCCGGCACGTTCACCGGAAGTGCGTGTCGGGGCGACACACGGACAGCGCTAATCTTCCGGACTTCGCGTGCACCCTCTCTCCGCCATAATCCGGTCGCATATCTGGAGAGATTAAGCTCCGACTTATTATTTCATAATTTCCGAGACGGCTATTGTCATGGACGCCGCCCGAAAAATCGATTCGGACGGAGTGAGCCACCGCCGAGAGAAAATCGGCGAAAAGGAGCTTTCGGGCTTTCGAATTCCGGTACTTCCCAGACTGATGAAATATTCCGGAATTAATTCAGTGCCGCCATCTGTTATCGAGTAGAAATTGTTTAGTGGGATTACAGATCGCTGTACGGCTGCCTAACAGAAACCTGTAATTTTAACATGACAGCGCGTTTGACAGGCGGTTGAAATCGGAACCGTTCAATGTTTATCATAGAGTAGAAATAACCGAGTATAACTCCTGGGTACTTACTGTTTATGTATAATATTCGCGGTATTTGTGGCGATGTTACTCCGTTGATATCGCGCTAATTGATAAAATCACGACCAGTGTCGGTTGCAGTGTCCCGTCCGGAACGCGCGGAGTGATTAAAGTGCATGGAAGATTGTTTGTTATCCTATACGTAACAAGTAGAGGTGAGTTTCCCGTTTTATCCAGAGCTTTAGCTTGGCGGGGTTGAATTATTGCCGTCACGAAAAAGCAGCGATCGAAAAGCTCGTTTCGACTCGACAATCTCCCCCAGAGCTTTCGCACACATTTTAGGTTAAATTTTTAATGGGGGTGATGTGCCAACCGATCCGGGGCTTATGCCCCCCGTTTCGGCGACCGGGGGGGCTGGAACCGCCATGTTTGTCCCCACGAATTAATTTCGGGCATTAATATCATCTACCCCTGTAACGGTCGAGGGATTTTACGTGATTTACCGATTAGTATCACCTGAGGTATTGCGCACATTATAACCTTGCTTTCTGTATACATTAAGAATAAAATAAAAGGTCCTGGTGACCTTTTCAAAAGCGTAAAATGAAAAGAAGTGTTGTTGTTTTTGTACGAAAAACTGACCGGCACAGAATTATTACGGTGGAAATTCTGGTACTCGTGTACAAAACTGGATTTATTCGAAATGCGGAGTAAATAACGAATGGATGTCCACCACTGACCGAGTACTTTTACAGAGTCGTTTTATCTTTTTCCAGAACATTAACTCGCGTTGTTTGTTTCGTGCGATGCTATGACGGTCGTTGATTTAGTCTTATTATCCTCTTTTCGTACGGGTAAATGACGTTAAAGGCTGCTCCAAAAGATTGCGGCTCGCATATCATAATAATCCCGTCTAGGTACTTTAAATATTTGCTTCTCGACTCGCGGATTGAGATCATTATTAATTAAAGTTTCCCCAACGAAATGCTTTAAATTTCCTTCTTTTCTTCCGTTAATTACGGCGTCGAGCGGCTTTCGCGCTCCGCCGGTCTCTAAATTCTCGAAAACAATGGCAGGAACAGACCTGGGGGTTCTTATCACTCGGTTAATGCACCTCTCGATGGTCTGGTTCGTTATAAGTTGAGGAACTACGGTGAAAACCGTTATGCCGAACCGTCCAATAACAACGTTTCCGGGGATTAAACACATCCAGACCCTTTGACTTGCAAATGCCTCTTTTGTGGCGTAGGTACCGACATAAAGGTGGAGTTCATTCCGTGAAGCAGCCAGGAAGAAATATTTGTTTGGTATCTTGGAAAAGTCAAGGTGTTGCTCTCGGCGTCTGCATTACGTATTCAATTTTCCATAGAAACTTTTCTAAAGATAATATGCTCCTTCTCGTTGTGTTGGTACTCACTGTAGGCTGCTGAATCGTGGTTTGTTGGTAAAACTCAGGTCTCAGTCTAACCCTGTGTCTAAATCGAGATAAGGGGTCTTACAATAACCCATCAAAGACAACAGTTTTATCGTGTCACATGAAGCAAGCTATTTTCGTTCTACATAATAATCAGATATGGATCTTGTTTTGAGCAAGTACCACCCACACCATTTGCACAAATTGACTAAAATCTGTCTAGGATATTGCAATAACAGAAATTTGCATATCTTTGAACGGCTCCAAAGTCTTCCGGAGGAACAATAGTCAATTTTACGAGGCCTTTATACCAGCGATAATCATAAATTGACGAGGTTTAATAACCAAGGAATTGAGTGTTGATCGTGCGATTACCAATTTTATTATTCTACCTGTGAAGTCCGAAAACGTACTGGGTGGTACACCAAGGTCTTTGATTCTTTGAGACTTTCTTCAATCGAACTTGACCAAATTTCAACTCAAGAAATTTACAACACAGCGCATTTATGTAGAAAATGATGATACTTAAAATATTAACATTTCTGTATTGTATTGGATTTAAATGGGGTCAGCGCTTGCATCACAGTTTAATGATAACAATAACTTTTTGGCACGTTTTAATATTCCTCCATCACTTCGTTCCGACATTCTGGTGTTCAATTAATACATCGCCGCGACTTGTTTATGGCTTTTGCACGCATTGTAGGTGGGATCGGACGGAGTCATAGGTGTATTTGCAGTATTACAATAATAAGATATTAGGTTGGCAAATTCAGCCAATAAAAATGTTTGCTCGTGGATGTGGTGAGGTTATCATCAATCAAGGAAAAGGATCACGTCGACGTCCAACCTGATAGAGCGTCTATAGAAAACAGTCATTCGATCCTTGATTGAATGATCATAATAGTAATGTCACTGGTCGGTGGAAGTACGATAAGGTGTAGTGCAGAATTTTGATTCCCTTCGGTCCATCATCGTTAATGAGGTCTCCTGATCGAAAGAAAATCGCGCACGCGCCAATAACAGGTGCAAATTTGCCCGCCTTTTGCCATCTGTCAAGTGACCAGCGCGGTTGCTGCCGTCTCTTACATCAGTTCAAAAATATTTTTACAATGTGACTAAAATAATGTGACCAACTCTAATAAACTTCTCCCGATCGAGATTGAATCGAGAACCTTTCCGTTCGATAACAAGTTTGAAAATCCCGATGCTGGTGTGTGATTTTTTCTCTATTTCGAGATTTGTGTTGTATTTATTTTTAACTCTAAGTGAGGATGAGACTCGACGTGTTTCAAGATAGTACGTAATACAATTCAGAATATTATCATTATATTTAGTACACAATTTCGAAAATTGTCTGGTATTGCCAATAATCGTTATCGCATATATTTACCTTGTTTTTAATTATTATTTTTTTCCCTGTTGCGGGTATTGATCTATTCCATGAAAGCGTATTTACGCAAACTTCATTATTGAATCAAAAACATATTATGAACAATAAACGGAACCACTGGGACATCCCTGAATATAGCTTTGAATGGGATTTTAATTCTGATTGATTCATAAAAATGCAGGAAATGACGTCAATAACCAGAAATCAACTTTTCCCATTTTAGCCAACATCATTAAAATTTCAGTATTGACCATCACGATACACCAATCGATTTGGGATATTATTATCTTCAGTGACATTGACAGTATTAAACTCTGATTTTCCATTATGTTATGTTGGCCCGTAAAAAGGTTAAGGATGATAAAATTGAGTCTTGAAATTGGGATCGATACGCCGGTTAACAGCCTAAAATTACGTCCCTAGATGCCACTATACTGCCAAGCGAATGGGTATTTGTTGTTCATTTACTTTGTGTGTATTTTGCTAAATCGTGGTTCGATGACCCGATATCGATGAAATTGGGGTACCTAAGCATTATTATTGCAAGCATCCCGAAATAAACATACAAGAGTTTAATTGATAAGAAGCTAACGACAAACCTTCAATTAAGTTGTTTACGTATAACTTGACCCGTTATTGGTCTCTTAATAAGGTGGTTATAATGTTTATTGATAAATCCAAGGGTTAAAAAATTTGCATTGCACAAGGACTGTTAATACTCGGAACATGAGTGCGACTTACGGATAAAGCTACCAAAGACTAGACAAAATACAGATCCTATCTAAATATTCTTATTTATTTTGTATGTAAATAAGCGTGATGGGATGATGTCTGAAGTCTTGTGAAACATATATGATTGTAGTGCCAGAGTGCACTACGTTTATTATATAAACTATAATAATTCCGAGGAGTGCCCGATTTGATTGTTATTAACATTAACTCCTAATGATGGTAATTATGCAAGAAAGTCGCATTCCATTGTGGAGATTTTTTTGGAATTTGTAACCCGCTGATGGATTTTTCTTCACACTCATTATGTGTATGTACTATACATTGTGAAAGTGTATTCATATCAGATTGTGAGATCATGGATTTTTAATTTTTTTTGTCTGTTACATTATTTAGCAAAGTTCAATGTTACCGTAATAATAACGCAATCTCATTTGAAACGGCTTTTAAGATTTTCCGTTCGTAATACATTTGTATACATTGACTTTATCAATCATGTTCTTATCGTTGTGTTTGTTCTTGTAAATTGTGAGAGTGACAATAATTAGTATTCATCGTTTTATCATATTTAAATGTCTGATGCTCCAATATTATTATTGGGTTATCAAAAATGCAATTTTGGCATAATGACGATGTTGATGACGAAGTTTTAATTGCACATACAAAATTCAGAGGGTGATGCATGATTCAGCTCGAATAATAACGTACACCTACCTACGCACTCTAGTCTATGTAGAGTCTTGTGAGCGACTAGGTAAATTGCATTTTATTGAATAATTGGTCTGGTGGAAGACCTTGTGAATACCCAATTGACACACTGACCCAAACATTTCGAACTGGAAAGAATGAGTAAGCGCCTTGATGGCCGCGAAAATGTTTACACGCAAGGTCGAAGAGACGACACCTCGCCCAAAGAAAGTTACGAAATTTCGAAACGATACGCGAAAATAACCAGATGCTGAAGATTTTGCCATGGACAGTATCGTGTACGAGAGCGAAGTCATGAAGTACGTTCAAAATAATGAAAATTGATTTGAATAATGATCTACAAGAATTTGCGAAAAACAGAAAGCTGTATTACCATTTTAGGCCTCCCTCTGTGGATCGATTTATGCACCAGTTCTTGTAGGAATCTGTAAAATGTTGAGCTACCGCGCAAGAGATGGCGCTCTAATCGGTTTGCTTCCCTCTGAAAGTTCGCATAAGGGTTGATTACGAATTTACGATCGATAATATGCGACTTTTTCCTCGTATTTATGGCCTTTTAGTTTGATTATTTCGGCTTCTTCGTGTGTCAGACTCGGGTGGGGTTAATTTTAGATCGGAATTTCCACAATGTCTCTTTTTGGTCGTTTTTCTCATGACGGCTTCTTATGGAAATTACGATGCGCGGTCGGTTTTTCCGGATAGTTCGAATGGCCGAAATCGCAATAAACGATGACTCGACCCGAAAGTCCCCTGTTTTCCGTGCGATAATGATTCCTCGCTCTGGAAATGTTTGTGCCATACAGTCTGTGCACGAGGAGTCGACGGTATCGATTCGGGGTTCGCCTCTCCTCCACTTTACTCTCCATATTATGCTACACCAACCAGCCGGAGTGATCCGGGGACAACCCTTGTGTGTATGCAACCGACCCCTAAAACTCGAGGGGTCGCATTTAATTTTTAATGGATTTTATTTTAGCGATCAGCCCTCGCCGACTCTCCCCCGGAGTCGCGAGCTTTTCGGGGTTTTCGGTGTTCCAGGCCCGAAAGTCGGGGCTTTCCGCGTGTCCGAGATGGGTGTCGTAATGCGGCACACAATCGGCGGATTGTTATTACACCGAATGGAACAATATTGGCCGTCCTTCAACTTATATCTTTCTTGTGACTGCGTCTCCGTGTACTGCGCGTGCTGAAAACGTCGATCCTCAAATATAAAGTCCCTTCTAAAAGTGCAGGTTCAATGGCACAGGCGATGTAATGGTCGCTGGGGGCCCCGGTTCCGACAACAACAATTCGTTTGGTCGGCTACACCAGGTAATGGTGAACGTTGACCGTTTCCAAGGTTGGTTTACCTGTGCCTTGGGTCTGTCTGAGTTTGGTCTGCTAATGGGAAAAATTCGAGCCTTTGTGTGCGTTCCGTTTCTTCCATATATCCTTATACCTCCTCTGCCGACCATACTTTTATGTTTCGATCGAATGGGACCCATCATCAAACACCGGCCCCAAAGACCCCAACCGTAAGCCCGAGCTTTCCACATTTTTACACCGCTCTCCAGGTACTCGTCCGTCTCCTCGATTCTACGCTTCTCATAACTTTTCGGATAGCTTCGATATTATTACCGGTGGGTGATAGTGCTTTGAGGAAACGAGGGCGATTTTGAGAGTGAAAGAAGTGACGAAATTCGTCCGTGAATTGCAGGATTCTGCAGGAAATTTCAGCGATTTTGCCGGCAAACAACAAATTCCAGAGGCGATGATTGAGACTTGAACTCTCTATAATAAGATTGAGTTCCTCCGCCTCGACTCGACTCGACTTGAGACAAAGAGTCGTTCCGAAGGTCGTTCGGTAATCCGAAATCTTCGGAAGCCATCAAGACTTGCAATCGTCGTTATCATCGCGATCCTGGGGGGAATTTGCGAAAATGGAAAGTTCAAACGACGTCTTTGTGTTATTTTCGAGTCGTGAGTGCGTACCATCTGTTTGCCGGATTCCGAATTTTAATCCCGGTACCTTTCACGTCAGTCAAAACCCGACCGCTGATGATGGCAGTGTCTGAAAATGGTCAAAACGACTCGAGGGGGCACCTGAAAGATGAAAATATAAAAATACCTAAGCTACCTGCTCCTCGCGATCAAAGCTCATTATTTTATGTATGGACGGCCATACCGAGGAAAAGACAACGCATCCATAATTTAACACATGTAAAACGCCGTCACAGGACTGGCAATTCGATAAGTTAACTGTACAATTCTATATCAAAGGCCTTAGCGAATGTATTGAGTCGTTTTATTCGTCGAATTTTTGTTATAGTTATGATTACCGGGCTGACCTCGGATGGTTGCTAATGGTTCAACGACTGCTTCCTTCGAATAAAAGGCTCAAATATTTCCGTTTCGCAATTATCATTCCTAGTTGGGATTTTTCGAAAGTCTCGAGAAAATAATAAATCGAGTGTCGCCGCGAAATGACATTAAAGTTTGGAAACTTGTAGTACCGTTAACGTACCTTTTACAAGTCGAGTGAAAATCGCGGATTTTGTGGTTGTTATTATAACTGAACCGAAAAGGTCAGGTTTTATACTCATTCGCAAATTTTTCGAGTTTTATATGTTGAAATGTCCCGTACACGTGTGGTCTTTAGATTAATGCCTACATTTCCCTATCCACCTACCGACTTGTAACTTGTGTGTGAAATAAAGTGATCGGAGGTGCGGAAATTGTACATTTGTTGTTACGAAACGAATTTCAATGCCACTTGTGACGAAACGATTGGCGTTCGGCGAAAGTCCCAAATACTTAAGGTTAACCTTACACTTTTTCGACTTTTTAGCCCATAAGTTGTTGGGCAAAGATCACCGGCGTAATAATAATTAGAAACTAGACGCTTTTCGATATGGGCCCGAACCACCCATAGCGAAATCGGTGTACGGTACGACCGGTTTTCGTTCTATCGACAAATTGCTAAAATATTCAACGACAAATTTTCTGTTTCAGAAAGCACGGCCGGATAGCACCGGAATAATATGGAGGATAGGATTGTGTCGCATCTGACGCATAAAAATAAACTCCGAATCGACTAATCGGTACTTCTATAGGTAGGTGGATTTTCGATTTGCTGCATGTTTCCCCAGTATAAACAACTTGATCACAAATATGAGCCATCGCTGCGATGATTAGCGCTATTCGAGTTCCGTATCCATTAATATTTGGCAGGATGCCATGCAATCTATCCGATGTATGCTGGGGATGGTGACGTATAGGGGGGGTACTGTATGGGGTTGAAACGAAACCCCACTTTTCTATATGGGTTAAAACCCGAAATAGATCGTGGAAGAGCGTGAATTATTACAACGTGAAAGCGGGAGAGGGTTCGTTGAACTCTCCTCATTCTCTCCCCCTATTATAATTTTAATTACAAATAACGAAATTTATGGACGTTCACGTACGAGACAACACCACACTGAATAAAATTAACCAGTCACCCTTCCTCCGATCAAACGCACAACGGTATAATAATAAGTGAAAAATTCGTACACAGTGGGTACCCCTTTTGCGAAACGGCTTTATCGCAACCCCCGAAAGAGCGGGATATGAAAGTGCCGAACAAAAGCGACCGATGCATCCATTCATTTTTGCCAAACGGAAATTTCTGAAAGTTACGTGTTTCTGGGGGTGGTTATTCGGTGTGATTACATGGAGACCGGGGGCGGTGCACTGTGCGATGGGGTTGCTTCGATCCAGTCTGGGCTTTCGCCATTGCGATCATGGATGATTGCGATGGGGGTGGAAAAGGGGGACGGCTTTGTTTTCTAATTAATTCCAGTGTAATTCGCCCACGGCAGTTTTATATTGTAATACGGTTTTTGACCGGCTATTTTGCCCACTCGCTTGTACAGAGTGCACCAGGAATCGCATATGAATCGAAAGTGTGAACTTTTTAAAACGGCGATACATATCTCAAAAAGTCAAGCACTTATCAATGAATTGGCATTGCAGAAAAATTACTAATCTTACTTTTATCTGAAGAGTTCTTTGATTATCTATAGAGCAATTTTTATCGTTCGTAGGTCGTTGACCTAAATTGAAATATCTCAAAAGACAGAATTTTTGCTATTGTTTGGAATCGCTACCCCAAAATCACGATGGTGATAATGGTGTTTTCCTGTAACACCCTGTATAGGTCTCGATGATTTGCTGCAATGGATTTAAAATTTCCACATGTTTCAATAAGTTGTTTGACTTTTGGTTACAATGTATGGGGTGGAGTGGGCGTCACGGTTTCAGGCACATCTGCTTAATAATAATTTCATTGAGGAACCGCCGATAATAATATTTAAAAATATTCGAATGCGCCTTCTGACCCTGTAACGGCGCGTTAATTACGGCATTATGTAATTGTCTTTGTGCTTTATGACGGCGGTCGAAGGTCGCAAAATTTCGTCCGATATTTGTTTTATTTTTAAAATTTCGTGTGTACTATCGAGCGAACATTGTGCAGTTTTTGCGTTTCGTAACTTTCCACACTCTCTCGGCGGAGCGCGCATTTTAGATTGTAGTATTACGGTTACCTACAGGCAGTCGTTGCTCAAAAAGGTTTCATTCACTCTCACTTCTCTCTAAACTCAATCTCTCGCCGATTATCATTTCGTCGTAAAAGTGCGCGTTCCAGTTAAAGAGCGGATCTAACAGGCTCGAAAATGATTGTCGTTGCGCAAAAATCGCCTCTCTGCGATGGACGCGGGTTTCCTGCCCAGAAGACGCCAGAAGATGACGAGAGACGCGGCATAGCATTAGGGCACATATTTACAGAAGGCTAGTATAGACCGAGAGCAGCGACTCAGCCATTTCGTCGTCGGAATTTCGGCGACGCCTCTGGGCGATCAACCCCCCCGGCAACGCCACCGCCGCCGCCGCCGAGAGGGGGCGAAAACTCCGCCGGAAAATGCGCCCAGTCGCCCTCCGCTTAAGGGCGCTTTTCGCCCGCAGAAGGCCGCCGAGAGCGGATCAATACTCGGTGTGTGTGTGCTATCGGTTTTGGTCATTACTCCAATGGCGGCGCACTCGCTTTTCTACCCTCGCGACGTACGCCTCAATCACGGACTCGCTCGGAGGGGTGTCGCTGATTACCGCGCACCCCGCGAGCCGGCTTTTCCCGTCTGATGCACGCTCTCCTCTCGGATTTTTCTCATATCGGGATCAAAAGCGCGACCGAATTTCCACAGATCTGATTCCGTTGTAGCGTTTCGAAAAAACCAGTCATCGGTGCGAAATCGCCTTTCTAAAATAAAACCGAAACAGTATTTCGCAACAGAGCCCGCAGAGGATCATACGCGGAATCGTCGCAAAAACCCGACCTAATCGCAGTCGAATTGACTCAATCTATTGCCATTTCCTGTATACCGAAGACTAATGGTAAAGACTCTCCTATACACGAGAGAGAGAGAGCTTTGACCATAGGAGATCTCCAGCTGATTATTAGACGTGTCTTCAAGGTCGCTCGTATGGGAATTATGTCACAATGAGATGATCTCTTCGGGAGTCCACCATCGTTCTGATCGGATTCGGAAGACCTGGAATGAGAGGAGCGAGTTTTTCTCTGGGGGTGCCTTTGTGCGGTGACGTTTTCGGGGTCGTTTCTGCGTTGGGGCTGTGGCGAAATTCGAACTTTGGCGCCGGTTCGGAGCGTTCGGATTGGTCGACGCCTTTCCGGTCTCCCTTCCCCGTCCAATGGGCGCCCTCGGTGCGTCCGTGGTCCGCTCCGGTGGCGCACAACCAAGGTTAGAAGTTTCAGTGTTGGCGAGCAGCGGACATGATAACTTCTCCCTTGCTTGGACTCTGTTGGCTGCCTAATAACAGTGTAGTTAGTGTCCATCATCATCACCACCATCACCATAACGGCCAGCACCACCAAGTGAACAGTAAAATATTCGGACGTTTAGTGTGGAACCACCAGCAGTGTTTTTTGACAATAGGACAAGCCCAATCTGTGACTCCGTATGTCGGATTTTGGAATAGTGTCGCTATTTTTCAGCCTTCATCGCACCCCTTTAATATGGAAACGAGGTATAATATTCCACCGAAAACCAGATCGATCCTTCCCGAATCCTATACCCGGTACTCTAGTTGGCACTTCCGGCAGAGGCCAGTCGTAGGGCTTTAACGGTTTCAGTAAAGTGTATAGGCTCCCTGAATCCGGGAGGTAGTCGGTGCTATTTTCGGAGCCCGCTTGGGTTGTCGCAAACACATGGTCCTGAATGGGCCAAGGTACCCTCCATGTCACCCACCCGCACGATCCATTGTGATTACGGTCCGTGCGTTTTTATTCAAATAAAACGCCATAAGGAGGAGAGATGAGGACGCGGCATACAGAGAGGCACAATATCGGAAAAACACTCACAAAAGAGATCAGTTCTTTTGTGTCTCGCTGTTGCTTCCCAGGGTCGCGACTTTCACATATTTCAGAACTGTGAAACGCCGTCTCAATGGGAACCACCATAAAGAGACCCATCGAAATGCACATTGGCACCGGACCGGACCGGAGAGAGAGCAGATGGTTCCTTTCAGACTTTTCGTAATCTTATCAGCGCCGCTCTCCGTAATAAGTTTACCCAGTCTACGAGATTACTAGTAAATTTGATAAAAATTGGTCGGGTCTAGTCGTTACGATTATTATTATGATGGGAAACTGTGAAATTCCGTTATCCACTCGTATATTCTCAAGTTCCTAGGAAGTTTGTGCGGTTTCGTGATAATTTTTATCAGTCGAAGAAGGAATTGCGAAAATCGTCTAAATGAGTGCGTTGTCTCTCGATAAACAAAGGATTAAGTGCGTGCGTGACCTCGTCGACTGGCCTTAACACACACGTCATTTTGATTATCGCATGCCGGCCGGGATGCCATCGATACTTTTGGAAAAAAGACGAATTCGTTGTATCGACGGATAAGACGCCCATTTACCGGGTCTCGAGAGAATACAGGAGGTCTTTCAGGATCGTCTCTCTATGCTCCGCTGGTGATGATGATGATGCTGGCTCGGCTAGACTGCAGCCGAGCCGACTGCATCATCGCCGGGGTCTGTCCGCATCATGCACGCAGGCCTCTTTCTTTGTCTGGTCGTGTCTGGCTCGAGGCCCCCCCAACCGTACACACTCTCTCACAAAACGAGGAAAAAATGACCGACGACGTCGGGCTAAAAACGTACCCGGCTCGCCTTGCCTCTTGCCACCGATGCTCCGTCGAATGTTTCCTTTTGGAATAACTTCGGTCCCGGCCTGGCCGGTTTCGATCTCTTATTATGGTCGCTTTCCCAGTCGAAGGATGAGGAGGAGGCGGTGGAACTCGACCATTATAATATAACCGGAGCCGTTTCCGGCGAAGACCCATCGACACAGAGAACGGGCACAGACAATCGCCTAACCGCAACCATTGTGTTCGGGTTTTGGGCCCAAAACCGTTCCTAAGTAGCCGGAGCCAACCGGAATTTCGAAAGAAGCGAAATGGCCACCGAATTTCGCGGACCTTGGTCTTGTTACTTGCTTCGACTCGACCTTGTTTGGTGATCACTGCCAGACTTCCTTTTGGTAATTCGTCGATCGTGGTTCGAAATCGATTTCCTCTCGGTTCGGTCGTGGTCGTCATCATCCATCCATTGTCGAGGAAAAAGGGAGAAAAGGAGTGCACTTTGGAAATCAACACCGCAAAGACTTTCCGGTGGCAACTGCTACGAGGTGGAAGGGAACCCGTGAGAATCGGAAGTCTTTGTTAGACTCGCGCAAGAATAAGAGACCCCGGAACCTTTTACCTTCACGGATGATATTTGGTGATTCCGTAACGTTTACGTATCCGCACCTGGACGGGATCGGTGCAAAGGGGACGGAAAAGTTGACCCAAATTCGGCAGAAAAATGGATTTTTATGTGCGAGGGGTGTCCGTTTCAGGGAACGTGTGTGTCTCTTCTCCACAGTGTTTTATCGTGACGTATTTAAAAGCAGTCTCGACTTTTTTGTTATCCGTGTGGAGCATCGAAACGCTCAACATCTGTCGTGTCTGATGCGCCTCGCGCTCTCCGCTCTCCACTCTGTTATGGTCGTTCGGTAGATAAAAATTTCACCCTTTCGAAATTAATTTTTCACGGACATATGGCAGAGAGTTAAGTACGGGTCCCCTACCGTATCGGGCTTTCCATCGCAACCTTTTAGCAACTTTTAACCTAATCCCGAGGAAAATTTCCCGGTTTTCGGTTCATTATCATTATTATTTCGAGCGATTTATTGGGGTACTTTTGCGAGAATTTCAAAGCTCTTTGCAAAGTTGAAAGTGTAATCTCTCGCGATTTCGTCCCTTCATAGATTCCGCACCTCCCCACTTCGCTCTCGTCTCGGAACTTTTGAGAATGTTGTTACGAACGTTCGGTATTTGTGCTACGAATGTAAGTAACGTTTAAATTTAGATGGGAGTAACCGGTTCATTCAAGCCTTTCCCTCTTGTGTTCGTGCGAAATTGGTCAGGTTAGGTGGACTAACCAGGTTTCGCTTCCACGAACGGATTTCGAAAGCCCTTCCGAAAGCTCGAATTCTTCACCTTTACTACTGACAGATAGGATGTCTGAAGACAAAAATGTGATGGGAATTCGGAGTGCATGGGCTTACACGTGTTTCCCAACCCATCTTCCCAATTACAAGCTAAAACCGATGAGGCTAAAACAAACAAGATCTAATTCGGGAATCCGTTTCGAAATTTCGTCGGCGAGATGACGTACAGTGTAGACGACCTCACTTCTCACCGAAAAGTCGGTGGTTATATTTTTACCTGCACTCCATACGGTCGAAATATTTAGGTCTCGGGGTATCTCAACCCTTCCTTTTCGGATCGCCTTTTCCCACATGAATTTCCGAGGCGAAACCGGTTTCCGAAACGATTAAAATCGTTAGAACGAACGTCCCTTCGTTTTTTCCTCCCGATATTAGGTACAGAGATTAATTCGTGTGTCGGTAACGAGAGGGTTTAGGGAAAATCTTGACTTTGGCCTGGTTCCGTTCGGTCCTTAGAGCGGCGAACGACGTAACGATTTCGTTCGTTATTATTATAGGCCAAGGTGTCTGCGTAAGGTTGTTGCGAGTTTCATAATTCCCGTGTGCGAGTGTTGTGAAAATGTTTTCAATTACGAACGCCTCTCTTTAAGCTTGAAACTCTTGAAACTCGCCTTTTACGTACAAACTGAAAGCCCGAGCACGGCGTTTTCTTTAGAAATTGTCGCCACGCTAACTAACATACCAACTTCTGTCCGTGGCCATTTGTTCCCTCTTATCTTTATCACGGGTTCTGGTTCAGGTTGCGTCAAGATCCCCCGTTTCTGCCATGTGCCCTGGGGAGCCTCGGCAACACCCAAACTTGGGCCATTAGCATTCTCGAGGGCTAACCGAGGGGGAAGGTAGTTTCGGCAACGGGGTTGCACGGTATCGAGCGAAAAGCGTACTTTCAACGTTCTCGGTACTTTCCAGCCTCGTACCCACCATCGAATTATTCAGTTACGGTTATTGCGACAGTTCAATAAATGGCAGTTTAATAGCGAATATTGGCTCACACTTTTCCTCCCGTATATACGAGTGTATCTGGCATAACGTCATCGGTAAACACCATAATGGACAACAACATTATCACGACCCACGTGTTTTGCACATTATTGCGATCAGTTTTGTCCCGGCCGGTTGACGGACTAACCTTCGATCTTTTCGAGAATCGCTCATGATTTGAGTACGTTCGTTACTTATTAAATTTTCGGTTTCTCGGTGCGTTTTATCAGCGGCGGGTCCACCTGACGACCTTCAATTGATTAATTCGAAACAAATCGTCGAGGATTATTGTTTGCAGAGCGAATCAATTTTTTCGTGCTTTGATGTGAAGGTCCTCGGAATGGCGACATGGATGTGGCGAAAACGCCCCCGCCTTCGGATTTTTTAGGCGTCTCGACGCTCTCCCCCCGAATTCGGCGCTTTTTCGATTCGCGAGGGACAATCTCCCTCGGTATTTCGATTCGGATCCGTCGTTGTCTGATGGGACCGTGGATTCGTTGGATGTACGGACTTTTTCCTTCGTCCTCGCTTTTTCCGAGCGTAATTAAACGGTAATTACATTTTAAACGGAGACAGGTGTCTTACGGATGTGTACGACTATAATTATCTGTCATATTGTGGATTGTAATAAGTACGACGAATACATTCTACCACTCGTCGATTACTTATTACGCTTGAGACAATCGAATTCACGATTTACTTATGATTGTAAAAAGATCGAAGGGATTTTTCTGCGACCTCCACAGTTTCCTTTCGGCTTCATTGTTATATTATGGTGGCTTTCGACATATGTCAGTGTTTGTTGGTTAATTAAAAGCGTAAACATGATTATCATTATGCGCGATACGACAATGTTATGACTCATCCATGGGTTAGTTACCATATTATACCGTCATCAATGAACTGATGTCTCAACCGGCTGAAATTTTTCATTTCGGAGGGGTGAACTTGTGTTCCTCCGAGGGACGTTTTCGTAATCTTCCTGCAATATAATAAGAGGGGTTATTTGAAAGGGAAGGACCCTTATTCGTATTATGAGTGAAATAACTGTGCTAGATGGCCTTCTCCATCCGGTTTTTCACGTCCTTGATGCTTATGGCGTTTATAAAATTCCAATTTGGAATAGGTGATAATTTTGATATCAGGGATTTGATTAATAACGTAGGTGCATTTACGGTGTAAATAGAGATAAATTACGAGGGTGCACCTTATTAATTGACAGTTCGATGCGTCCTACATTATGCCACTCGCCACAGGGGACTTTCCTGTTCTATTCAGTTTTTTAGGAAATGTGCGGTTAAATATTTTACTGGGTAATACGGAAGGATGTAATCATAATTCGATAAAACCGACTTTCCTCGTACAGTATTCGGTCATTTTTCTACAAGGACACTCCCTAAATATGCAGTAATGCGGTAATGTGCCAATTCGTTTCATTAAAACGAAATTAATGACAAATTGTCGGTAAAAGTCGTTGCTTTCACTCTCGGTCTTGGCGAAATACTGTAAAGTAAAAGTGGATGAAATATTTTCGTGACCCTTCGAATCATATTTTTCGTACCGTTTCCGCATTGGCCATTCGAACGAGCTTTTGATTGAACATCGACCGAAATTGTTCGAATTTTTCCGAAATCCGAACCTCGAAAATGTCTCGGTAATAGAAAGTCGACGGTTTCGCGCGCTCCGCATCGAGAATCACGAGAGCCGGAGCGGAAAGTCCGGGAAATCCGGGTGGACCGCTCTAATCTGTCGCATACAGGGTTACTCAGAAGTGCAGAGCTTTTCCACTTTCGGCCCGACCGGAAATGAGCACACATTCTTGTTTTTCCTCAAAAAACACTTGATCGAGAATTTCAAAAAATGTAATAATTTCTAAAAAAAAAATTATTTTGGAAAAGTAGTGAGGCACATGTTTTCTCAACAAAAAAAATCGCTGATTATGAATCTGCAATAAAAATTGCTTTGTAGTCAAAACTAAGATACGAGACGTGATTTCCGGTTGAACTGTACCGGGAAAACGTAAAACCTGGTAGAATAATGGAGTCCTCCGGGCAGTTTCCCCTAAAATCAGGTTTAGGAGAGTATTGATTTTGGTTGACGGCCCTGTATAATTGTCGGTTGGGTGATTTCTGGGCCGATTTCGGCGCTCGTCCGGTCCTGGCTGCTCTCTCCACTTCTGGCTGACCGCGGCTAGCTGTTGGCGAGGTCTAAAACGGACACTTTTTCAGTGTGGCGTCAGAGCGGTCGAGGAAACTCGCGTTCTTTGTTCGGTGTCGGCCCAGCACACACGTGCTCCGCGTTCGCAGTGGAGAGAGTCAGTGGCGCGCGGCATTTCGACCGACCGAGTGGTGTTTTCGTGCTGGCGGCGAGCGTTCTGGTGTCCTTCGGTGTGTCCGTCTTGGAGGGAAAATCCGGCGGGAAAATGGAGATCGCGCGAAGGAAGTGAGTTTTTCGCGGACGGCCGGTGCGTCCCGCCCGGAAACCCGGACGATTCCGGAAGCGGGCCGCCGGTTTTCGCGCCTCGAACGCACCGTATGTTCGCCCAAAACGACGCCATTCACTACGGCGAAGCGGTTCCCTTATCGCGAAAAAAGCCGAATCTCGCGCTTTTTGTAACGGTTTTAATCGCGGCCAGAAAGAGAGAATGCGTAGACTAGAAATCGCGTGCGAATTTGCGAAATTCGACCGTTTCTCAACCGGCGACTTGCGAAAAGGCCGGTCGAAATCGGACCGCCGTTTGAGGAAATCCGGGGCTTTTTTCGAGCGCCAAAATGCACGTTTCCGGTCACGTGACCCTGTATAAATTGTTAATTCGGTGACGTCATTGCGGGTCAACCGATGACTCAAATCGGCATCCTCTCTATTATTGTGTTCAAAAGTCTCATGATTTGTCAAGATTTAGTTATTTCCTGGTATTTCGAATGCAAACATCATCACAACGGCTCCTTTCGTGCCTACGCATCTCATTCAGAGGTATTTTTCTCAGATACGATGGGTATAATATTTGCGTATCGTACAGTGGAATCCTTGTATCGGGGTCGTTCATCTTATTATAGATTTGTTCAACTTGAAACTTGAAATTTTTAAACTTGAACGAACGTCTCCCCATCGGCCTTGTATTAGTCCAAATTTAAAGTGTTCCGACCTCCTACCGTAAAAGCTCGTTTTATCGCGCTTTTGCCGTAGTTTACGGTGCTCGTTACAATCGAAATTTTTATTTTTAATAAATTCTTGCCAACTGTAAACTTTCGAGTTACTCTTTGCCAAGTTGAAAGTGTAAGCGTCACGATCGTTTCGTTACTTCTAGTTCAGTTTCAGGCTATAATGATAATATTATTAGGAACTTTCTCGTGAAATTTTCGAAATGCGTAGAAAGTTACCGATTTTTCCTAATACCTAACGAAATATTTGGGTAACGTTAATCCACAATCAAACAGCGCCAGCGCGGTTTCATTATTTCGCTCGTAATTAAACGTGCAATAAAGATTATGATTTCAAACGGTTTTTGCGCATACGGAGTACACAAAGAGCGAATTGCAAAATGTTTCGTCGTCTAATTAAATTCGATGGTTAGTCGATGTCGGGAACATGTGACTGGGAAATCATGGAACACAATTCAGAGACTGTCACTTCCAGGGCTCGTGTAAGGCCCCACATTCCCCGTGTACACCCCTAGTGTGCGCGCATTGTACGGCAGGAGTTTTATCAGATGGGCGCTTTTTATGCGATTTTCGGTCGATTTTCCTCCAGACAATGGCGCGATTGTTCATTTTGTCGACCGGCGAGTTGTAATAATAATGGAGGGGCTTTCGTTTCGTCGGCATAGAAAGCTCGTTCTTGCGTCACGGCCGTGATGGAGGAGTAACCGTCTCTCCGCCTATTGACCAATTCCTCGTCGTCATCATCGGACGATAATAATTCGGATTTTCTTTAGTACTCGCACTTTCCGGCCGTACGCGGTATTTCGCTTCATACCGCGGCCGTAAAGTGAGAGGTCGTCCAATCGGATTCCCCGCGTTCTCGGTACGATTAGATCATCGCCAAGGTCAAGATCATAATCGTGTTTTGCAACTCGACTTTTGTTACGCAACGATGCCGCGTTTTCGACTTTTCGATTCCGATCGGAACTTTCTCCGATCCGATTCGAGCCTCGCGACTCTCATAACGAGGCGGTCGGTTCGGTTGCCCAATTTGGTTCGAAAGTTGTACACTCTCACTCCTACTCGTACTCGGTAATGATGATGATCTAGGGGACTTTTGTGTGGTAATTTTATTGTCTCGAGATTCATCTGCGCCACGTCAAAATTTGAGCCGATTTCGATTATTATGAGGCCTTCGTTCGATTTTATAGCTCCATTCGAAAGTAGTTTTCGGAAAAGCTGCTCGTTAATGGTACGCACTAAGGAAGTACTTGGTATAGCTCTAATAACCTGTAATTCCCCCGTTTTTTGCTTCGTTAATAATGCAATCGATTTTCCCGGATTAAAGTTCGCAGTAAATCTGGGCGAGCCAAGGTTAATCGCTTTCAGAAGCCCCGAACTCTAAGGGCTCGATTTCGTCACGTTTTCCGTGCTTCCCGTGACTCATGGGGTTTTCTCCGTTTTCCAGGTACAAGAGCGGGATCCGCAACAGCGCTGTGAGGAGTGTGGTGGCCAACGGAGGCGGCTGCGGGGGAAGTGGACGGCTGTGCGAAGTGAGGAGGGCGTACAAATCGGCCGTGGTGCCGGGCAAGGCGGGCCGTCGCAGGGCCCGGGGCATGAGCATGGGCCAGAAGGTGTCAGGAGTCAAGGCTGTCAACCGGGATGCGGCCGCACCCTACAAGCCCGTCATCCCAAGGGAGCTAGCCCAGGTAAGGCGACGCGAGGACCTCCTGAAAAAGCCCACCTCTCGAGCAATAATGCGATCGTAAATACGGTTATAATGACGGTAATTCATCGTGGCACAATGGCGAATTTAATTGTCGAGTCTCTCCGTTCACAAAGACTATCGCCGTGACATTTTTATGGATATCAATTAGATGCGCCGTTCGGCGAGACTCGCGACTATCATGTCGTATAGTAAGTGGCCTCTTCTCTATTGTGCTCACTAGAAGATTGAAGAATACTCGCGCTTTTTGCTTTTTGAACCGTTTTACGCATTTCGCTAATCGCTTGAAAAGTACTCGAAAAGTCGAGTTGATTTCAGCATCAATGGATTTTTCTGAACAAATCACTTGAGGAAACGTCTCCAAACTGATGTAAATGAAATGAATTTTCGCTGATTTTGCTTTTGATAACATCCAAGATTCACATTCTTGCAGTAATCGATCCATGGCGTGAGAATGTGCAGAGTGCCATTCTGAAGTATCATTTCGTGCTATTTACTCCGAAAACCATTTTGGTTGTTTTCATGAAAATCGATGAATGCCTCGAAAATAAACGAAAGCCTCATTTGATTTTAGCTTAGGTCGACTTTCCAGATCAAACCACTTAAGAAAATGATCCCTTCAAAGTTCAAATCAGTGATTTTGCTATCGATAACATCCCAGATTCACATTCTTTCAGTAATCTATCCCATTTGTGAGAATATGCAGGGTGCATGTTGAAGCTATGCACTTTTCAGCGAAAACCATTTTGGTTATTTTCATGAAAATCACTGAATGCGTCGAAAATGAATGGAAGGCTCATCTGAATTTAGCTTGAATCAACTTTCCAGATCAAACCACTTGAGAAAATGCCTTCAAAACAGTGATTAGTTTTATTGCTGATTATGCTATCGATAGCATCCAAGATTCACATTATTACAGTAATCTATCCCATTTGTGAGAATAAGCATTTTGAAGTACGATTTAGTGCACATTTTGGCGAAAACCATTTTGGTACTTTCATGAAAATTGCCGAATGTCTCTAAAGGCCCAACTGAATTTAGCTTGCATTGACTTCCCATATCAAACCTCTTGAGAAAATATCTTCAAACCGGTAAAAATATCGTGATTAATTCTTCGCTTTTTCAAAACTGGAATTCGGGAGATAGAGCCAACGAAAAGAAGTGTCTTTATCAACCTAATTCGGTGTTATCTCGCGTATTGACAAACATTTCTTAGACTTGTAATTTCGCGACCTCTTCCTCGATTTTGCGTGATATTGACTGTGTGATTTTCGGCAGGAGTTCGCCCGACCGCCTCGGCTCGACATGCTGCTGGACATGCCGGCGGCCCTCAGGGAGACGCAGCTGAAGTACAGCTGGAACCAGGACGACCGCTCTCTGAACATTTTCGTGAAGGAGGACGACAAGATGACGTTCCACCGGCATCCGGTGGCGCAGAGCACCGACTGCATACGGGGCAAAGTCGGCTTCACCAAGGGCATGCACTGCTGGGAGATCTGCTGGTCGACCAGGCAGAGGGGGACGCACGCCGTCGTCGGCGTCGCGACGGCCGAGGCGCCCCTGCATTCGGTCGGCTACCAGAGCCTCGTGGGCAGCACGGACAACTCCTGGGGCTGGGATCTAGGCAAGTCTTTTTCCCGTTTCTCTATGAGAATATCGGCCCTAATTCGGTTTTTTTCTTTTGGCAGGTCGCAACAAATTGTACCACGATTTGAAGAATTGCCCGGGCGTGACCTACCCGGCCCTCCTCAAACCCGACCAGACTTTCGTAGTGCCCGATAAATTTTTAGTAGTGTTAGATATGGACGAAGGGACGCTTAGTTTCGTAGTGGAGGGCCAGTACTGGGGTGTCGCGTTCAGGGGCCTCAAAGGGAAGAAGCTCTATCCGATCGTGAGCGCCGTCTGGGGACACTGCGAGATCACGATGCGATACATAGGAGGATTGGACCGTGAGTTTTATTCTCCTTCATTATTAATTTGGCACGCTCCTTTTCGATTTCGACGCCGGAAAGCTCACGAGGGTGATTTATTTCCTGTCATCAATCAAAACGTGTAACTCGAATGAAAATTGTGGGGGAAAAGTGCTGTTTGAAATTTTCATGAAACCACTTGGGAGAAAGTCTTCAATATGCTGAATATATTGAAATTGGCCTAAATAACTCAAAACGCGTTGAGGTACTTATCTGATTCTTGCAGTAATCGAATCTTTGGCTCAAAATATGTGGATTGAGTACTGAATACTGGATTTCATAGGTGAAAGGGGTGGAAGTACGAAAACCATTTTGCTTATTTTCATGAAACTCGCGATTATTTCGAAAAGTAGAGAAGGTCCTGACTTGATTTGAGTCTCAATCGATTCCTGTGGTCAAACCACTTGAGGAAATGTCTCGAAATCGGTGGAAATTTCAAAATAAAATTTTCGTTAAATTTCGTCATAACTTTTGAACGGGTTGAGTTACAGAATCGACTCTTGCTCTGATCGATTTCCCGGTTCAAAATCAACAAGGATAGTTGTCTCAATTGTATAAATTGCGTTTATTTGCTGGGTGAAAGTGAAAAATTTTGACGAATGTTGTTTTTCCAGCTGAGCCGCTCCCGTTGATGGACCTGTGCCGGCGCGTGATACGACAGCGGCTGGGCAAGCAGCACCTGGAGGAGAAAGTGATGAGTCTGCAGCTGCCCCAAGCCTTACAGACTTACCTCCTGTACAAAGACCGCAGATAATACAGCACCCGTCGTCGGTGTAGTGCAGTGCAGTGTTGAATGAGAAATTTCCGATCGAAATTGAGACTTGCAAATAAGCGTCAACGCGACACGACACAACACACAAGCCTGAAAAATAAGCCAGAGTTTAAAACGTTCTGCTGCTGATGATGATGATGATGATGATGATGTTTTTATTAGATCAAAATAACCAAAAAATATAAAATAATAATAATAATGATAATGATGTATTCCGCATAAATAAGGACCTGTGGTTTTTCTTTTTGTTTTCGTCGAGAGAAAAGGACCTGCAAAGTGTGAAACGTTTCGATTTTATTTTGTATTTTTCGATTGGAGAATCGCGTCTTCTGCTCTCACTGTCGATGGATTCCGCCGCCACTTTTCCTTCGTAATTTGGTTGATCTCGAGATGGACACTATGAAAATCGGAGTGTTTGTCCGTTTGGTCGAGAGAACAATGCCATATGGTGTATATAGTTGTAATAACTCAAGTCTTCTCTACTTATAATGAAAATATTCTCGGCACACGGCTTCCTGATGATTACGATGATTATTATACATACATAGCTTTACAAATTGAATTAGGTTAACCTTTTTGACAATTGTGTACACGATGATCAAGTTCGAGCCGCTCGACCATTCAGCCTCCGCGAATACGTCGTTCTTAGGTTTAATTTGTTTTCTTGATTTGGCGATCGCCTCGCGGTTGTCGGATTGACTGTGACGTATTTCCGAGGCGTTGTTTTATTATTCTTTAGTTTTCTAAACAAGATCTTATTGTTGTTGCGAAATGCTGATCACACCAATCTTAACCTGTAAGTGAATTAGACTTATTTTTGTAAATATTCTTTAGTTAGCGCCAGTCTTTTAATTGATTATACACCACCCGTAATAATAATTTATATGTCTACGAACTAATATGGCAATCGACTGCTCTGTTCTATGAGATTAACGATTTAATTTTAATGGGGGTTGCAGTTATTTTCGCGCCCCGCCACCATAAATAAGAGCCCGACCCCCTTCAGAAAATTGTGAAGTTTATCATGATGATAATGAGCGCTGATGATAATGATGATGATGGATGTGAAGAGTGTATGTAGTTGTGGTATTGTGTTAGTTTTTAGATTGTTTATTGAAAATTTACATATTTGCATTATTTTATTATACCAAGTGTTCATTATTAGATAAAAGGACAGAAATTTCACCGCGTTCAATTTTTCAGTTTCACCTCGATTTGATTGAGTATTTTTTTTTTTCGTCAGGTTGTGCGCATTTAATTATTTTATTCGTTTTTCGATTTCGTTGTTTCGGTGATGATGAGATTTCGTGTGGGTCTTTTTCGACCGGTCTCGTAGATTAAAACTAAACTGAAATGCAATGCGTAGTGGCCTGGACTTACTATTGATATTCATAAATATTATGAGGATGATGACGAGTAGTACGTTTTATTGTATTTTTTTAAGTTTCGCTGTGAACGTCCAGGCCTAATATTTAAGTTACTCGATGTATGATTATAATAATAACTAAGTAAACTCTTTAAACGAACAAAAACATTTTTCATTCAACCCTTTCCTCTGTAAAAATCACTCAACTTTTTCCTGATTTTGCGCCCTTCGCCCAATAGCGAGTCCGTTGCACCCTCGAGTGCAGGAAAAAGGGTGCGGCTACTGTATCACAACCCTCGCTTAATAATAATCAGCTCCCGGATAAATATCGTAATAACAAGGTTATAAAAGTCGCATTTCAACTCGTGAACTTTTTTTATTTCTATCGGAAAGCGATGTGGGAAAGTTTCCAGATCGCACTCGGTATAATATATTTTTATATTTATCAGGCATCGCCTCTGGTGAATTTATATCGATGAGCGTCGAATACGTGATTTATGGGCGAGATTTCCTCGAGCGGGAAACTTTAAGAGGGGGCGTCATTGATTTACGTGTAAGGGCTGTTTCGTTTTTTCCCTCGATTTTCCGATTCCGGTTAACCGACACCCATTAAATTATATCTTTCAAGGCGCCGACAGGTGGACGAAATATTATCAGTAGGGGTTAGAATTCAAATGGGGATGAGGGATACAGTAAGCCAAGAAACAACCAAAATAATGAACATCACCATTTTTATGTCATTTATAAATTGAAAAAGGTTCGTCGCTTATTCGTCCTCACGTATAGAGTCTCCAGTTCATGGGACTCAAAACCATACTCAAAAACACCAGATTTGGGTTGTTGAGGGTATTTTTTTAAAGCCTGAAATCTGCTCTTTCGACCACTTTTCGAATAAATCCGATATCTAAACGCGTTTTGGCCACAGGAATAAAAAAGATCTAAGGTGCACTTTTTAATGAATTAGTGGACTAGATGCGATAACTCACCAAATCTCATTCGTACAGTAAAACCAGGCTCTGATAACCCTTTTGGGCCGTAATTATCAGGCCGTAATCGTTCAAATCGTGCATCACGAACTGAATTTCGATTATGAATATCAATTTTCTGAGTCAATTCCACTAATTATGTTTGTATTCGGCAAGAATTCGGTAATTTTAAAGGGAATTAGCTGCGTCTAGGCGATCGTTATCTTTGTCCACTTTCTTTTCAGTCTAGGTTATTATGAATTGAGGTAATGTGTTAATAAGAAAGTTGTGTGGATTTGATGCGGGTGAATAAATAATTTAGTCGGGTCGGTTGTTGTTGTAGTCGGTGTTTACTTTGGGGTCGTCATCCGTGTGCGTGCAATGCACAGTGTCGTGCTGGCAATTATCGGATGCCTTCGCGTGGCGGCGGACGGGGCGCTATTGATTTTCGGTGACATCATGGGGTTGCTAGGAGAGTTGGCGCCGGCGCCCGGCCGCCCCCGAAGATCGACCCCTGGGCCGTCATTGCAGCCGCGGCGCCCGGGCTGCCTCCAGCGTACCGTCCCAGTGCCGGAAATGTGCTGAGCCGCCTCCCCGAGAAACCGCCTCCGAGAAAAGATGGGCACGGTGCTTAGCTTCTCCCCGCGCGAGAGGCGCCCGGTGTACACCACGACCTCGACCGGCGACTTCACCCTCAACAACTTCTCCTACGAGCAGCTGAACAACGCCAAGAACCGCGAGAACAAACCCAACACCATAAACGCGAATAATCTGAACAACTGCAACAACATCAACAACAACGACAACGCGCGCATCATCTCCGAGAAGAACGCGCTCGAGAAGAACCTCAAGAAGCACTCGCTCTTCATCAACGCGCTCTCGTGGAAGCGGTTCTCCACCGCCAACAACAACAAGAAGAAGTTGGACAACAAGAACAAGAATGTCGCCGTCTTCAGGCAGCCCCTCGTCGACAACATCCACGCCGTCATGGACAAAAACAAGAACATCCAGCAGGGCAAGCAGGGCTCGTACTATACCAACTCGAAGAGCACCTCCGCTTTGGCCCTCGACATCGTCCGCGCCAACAACGCCAACAACAACACGAACCACCACGCCAACTGCGAGAAGCTCACCAACAAGCCGCTGCTCCTGAGCCAGAACTCGCTCAACTCGCAGAACCAGGTCGTCCCGGTCGCCCCCAAGAAGACCGTCATCCAGGCTTCCACCTCGGAGCTACTCAAATGCCTCGGCATGTATCTGCACGCCAAATGCTACAAGCTGAGGGACTTTCAAGCGGGGGACGCCGTCATGTGGCTCAGGACGGTCGACAGGAGCCTCCTGCTGCAAGGCTGGCAGGTTCGTATCTCCCATTTAATACATAAGTCAAAGGCGACTTCCATTTGGTGGAGGAATCTCGAGGGATATATCCAGCCCTCGTGAAAAATTCAAATGACGGAGGGTCCGCAATAAAGACGACGATTGCGCCGTTTAATTTATGCGGCGGACCCTTCAAAACATCGTAAATAAATAACGATAACATCGGTGGGGGCGCGAGCCCCGATCCGCCCTCGAAAGCGATTTTAGCGTTTTCGTCCAGCCTCGATAATGACATTAGGAGGCCACGTCATGATCTCTTGACTTGACCTAATCTGCGCCGCGGTTATTTCGGAATTTATGACGTTCTCCGGGAGGGCTCGCGAAAGGGGCGGCGTGTAGGAGCCACCCCCGTGCGGCGGCGACGTGGTGGACTCGTCGAGCGGTGCAGTCCGCCCCATCGACGTCTGCGTGTGCCCGGTGTTGGCCAAGTTCAGGACCGAATTGGGGCGGCGTTCGCCGTACACGGGGATCGATCTCCGGAAAATACGGCGCCGTCTGCGGACGACGGCTTATCAAAATGCGAAATCGACTCATCCACCTGAATCCGGGGCCCGGATTCGGAATTATTTTAATGAAAGGGAGAAGGTTCGGGGTGATTATTGGGTGATTAGGAGTTTCGGGTGGCGGTCGGTTCTGTGGCGATTATATCCGGTCTTTATTCTGTCATCGACACGTGTCGTGATGGATTATCGCCAAAGTTCACGCAACAATAGGTATCAGGTGCAGCCGACGGACATGTGATGGTTTTAAACGATCGATCCGCGGGAGCTTTCGCACCGACGACTTGCGGCTAAATATAGAAAAAGCGATTTTTCTCGAGCGGGTTTGCACGAGCCCAACGCGACCGGAAAGCTCTAAAGCTTCCACGAATTTCCATCGGTTGTTATAACACAACAATTTTAAAGCTTCAGGAGTTACCCAAAATTTTTGGTCGTTTTTCGATTTCCGTCTATGAAATTTGCGAAAACATCTCGCTAAAACTTACCCAATCCCAAATTTTAATGCTTCTCACAATTCTTCTTCTTTTCTTTTGACTTTATTTATCAACGTTATTGAATATTGAGTTTACCTTATTTTTTTTTCTAATTCGCAGAAATCATGAAAAAGCTCCACAAATCTTTCCAAAACAACATTTTTTCATCACTTTGCGTATTCTCGTTCTTATTTTTTCAGCTCTTTACTCAATTTTCGTAACACATCTAAAATTTTGAGAGCCATTTGAGTTTACTCAACATTTTTGGCATTTTTCATATTCTGCGTTTTCCTCTAAGAAATTTGCATGAACATATCACTAAATAAAGCTGCCTACGCAATCCCAAATTTTGGAGATTTCTTCTTTTTTCTTTTAAGTCTACATAAATCGTAAAAAAGCTTTACAGATTTTCCTTAAACTGAAATTTTTGACCATTTTGCATTTTCTCGTTCTTGGTTATTCAGCTCTTTCCTCTTTTTGGTCGTAAAACATGCAAAAACTTGAAACCTTCGTATATTTCCCAACATTTCGGACATTCTTCACATTCCAGTTTTACTCCTATGAAATGTCCATAAACATGTCACCAAGATCTTGCTAAGACTTATGCAATCCCAAAATATAGAGCTTTCTTATTTTTCTTTTAATAGTTTACACAAATCATGAAAATATAAAAATCTCCCTTAAACAAAAAATGTTGATCACTTTACTATTCTCGTTGTATACTAATAAGAAGCAAACTCAAAAAATTCATAATTTCAAACATTCTCGTTTTTGGTCTTTCGGAAGGCTAGAGCTTTTCTGAGTTGATTTTTTTGACATTCTGTGGATTTTCAGGATGTGGCCTTCATAAACCCGGCCAACGTGGTGTTCGTGTACATGCTGGTCCGGGAGCTGGTGGAGGAGGACCTGGACTGCGAGCAGGACCTGCAAGCGGTGGTCCTGACCTGTCTCTACCTGTCCTATTCCTATATGGGCAACGAGATCTCGTACCCGCTGAAGCCGTTCCTGGTCGAGGACTCGAAGGAGCGGTTCTGGGACCGCTGCCTGGACATAGTGAACAGACTGTCGTCGAGCATGCTCCGTATCAACGCCGAACCCGGATATTTCACCGAGATATTCACCGAACTGAAGGCGTGCGGCGTCGGCGGCGCCATGACGGGCGGCGGCGTCGCGACGATGGGCTGCCAGACGGTGCCGGTGGTGCCCTGTAATACCGGCGCGGCCACCGTGGCCGCCTGACGTCGCAAAGAGGTGACCGTAGTTAAATTGACTCTGGCTGAAATGCCTACCGTTCCATGTGAAGTCTAATAAAACGATACCTACTCCTAATTGAAATTTTGAAATTGGAAAAATGCGCCACCTTTTAGATACATTGTACTCTATCATTTGCAGGTCAAACGCACCAAGGCGGAATCTCAAATCGGGATAAGGTGTCCCGATTTGAGATTTCGCCAAGGTGGTTTATATCGTATGCGGACGGAAAATGTGTTCATGTTTATATTTCCATTATTATTATAATGAAGAAAATTTCTGTGAGAGGTGGATTACTTGAAAACGTAATAAAAGGTTTCTGGTTTGCGTGCCGAGTGGAAAAATGCAAATGTAATATCGACCTGTACAAAATCCGGTAAAAGAATGCGTATTAGCGAAATAAGAGCGCCGTAAATGCGAGAAAAGGCGGTTTCTTGTAATGAAACCCTTAAATAAATGAAATTTATACCCGAGGATTCCTTTCTTTTTGTATTTTCTGTAAGTATTTTAGGTCAGATTTTTAAAAACGGTCGGGAGCGTGCAATTGTATAAACTAATTAAAATTCCGTGATTATGAAAAATGGCGTAATCACCGAGAATTTAGGAAATAAGTCTTTAGAGAAATCGATACAAGAAAAAACCGTAATCACTCTATACCGTTTGTTGTTACAATGTAACAATAATGTAGAATAGAGTTTCAGCCATACTGAAACTCCCCCATTTACTTATTATTACCGATTATTATACCCGATAAGGACTTGTAAACGTAATTTACAATTTTTCTTACAAAACCAAAATAGGACGAGTCGTGTCGAGTGTTATTATACGTTATTGGGACCGGTGTTTAACTGTTTAACATTTCTATTATTGGTTCTAATTATTATCATTATAATATTTTTGTATTTCGCTGTAAAGATCTCGACAAAACTAAAATTTGGAGAGAATAATCAAGTGATATTAATAAGATTAGTTGTAATAATAATCATTAAGGTACATTACTTGTTTCTGGTTCCGTTTTTGTAACTATTGAGTATGTTGATTGTGAGTGATATTATTATTGTGGAGTTGGACGGTTATTATCGTTGGATAAATAAATGTAGGAAGTAACCAACAGACGACTTTAATTTTAATTTGTAATAAAAATCCACCGATAACAATTAATAACAAAATGAAATAATCACAATTTCGATTCAGTCAGCCAGGCGAAAGTCTGGGGCTTCCTGTCTGCAGTCGGGCTAATAATGATATTGATAATACTCGGCCCATCCGAGATTTTCAGGCACTCTTTCACGGCTTTCTGGACCTGTGAAATGCTGGTGCAGAAATGGCCTTTCCTCCCGAACAAATTCAACATGTTTTCGTAACGCGTGCAGGCGTGAAGAGTCGTAGGGGGAGTCCTGAAAAATCCACCCCTAGTTCAATCGAAAACCGTCAGAAAAATTCGAACTTACACTTGGGTGATTTCGCCACTAGATTGGAGGTCGTTGTAAACGTCTTCGGGAACTCCACCGTAAATCCCGGAATTATTGACCACGATTATGACGACCGGCAGTTTATATCTAACCATGGTTTCGATTTCCATGCCGGAAAAGCCGAAAGCTGAATCGCCCTCGACGCAAATCACCCGCTTTTCTGGCTCAAAGTGCCTGCAATAAAGGGCTGCAGCAATTGCGAACCCCAAACCCACCCCCATGGTCCCGAAAGTACCCGCATCTAATCTATGCCTCGGCAGATCATTGAGGAGGAAAGACCGTCCGATATCCATAGTGTTAGCACCCTCGGTGACAATAATCGGGTTCTTCGGGAGCACCTGGTATAAATGGTGGAAAAGCGCGTAATAATTCAAAGGTTCGGAAACGTCCATCGCCATATTTTCGACCCCTTTCTTGTTGATCGCCACTTTTTTACCCAAATCCACCCACCAACCCTTATCACCCCCGAAAACGAACCGCTTACTTTTCAGCCCTTGAGTGATTTGAGCGGTCGCAGTTTTCAGATCGCTCTGAATGGCAACTGCTGATTTTACGCTGTTGTTAAGTTCTTCCGCGTTGATGTCGATTTGAATAACTTTGACGTTTGGGTCGTAACGAGGGGATCGTCCGAAATGCAGGATCCAGTTGAGTCTCGCGCCTAAAAGCAGAACGACGTCCGCCCTCTGCAGGGCCATGGAGCGGGCCGAGGCCACGGATTTGGGGGAGGTGTCAGGGACGACCCCTTTGCCCATAGGGGTGGCCAGGAAGGGGAGGTTAGTGGCGTTTATCAGGTCGTTCACTTGGGTTTCCGCTCGGGCGTACGCGGCTCCTTTGCCGACTATTACCAAAGGGCGTTCGGCTTTAAGCAGAAGGTTCACGGCCGTTTCGATGGATTCGGGATCGGGGTAGATCAGGGGGATTTCCGGTGAGGCGTACTGCGGCGGAATGCGGTCGATCGTGGTGGTCGCTTGGAGCAGATTTCCCGGGAAATCCAAGTAGGACGCGCCCGGACGGCCGTATTTCGCCAATCTGACCGCCTTTTCCACGTGCATCGGGATCAGCGATAGGCTGGGTGGACGAGCGGCGTATTTGCAATAGGGCCTGGCCAGCTCCACCTGAAAATCATCGTGATTATTCTCAATTCCCTCTTTCCATCAGGAATTTTCGAGCAATTGTGATTTTGGGACATTTCAGAAGCATTTCATGAGTTTTCAGGCATTGGGGTGAAATTTTCAGTATGCAGGAGCACTAAATTATGAACTAATTAATTTCTCCATTAACTAAGTTGATGCATACATTGAGAAATGATTACGTTAATCAATGAATATTTTATTGGAATTGGAAATCATTTGAGAACCAGAGAACTTTTAATGAAAAACAATAACTGATTTCAAGACATATTTGTCGAATTTTGTGGAAGCTCCTGAATCCCAATTTGAAAATTTTTCTGTAAAACTGAATAATTATACCTGGTTGCACTCTTGGAATCCGCCGATGCCCTCGTGGTCCTGTGGGCACGACCCCCCTATGACCAAAACGGGCCAGCAGTTGACCTGCGCGTTGGCCATGCCGGCAGTGACGTGCAGCACTCCGGGCCCGGAAACGCACAGGACTCCTCCGGGAACTCCGGTGAGATAGCCGATCGCTTGGGCCGCATAGCAAGCCGCCTGCTCGTTCCTCATTCCGATATAGTGGATGCCCGCCGTCTGCAGGGCCATACTCAGTTCGATCACCGGGAAACCGCAAATGCCGAAGACATACTCCACACCCTACAGAAGAGATTCAATCATATTTCAAAGATATAGAGAATGTGGTGATAAAAATGATGGCTTAAGTACGCTTAGGCTTAGTTAAGCGCCATCTTGAATTGAGCACTCGAATCACTGTTATCTAGTGTGAAGGTTCCTGCAATTCCTGCTGTATTGATTTAATCAGACTTTTAGGTTAAATTGTTCAGGCGAAATTGATTGTTTTTGAGGGGATATTTACCTGTTGTTTTAGTGCCTGGGCTAGGATGGCATTACCGTCGATTTCTTCCATATTTGTATCCTCTAGTTCACACTTTTCAAATACCACATAAAACGCTGCTTGCTTTGAGAAAGTCAATAGCAAGACTTATCTAAGTATGCGCTCTGTCCTGACTTCTCTACTTCAACTTTGTTGTTGAACTTTAGCCTTGTCGAATGTCGCTCGCGCTGGTTGTTATTATTCAGATTAAAGTATTCATTTTATCGGTTTAGCATTATTATGCCATTTTATTGTACCTGCATTTTCTTAGATGTGGCGTTTTTACTTATTTTTGTCTGTTCAGATCCAAAAATCAAGGCTATTGAAATTAAGTCATGTAGGTTTTGTTTGACTTTGACTTAAAACCTTGGCAATGAAGACTGCCATTGGTCAAAATTCATGTATTATTTGATCGGCAATGACCGTAAAAATTGTGTACTACAAGATTTCGCACAATCATAATACGATAATAAAATTTAAACCACAAGGAATTTATTGACGGCACACTAATAAGCACTTCATAACTGTAACAATAATTCATTCGGTGGTATTCGATTTTGGTTCGTTCCAACTTTGAAGCTTTGCAGTTCCAAGCACTATAAAAAAGACACCGCAAAGGGCGTAAGCGCTACCACCGATTGCGAAAACGTACGACCATTGTTTCAGATTACTCTGAAAAATCAAAAATGTGATACCGTATTAGTACTAGATCGAGAGATCGCCTGAAGATAATATTACGGCATCTTTGGTGAAAGCTCCGGTTATCGAAGGCACGATGAATCCGGGAGTTCCGCCGATGAAACTGATGATGCCGTAAATTGTAGCGGCGAAATTCGGAGCCAGATCCTGCGGATTCTGCAAGTGACTTATGACGACCGCCCCGTTCATAAACTGGCTCAACGAAACTAGAGCGATCACGGCCAAGAAATTGCAACCCATCAATCCGATGGAGATCAGAAGAAGACCAGGTATCACGTGAGCTGAAATACCGTCGTCATTATCGTTGCCATTTGGAAAAGAGGTACCGACAGAAAATTATGAAGAATTTTCGGACGAAAGTCGGGCTGATTATATCCCGCTTCCTGAAGAAATCTCCGATCGATCCAAACACTGTGCTGCCCAGAAACCTTAAAATGTACGGGATGCACGAGACTGCTCCTAGGGCTTTCATGTTGACCGCGTACACTTGCGAGATGAATTTCGGCAAATTTATGGTGATCAAATACAGGCCCCACATGTTGCCGAAATGGGCGACTGCTAGTGCTATGAACCTTATGGACTTGAACATTTCGAGATACGGGGGAATCTGAAATTTTTCGAAATTACTCAAGTCGTACGATTTTGGGATAAAGCAGGAAACACCTTTTTCTTGGTGGCAGAAACCGTGTTGCCCAGTTGCTCCGCAATATACGCCTTTTCTTCCTCGCTGACCCATCGGTGATCTTGAGGAGAATCGGCCACGACGAAGAAAAAGACGACGCAAAACAAACCGATTATGATCGAGACCACGTGAAAACCCCATTGGTAGTTGATTTTGTCAGAAACGAAACCGGTCAGAGACCAGGTGACGACGATCCCTATGGTGTTGCCCATCATGGCCGCCATGAATTTGCCTTTTTCGACAGGCGGCGCCCATTTCACCATCAACATTTGAACTGACGGGTAGATCGGACCCTTGAAACGATTCAAAAGTGTGTTAGGAGCTTTCGGAAGATTTCAGGCTGTCCAACCAAACTGCTAATGCACCCATGATCAGCCTGATCACGAATAGAAGGTACTCGTGGATCAGGGGTGCGTAAGGAGACAGGGAATTCAGCACGGCCGCCGCTATGGAACTGTAGAAGATCGTGTTGAAAGGGCCTATGAATTCCACTAGCAGACCTGCGGGGAGACAGGTCATTATGTAACCGTAAAAATAAGCTGCGAGAAGTTGGGCTTGTAACGGTTCGCTCCATTGGTAATCCTTCGGGTCCGACGACTGGAAAATTCATGAAATTCACGATATTTCTCGCGAAATAAGCAGAGTTGAAGTTACTTTAGCTGGTTTTCCCAAATAGTCGACAGTGCAAGAAGTTTTCCCACTCGAAGAATTTTTCGACGACATTGCGACTATGCTAACGGACAGGTTCACTCGAGTCATGTAATTCGTGAAAGTCGTGAAGAAGATCATGATGCCCACCCAAAGGCGGATCGGCGGCTTCTCTAGAAACTTGTAATCAGTAAAATATATAAACGCATTCTCCGATTTTCGTATACTCATCGCACTGCAATTTGATGTTTTCCGGGACAACGTATCCAGTTTCAGACCAAAAGGTTGACAATTTCCTGTCAAAATGACTTGGTTGAGGCAGTAAGCCTCCTCTAGCATTTCTCTAGTGTTTGAAAAGTTTAGGACTTTATTCAAATCATCTGGCAGTAACTATGCGGAGGGTTATTGAAATCAAGCCATGTAGGTTTTAAGCCATTCAAACCACGAGGAATTTATTGACGTTACACCTATGCGGTACACTAATAAAGACTTCATAACTGTAACAAAAATTCATTCGGTGGTATCCGCTTTCGGTTCATTCCAACTTTGAAGCTTTGCAGTTCCCAGCACAATAAAAAAGATACCGCAGAGGGCATAAACGCAACCACCGAGTGCGAAAATGTACGACCATTGCTTCAGATTACTCTGCAAAATATCATTCCGGATTAGTACTCGATCGAGTGATCGCTAGACGACAATATTACGGCATCTTTGGTGAAAGCTCCGGTTATCGAAGGCACGATGAATCCGGTGGTTCCGCCGATGAAACTGATGATGCCGTAAATCGTGCCGGCGAAATTCGGTGCCAAATCTTGCGGATTCTGCAAGTGACTTATGACGACCGCCCCGTTCATAAACTGGCTCAACGAAACCAGGGCGATCACGGCCAAGAAATTGCAACCCATCAATCCCATGGAGATCAAAAGAACACCGGGTATCAAGTGAGCTGAAATACCGTCCTCATTATCATTGCCATTTGGAAAAAATATACCGACAAAAAATTATAAAGAATTTTCGGACGAAAGTCGGGCTGATTATATCCCGTTTCCTGAAGAAATCGCCGATCGATCCGAACACTGTGCTGCCCAAAAACCTGAGTATGTACGGGATGCACGAGATGACGCCTAGGGCACTCATATTGACAGCGTACACTTGTGAGAAGAATTTCGGTAGATTTGTGGTGATCAAATACAGGCCCCAGAGATTGCCGAATTGGGCCACTGACAGCGCTATGAACCTTATGGACTTGAACATTTCGAGATACGGCGGAATCTGAAATTTTTCGAAATTAAGTAGTACAATTTTGGGATCAAGCAGAAAACACCTTTTTCTTGGTGGCAGAAACCGTGTTCCCCAGTTGCTCCGCAATGTACGCCTTTTCTTCCTCGCTGATCCATCGGTGATCTTGTGGAGAATCGGTAACGACGAAGAAAAACACCAGGCAATACAGGCCGATTATGATCGAGACCACGTGGAAACCCCATTGGTAGTTGATTTTGGCAGAAATGAAACCGGTCAGAGACCAGGTGATGACGATCCCTATGGTGTTACCCATCATGGCCGCCATGAATTTGCCTTTTTCGACCGGCGGCGCCCATTTCACCATCAACATCTGAACTGCCGGATAGATCGGACCCTTGAAACGATTCAAAAGTGTGTTAGGAGCTTTCGGAAGTTTCCCGGATGTCCAACCCAACTGCTAATGCACCTATGATCAGCCTGATCACGAATAGGACGTACTCGTGGATCAGGGGTGCGTAAGGAGACAGGGAATTCAACACGGCCGCCGCTATGGAACTGTAAAAGATCATGTTGAAAGGGCCTATGAATTCCACTATGAGGCCGGCAGGTAGACAGGTCATGATGTAACCGTAAAAATAAGCTGCGAGAAGTTGAGCTTGTAACGGTTCGCTCCATTGGTAATCCTTGGAGGCCGACGACTGAAAAATTCATCAAATTCACGATTTTTATCAGTCGAAATAGGTCGAGCTGGAGTTACTTTGGCTGGTTTCCCCAAATAGTCGACAGTGCAAGAGGTCTTTCCACTAGAAGAATTTTTGGACGACATTGCGACTATGCTAACGGACAGGTTCACTCGAGTCATGTAATTCGTGAAAGTCGTGAAGAAGATCATGATGCCCACCCAAAGGCGGATCGGTGGCTTCTCTAGAAATTCGAAAGCAATATAACATCTATAAACGGGTGTCGGATTTTGTATACTCATTGCACTGCAATTTGATGTTTTCCGGGACTACTTCGAGATTTCATACCCAAACTTTGACAATTTTGATAACAATTCCCTGTCAAAATGACTCTCTGTATAGCCCTCTCAAATTTTTGCAGAAATAACGTAGACTTTCGCTTTTCGATTAGGTGAACCATTGGGAATTTATCTGGCACTGACTAAGCGGAAGAACCGGTTGATTATCAAAACCGATTCAAATCACGTTCGCGACACTATAATCATAGAACAGACAAACAAATAATTTCTAAAAGGGAAGTTGCTGATCACTACTAATACCAAAAATGGTATGTTGGGGGGCACTTGTGATAACTTTTGGGTACACTACTCAGAAACGACGCTTTTCGTTGCCAAACAGAAACGTCATTTGCGAGTTTCGATAAGACAAAACTCTATAAACTTTTCTGATAGGGTCCTAAAAAAAGTCTCATTACTTGTAATTAGCAGTATTGTGATCGGTTCCGGATGGTAGGATCTTCCATTTTATGCCATTTTATTTCCTGTTCATTATCGCACAGTAATAATCATTCACAATTTAAGATAAGAATCCACTGCGTAATGACGATATGACATAGGCAACAGGTGTTTTTACTTACAAATTGTGTCTCAAGCTTGCTTATTATTAGAAAAATCGATAAACTTCCTTATGATGATAAATGGCAAACAGACAGGACGCTAATAATGCCAACGAATTGGTGTCAGTATAGCAACTTAATCTAGGGTGTTATAAATGTCCATGCGTAGAGAAAAAAGAACTTTCTGTTTACCTTCTTATTAGCAATTTTACAAAATACACACGTGTAATTATTTCAAGTACGTACGATTATCATTGTTACGTAAGTTCCATTTTGCAGTTATATCAATATGCAGAAGTACTAAATAGTGAAGACGATTTCGATTAAGAATGAAAAAAATGAATTTTTGATGCGGTTCTATTCGAATCAACTTTCCTAATTGCTAATTCGTGATTGTTATATCAAAATAACTGCGAAGGCCATGCAAAAATTACCTACATTATTTGATTGCAGACATATGGAGGTATGTGCCTGGTGGAATTAGTGACGGTGGAAAATTATTTCTACCATGTAGATTTATTTTTATTAGTTGAATTTTCATAACTAGTTTACTTATAAATTATAACATAATCATTTTGAATATGATTTTCCTAATTTGAACAAAAGGTAGTAAAATTTTTATTAAAATCAACAGAAAGTTTATCCAACTCAGTTTTTCTTTCTTGTATTATCCAAGTATTTCACTGAAAACACGTTTATATTATTTACCCACCGTAGTGCATGTTATTGTTCCAACCGTTAGCAATTATTATACTTTTATATTTCGTTCGGTAGAGGTGGAAATAATAACTTATAAAAATCTGCAATCTATACTTCCATTCTTCTTCTAGAAGTAGGTGGGTGCTCTATTGTCATCACCTTATCGAAGAAAAAAAAATCAAAACATGAGTACTCGGTAAGTTATATTCCATTAAAGTTGCATATTTCAAACGCCGATTACAAAGAGATGTATTCACGAGAATAAACCGTAAACCCATAATTTCCGCTGTAATTATTCGTGTATATCATCAAAAAGGACAATCATTTGTTATCTCTTTGAAATGACGACTGTAAAAAAGCCGATATTAGTTTTTGCACTGTTCAATACAATTACGACAGAATTTCGTGCATCCATACCAAGTTCGACACCTTTTTCAGGCCGGTCCAATAAAAATTACTTAAAGGTCTAGATCGAAAATGCAACCGAATTAAACTTGACCTCAAATCGACGAAAATTTTGATTGTCTGGCAAGTTTTCACTTCGCAAGCCCACTTCAATAAATATTATAAACGCATTACCATCGACTAATAATCGCATAATTTCATAAATTATAACCATAGGTGTTTTTTACAGGAAGTAATACTAATTATGGTGAATGTTATGTTATAATCGTACTTAATGACAATAAAAATAAAGTGGAAAAACCTTTGGAGATAAAATGACTGGACCATTGAATAAAGGTAAGTAATTAAGACAATTACAACACTACTAATTCAATTTTACATTGTGCATGCAGTTTAAACAACCACTCGATTATTACATTAGTAGACGGTAAAAAATTGACGATTTTCTAGCAGGATGCATCCCCACAAGGGCCGTAATAGGGCTGATGCTATTCTCGGCTTGTTTTATCGCGTACTCCCTACGAGTCAATATGTCGATAAACCTAATCGCCATGGTGGAATCTTCCGGGAAGGGCAACCAGAGTGACAGTTTACCGGAATGCAGACGAATCGTAAATCCTAACGATAACGAGAGCGAATCTTACCACAAACAGACAGGCCAACCGGACGTAAGCCACTCCTGAAAAACCCTTTCGGCCGTTAATTTCAGGCGTTTTCAGTACGGCCCGCGGTACGATTGGGACACGAAACTGCAAGGCCTAATCCTGGGCTCCTTCTTTTGGGGCTTCATGGTCACCTGTATTCCTGGGGGCCTTTTGGCCGAGAAATTCGGCCCCACCAAAGTCATCATGATAGCGAGTCTGCTCGCAGGAGCGCTCACAATTTTGTCACCGTTGATGGCGTCCATGCACTATTCCGCTCTCATAGTTTCGAGATTTCTAATCGGCTTAACCGGGGTAAAACGAGTCTGAATCAGATTGAGCGTTCCACTTAAAATCCGTCTTTTTAAGGGGGTGATTTACCCGTCCCTCCATTGCCTGGTTTCGAGATGGGCGCCCCCGGAAGAAAAGGGCAAGTTTATCGGCTCTCTAATGGGGGGCACTTTGGGGACGGTCGTCACTTGGCCGGTTCTGGGCTCCATCATCGAAACGTGGGGCTGGAATTGGTCGTTCTTCATCAACGGAGGGGTCGTCCTCTTGTGGTGCGTCTTGTGGATTCTGCTGGTTTCGGACAGTCCCGACGTGCACCCGAGGATTTCCGAGGAGGAAAAGCTCTACATCACCAAAAGCTTGGAGAAGGTCATCAAGAAACCGAGAGTGAGATTGGCGATTTTGGGAGTTTTGAAACTTTTAGTACGATCACGTTTTGTAGGGTTTACCGCCTTACAGGAGGATTTTTATGTCGCTGCCGTTTTGGGCCTTGATTATACTCCACTTTGGCAATCTTTGGGGACTCTTCTTTTTGATGACGGCGGGCCCGAATTATTTCTCGACGGTTTTAGGGTTCGATCTGGGCCATACCGGGTTTTTGGCCTCTTTGCCTCACCTGGCTAGGCTGATTTTCGGGTTTTTCTTCGGATTATTAGGCGATTTCATTAGGCGAAGAGGCATAGTTTCGACAAATGTCGTACGGAAAAGTTTCGTTCTATTTTGTGAGACCTCAAATTATTTTCAAAAAATAAAAATCACTATAATATTACGTTTACAGCTCATTTAATCCCGGGAGTGCTTTTGCTCTTCTTGAACATAGTCGGATGTGATGTGAATTGGTCGGTAGCCTTGATGACGATGTCTTTGGGCTCGAACGGCGCTTCCACTTTGACGAATTTGCAAAATTCCCAAGATCTGGCACCGAATTTCGCGGGAAGTCTCTACGGAATCATAAATTGTATCGGGAGTACTACCGGATTCGTCACTCCATTGATTGTAGGCGCCCTCACCCAAGAAAAGGTAATTTTTTCAAAGGAAATCTGAAGAAAATCATTGACTTAATATTTCTAGAACGGTTTGGAAGAATGGCATATAATTTTCGCAATCGGTGCGGCAGTTTACGTCGTTTGCGGATTGGTCTTTTGCATTTTTGGCAGTGCCGATATTCAACCGTGGAACGACCCGGAATTCGATTCAGATAAAGACGGCTTGGATAATCCTGCTTTTGAAACCGCCAGCGAAATTACCGTTAAAGTATCGGATTTGGAAGTGGAGAATACGAAGATTTAGAATAATTGACACGTTTTTAGATATTTTCTTTGGATCCTTTTTTAATTTATTTTACCACTAAGTGTAAGTACCGTTATAAAGGACGATCGAGGTCATTATGAAATGGTTATTGGATCGCTCTATACTTTCGATTATATTTTATTTTATTTGTGCAAAATAGATATTATTATTGATTGATGAATTTTTATCACAATTCGACTGATAATGTAGTTACTGTGTAATATAGACCGTATCACAAAATTCCTGGAATTTTTCTACTATAATAATAATTGACGAACGTGCTAATACAAGAAATTCATGCACCAATTATCACAAAAAACGTGTGGATGATTAAATTAACTTGAGCCGATTAAGAAGAGTTTCTTCACTTTCGTCCCAAATTCGAAGAAATGAAGTTGTTAGCAAGAACCCTATTACTAATCGTAATTTCTTGTAATACATTGCGTTTAATTAGTATTCAGTTTTTACAAACGTTGATTTTCAGTCGAAATACTCGATGCAGCGAAAATCAAGCCCGACATCATTCATGGGTCGATTGCCGAAAAGGGGAAGGTCTCTTACTTGGTGTCATACCAACAAGGGACTTTCGGTAGATACAGACACTTTTGCGGTGGTTCCATAATCGCCCGTAGATATATCCTGACTGCGGCCCATTGCGTTCTGAGCGTACGTTGGCCTTCAATCACCAGGACGAAAATCGTTGCCGGAACCCCCGATCTAAGGCAGCATCCACCAAGCAGACAAGACATATTCGTCAAAAAGGCCCTCATACATTCCGGATACGACACGTGATGCCACCAAAAAGGGATTATCGCGAAATAATGTTTATACTTTATCAGGAAGAAAAAGGTGGGTCCCAACGACATCGCCCTTTTGTACTTGGAAAAAGAGCTGAAATTCGGGCCGAACGTGCAGCCGATAGCTTTGAGGGACTCGACGAAAGTGAGCGGAAATGGGCTGATAGTCGGTTGGGGCTACACCGAACCGAACGACAAAACGCCGCCGAACGTGTGTCAAACCGTAACCGTTCCGATCATTTCGACCGAGGGTGAAATAATCGATGGATTCATGAAATTTTGATGATTTTCTTTGTGGGGTTGTTCTAGATTGCAAACAGAAGCTTGCCCAATACATAAAGGATGGTGCTTCTAAGGTGGATCCCACGGCCAACATTTGCACCGGGTCTAAAGGTACCGGAGCCGGGTCTTGTTCCGGAGACAGTGGAGGACCTCTGGTCCACGCCGGTGAATGTGTAGGGGTCGTGTCCTGGGGGCTTTCGCCTTGTGGCGAGCAGAACGCTCCGTCCGTTTTTACAAGGGTCGGCTCTTATGCCGCAATGATCAAAGCCGAAATAGAGAAAAATGAGTAAACTCTGGAAAAAACATGCAACTTATTATTCTGTTTGATGATAAATAAATTTTCCTATTCTGTCGTTTCATTACTTCATAAATACATATGAGGAAACATCGATTGAAAACAATTTCTTGTTTTATTTATTCCATCATGCAGGAAGGTATTGAAAATTTGCACAATGTTGATGCTTTCCAGATTAAGGTACTCAAAAATATCTACGAACTGCTACACTATTGTTACTGGGAATTATAATGGCAAATAATCAGTAAATAAGATTCATTCTTTGTTAAATTACAACTAAAGTTGTATATCCAAGTACATACCTAGTTCATTTTCTGCTTTCGCCGGTTTCATATTCGAACACCTGAAAGATTTACTTTGCATTTATTACAGTGAACTATAAGCATAATGTGTCTATTGGTTGATGGGTTTTTATTACTTATAAGGACAAATGTTGTCAGATTCGAAGTCCATAGTCCACATATTTCACAGACGAATAATTCATTTCCATGAGTTTAGACCAATTTCCACCTGCAAGGTTCATCTTTATCTTAGTACTTCATAAGAATTTTCAACTGATAGGCCTATTATTCACCTTCTCGAAAATGATAATACAATAACCACTCAAAACTTTGATATAAATGAGATTCGATCCCGAACCAGATTTCAATAACGTTGAAAATGTGGTTCCAGGCATTAGCAATTTTCGCCTTAGCGGCCCCTTCAGTCTTCGGTAAGCTCCAAAACCACCAATAATTACAAAATATGATGTGGACTGACTTTCAGGAGCTCCATCCCCCGCCATCCCGTCGATCCAAAACTCGAGGATCATCGGAGGTGACGATGCAGAGGTCGGCGCGTACCCGTTCCAAATCTCGTACCAGTACGGCCTTTTCGGTGTCAACCAGCACGTCTGCGGCGGTTCCATCCTCAGTAAAACCTGGATCGTGACTGCCGGACATTGCGTGACCGAGGTCCCGGACTTCGGCGACCACATAGTCATCGTCGGAATCACGAATCTCTCCGACAACAACACGGAGAGGCAGGAAATCAACGTGGTCGAGAGGGTGGTCCACCCGGATTTCGCCGGAAATGTAGGCCCCAACGACATCGCCTTGTTGCGCCTGGAAACTCCCCTGGAACTGAGCGATCTGGTGCAGCCGATCGCGCTGCCTCAGAACGGTTCCGAGGCCACCGGCGAGGTCACCTTGACCGGATGGGGAGTCATCAACGACAACCCTCTTTTCCCGTTAGTCCCGGAACATTTGCAAACCATCAACTTACCGGTTTTGTCATTGAAAGGTACGGCAGCTCTTATAACGCACTAACTACTAGGGGTTTTAATTGAATTTCTTTAGAATGCAGAGACGCCCTCGATGCACTTCTGGACGGATCCGGACAGGAGGATCCTTTAGATGACGTTTCGAACGTTTGCACTGGTCCTTTGACCGGAGGAGTCAGCGCGTGCTCCGGTGACAGTGGTGGCCCTCTTTCCCAAAATGGTACCCTTGTTGGTATCGTGTCTTGGGGTATCACCCCTTGCGGAAGTGTGGGCGCTCCTTCTGTCTACACCAACCCTGCTTCTTTCATTGACTTTATCAAGGAGCACGTCGACGATTTAGCTTGAATGTCGATTGTGAACACGAATGAATAAATCTTGAAACACCTACTCTACACTTTTATTATCTTCGATAAAAAGCTTCAATATAATGAAAATGATATCAAAGAAACCCTTTTAGAATGTACCCATGATCTGTATTGTTGCAAATTTGTGTTCCGAGTGATATACTTATTGAAGTACCTCTTTCTAATGCTCGGATCATTGAGATCGTGTGTCCTTTCTATCGACAACTCTGGTACTCGAATGAATAAACATGGGTCACAATTTCACTATCAGTAAAGTTTCGAAATGAAACACAAAAACTATGTTATAAACTAATAAGAATGATAAGACAAAGGTTATTCGTCAAAATATCCGGAAGTCTATAGCATCAGATATCACCATCAAGTTCTATTGTCAATGCCTAAGTACTTGTGTGAATAAACACTTTGCAAAAAATCTACTATATCTGATTCGACCAATTTCAAATGGTTCCGCAGTTTCCGTCTCTTGGAAAATCGCTATCTTTGACGATTTACATTGAAGTTATGCTGCAATGGCAATTATATTAAACAAACTTGCTGACTCTAGTTCATGACTTGGTCTAATATTTATTTTGAAAACTCATGTTTTATTATTTATCAGACGAAAAAATTTATTCACTATCTCTAGGACTTTCTGTATTAGGTATGTAGTATTCAAATTTGAAGTACAACAAATCCAAAAACCTCTTTTGATTTTCTACTACAAACAGCAATAAGTTAATCCTGCTTTTAGTGGCGGTATAAAAGCAAAGGAAAACAAAGGAAATTAAAAACACCAATACAAAAAATGAATCCATCAAATGCGTGTGGAAAATTATTTCGATTACTACCGAAATTTGCTGATTGAGGAGTACTGAGGACCCTCATCCGTTCTGATGAGTGAGTATTATTTATCTGATAGAAAATTTTCAATTGACGACATTATCCTCCAAAATCGGCTCGTATATAAACCCTGATCAAACTTCCGATAGACCAAATTTCACAATGTCTCCCATAACGTTAGCAGTTTTAACTTTATCGCTTTCCTCAGTCTTGGGTAAGTCATAATTTCAGTCATCAAAATCCGCTATCAGAATAAATCATATTTGAAAATTGTGAATACAGGGGCGTCCTTGCCATCAAATTCTCCCCTCGGCCTTCACCATGGCAGGATCCTCGGTGGCAGAGACGCGGAAGTCGGCGAGTACCCCTACCAAGTGTCCTACAACTGGGGCAGCCTGACGGTGGAATTCGAACACATGTGCGGCGCCGCCATCCTGAGCCCCACTTGGGTCATAACTGCCGGGCATTGCGCCACCCAGATCCCAGAAAAGGGCATCCACACGATCTACGCCGGAATCACGGACATCAAAGACGACGGCCCTAACAGACAAGGCATCGAAGTGCTCAAAAGGGTCCCCCATCCGGACTACAACGGAGGCATCGGACCCAACGACATCGCCCTCTTCCAGCTCGAGTCCCCCCTGGAATTCAACGATCTGGTCCAACCGATTTCGCTGCCCCTGAGCGGCATCGAGGTGACCGGGGAGGTCACGTTGACCGGGTGGGGAGTCGTCAACAACGACAGCATTCTGCCGATCCTCGCGAAGAATTTGCAGACCATCGACTTACCGATTTTGCCGATAGGAGGTAACCAAATAACTAATCAGTTCTCCATTACGGTTTCTTATTGGACTATTATTTATACTTTCTGCAGAATGTGAAAACCTTCTTGATGACCTTTTGGGGCCATCGGCAGATCCTTTGGATGCCCAATCGAATATTTGCACGGGTCCTTTAACCGGGGATATTGGTGTGTGCGCGCGTGACAACGGAAGTCCTCTGGTTCAAAATGGTACCCTCGTTGGTGTCGTCACTTGGATGTTCAATCCTTGTGGACAGGTAGGCCTCCCTTCGGTCTACACCAATGTCGCCTCTTTCATCGACTTTATCAAGGAGAATGTCGACGATTTGCCTTGAATGTAATGGCAAATCAAACAAACTTGAACTACCAGCTTATAGGCTTTATCGTTATTGTGTCAAATTATGTATTTCGTTTATCACACAGGAAGTAAGTTGTATCCAATATTTAGGCTCGTGTAAATTCAAAATAAAAGAAGTAAATCCAAAAGTTCTTATGCTATTTTTCCCACCATAAACAAAAAACCTTCGTTCAGTGAGTACTCATACGTTGAACGGACATTGCAAAAAAGGTGCAGAACGGGTTATTTTTAATTCTAGAGAAAATCCTTGAATTTCAAGTACCCCCTGGTTTAATATCCGATATATGTATTTTATTTTATCAGTACCTCTTAGGGTGATAACGGTGGCCCACCAGCCGAAAATGGTAGAATTATCGGTACTACACCACGATTCACACCAGATAATAAGTAGGTACCAACATGCACTGAGTGATAAGTAAATCGAAATAGGAAATAAAACAAGGTTTTCACAATGGTTTTGTATTTATTAAATTAAGTTTTGTTCAATACTCGATATTGCCGGTAGAACAGAGCAATAGTGTGGGAATAGATAACACAGCAAAGGAACAATTTGGTTATTCATAAATATCCACAATAAATAAAATAAGCACAGAATACTGTAATATTAAGCATGTAGAAAAATCAAGCTTTTTGTACATTTACGCCCCACGGCCGCCCCGATCGTATCGAAAACGTCTTGTCCCCCGAATTTCTTCTTGAACCGTTTAAAATTGCAAAGCGCTCCGTTATGTAAGACTTTGATTTCGTCGATATCTCGAGCGCTCGGTGAGTTATCGTCTTTGGCTTCCGGATTGTCCTCGAATCGTGCGTACTTGGCGTTCTGCAATTTCGTTATGCACTTTTCGATCGAAATCCAGCGAAAAGTTTCCGGACAGGCCAAAAAAGACGGCGCCAATTTCCCTTTGTATCGCATTTTCGGACAGGAGTGAATGTAGAAACCCATGTAGTAATACTGAAGAGTAGCGACTTTTTCATGAAGAGATCGGGTAAACTCCAGTTCCCTTTAAACAAAATTATCGGTTCTATGAAAACTCGAGAGTATTTTTAGATAGTACCTCAAGTAGCCATAAGTGCCCAAAGTTAGATTTCTGTAATCTGGATCGTAGAAAAAGTAAACGGCGCTTACGCATTTCGGCAATATATCGATCACTCCAACTGCTATCAATTTATCGTCTAGCCAATATAACTGATGGAAAGAGCCAAAGCCCAATTCTGATCCCTTGGAAAATCTAACAAACTGAATTCACTGAATTAGTGAGAATCTGACTAACATAGTGAATTTTAAAGATAGGGCAGTAGGCAAAACATACCTGTAATGGGGTGTCAATTAAAAAATTAATAAACTGGTTATCGTCACAATCCTCAGGAGTGTCATTGTGGATGGCTATTTGATATTTCCGATACAGATTCGCGACAATTTCGAAATGTTCGTGTTCCTCATGAATTTGTTCTAAAGTCATCTGATGATTAAAATGAATTAATCGTCATAATTGTGATTTTTAATTCGCCCCCTCATTGACAGTTATTCTTTTGCTCTGCTTTGATTTTATCATTCATATATCCTAAGCGAAAGTACCTTCAAAGGTGAATGCACCAGAAACCTCATAAAACCCTCCAAGGAACATTTGCCCGGTGGGTCATTATGAATGGCAATTTGGTACTTTCGAAATAATTCGTATTCAGTCGCTTTTACACGTTCCCAATCTTCTCCCCGACGACTGGTATTGACCAGTTCAAGCTGAGAAAAGAATAACCATCTTCAGCGGCGAGGGATCGCTATGTTTAAAATCACTCACCCTAAATTTGTGTTTAGAATTCGGAGGAATTTCGTCCAAAAACTCTTCCAGACTTTTCAGTTGTTGCTGATTAGGTTTCGGGGCTTCAATTTTCAGCCCTTTCTTCATGAGTTTTTCCTGTTTACGCTCCAATCTCAGTGTTTTCGCTTTTTTGCATTGGGGTTTCGTCGGATCGGCCCCCGTTCCACTTTTAGGCTGACTAACCGGTTTCTTATCACAAGTCCGACTTGACCCCGCCTCTGCAAATAATTAATCCGTAAAACGGAAACCAGAATCTGATAAAAACAAAGTGAGTAATCGTCACCTTCAATTTGCATTTTTTCTGGTGAGACATTATTAGAATCGACTTCATCACAGTCAGTAATTACGCTATCTACTTCATCAGTTGAATTTTCTAGAGCGGATCCACCAATATCGCTAAACAACGGAATCGGGGGTCTCGGGACTAAATCGTGGACATTTTCCGATACATCCCCCAGTTCCAAATCACATTTTTTCAGTTCGCCGTCGTTCACGAACTTGTTGAATTTCTTGATCACCTTTTTCTGAGACTTCGAGAGCGACAATTCAAGCGCGTTACATCTGAAATCGGAAAGATAACCTCAACACTTGCAAATCGCAATTTCGAGCCTTTCAAACCTTATGGTGTACAAAGGGCAACAAATCTTATCCATCAAGGGTTTGTAGCAGTACTGGCCCGATCGTCTCCACCCTCTGTCGATCAAGTTCTGGTAATCTTCGACCGTGAGGCTTTTCGCCCACATTCCTGTTACATAACGACGGATTTAATGAGCTGGCGTTGATCCTAACGATCGGCGGGGCTTACCGTGAGAGATGCTCCCTTTTTCATCTTTGCAGTAGCCACACAGGTGCCTTTCTATGTCCGAGCACCAGTAAACTATGCTGACATCACTGGAACTCATTGTTCACTGGTGTTTTTACGACGCCTCAGCCCAGATACATGTTTTATGGATGGAATAATGTTTGATTCGATCACTTTAACCTTGTTTGGAAAATAAACCTTGTAGGTGTACTCAGGTGCTGCCTTGACTCTGCGGACTTCGATGACCTCACTGCCCTCGTTGACAGACAATTGTTGACACTTGATGCTATTCTACGCCACTGGATTGTCAAATGTATTATTGGTTGCCTACCTCATCACTCATTGTACACTATATTTTCGAATTCACAACAAATAGCTACTTAAATAATTGGATAATTTGAGGATATAATTATAATAATTGTTATTTGCCCTTGATCTATATGTTCTTCAGTAATTTGAGACTTTTTAAAGAAACCATTTATTTATTTAGTCTGAAATGTCACATGTCATATTGTCAGTGTCAAATGAACTACTTGTCAAAAAGAGGGAAATATTTGAAATTTGGACAATTTTCGGGTTTAAAGATAAAATTGCCATTAGAGAAGCAGCTAAACGTAATTATTTAACCTGAGAACTATTTGTGAGTCGCAGAAGAATGCACGTGTGTACATCTCATTTATTTTCGTCGATATCTTTCGAATTTTTCAGAGCTTTTGATTACCACTCGCGAGATAAATTGAGCTGTTTTTCTGTAAAGGAGCGATACAATATATTTCAGTTGCAATACGGCCGACAACAAGTTATTAATGGAACAGAATTAGTGCGTGCGTGCGCATGAAACCGAGAGTTTGTTGCAAATTTGGGTACACGATACGTAACGTCAAAAGAGCCACCTCGAGTCCACCTGATATTGCTGTTTTAAGGCCCTTTCGCAACCATGGCGTACTGTATGCGAGTTTTGCATCGCCAGGTAAGCCCTTTTTAACCCCCTGTTCCTTGCAGTCGATTCAGAACTTTACCGGAATTCTGGAGCGAAAATTACGTTTCATAACCACCAGCTGATAAAGAGCGGGGCCCCAAGCCGGCCAACTAGACAACTCATTCACCTTATCACGTGAAATTTCAATGTGCAAATTGCTAGGTCAAAATGCCAGCTATTGCTAAAAACCGAATGTTTTCGATCAAAGTCCAGGGTTGGTTATTATAACGTGGATTGTTTCAGGGGGGCAAAGCCAGCGGCCAATTGCTACTGTCTGAAGTCCAAGTGAGATGTTTCCACGTGTCCCCGCTGGCGGCGGCCGCGGCCCGAGTGGCCATGAGCAAATTCGACGCCGAAGCGCAAATCCCGTACGAGAAATTGACGAAAAACCTAGAGGTGGTCAAAAAACGCCTCAACAGGCCTTTGACCCTCTCGGAAAAAGTCCTGTACTCTCACATAGACGAACCCCAATCACAGGTAATCGACCGGATCGATAAGGCAGGGCAAAGTCTGACATTTTTATGATTACTCGGACCGTAGACATCCGGAAATCTTTCGGGGGTTGTGACCTTTTTTAGCGATAAGGTTTCCCCGTCGAGAGTGTTTACAAATAAGACGGAAAGTCGGCGCATGTTGGGCAAAATATTATGATCGATTGGGCGATTTTTTAATATTGGTGTTATGTAATAATTGACTGGGAAGTTAGGTTAGAGATCGTCTTCATTGACATTGAGCCAAGGATTCACTTTACTTAGTCCTACGAATGTTTTTTTTACTATTTTTACTTTTGCATTATGGTGCAGCTTGTTATTCACGAGTACTTATCGTTCTTATCTTGCTTAATTTTAGATTTAATTTTCCATGCCTCTGAATTATTTATCCAGCATGAAAAAATTTGTATTCATATTGCGTTATTGCCCAAAAATGCTCATTTTTCGCCAGTATTGCCTAAGGTTGAGGACAGGAATCTAGTTTACCGACAATAGAGAATTGAACGGTCATTAATAGTTTTCGTACCAATCGAGCGATTCTATTGGTCGAAAAAAAGGACAGTGCTCTGTGATTTGTCAAAAAACCTATTGTCAAATGAAATCGTCAATTCCGCAGGAAATCGCCCGCGGGACTTCCTACTTGCGCCTGAGGCCGGACAGGGTGGCCATGCAGGACGCGACCGCCCAAATGGCCATGCTGCAGTTCATCTCCAGTGGCCTTAAAAAGGTCGCCGTGCCCTCGACGATCCATTGCGACCATTTAATCGAGGCCCAAGTGGGCGGCGAGAAAGACTTGGCCCGCGCCAAGGACATAAACGCGGAGGTGTACAAGTTCCTGAGCTCGGCCGGTAACAAGTACGGCGTCGGCTTCTGGAAGCCGGGCTCCGGCATCATCCACCAGATCATCCTCGAGAACTACGCCTTCCCTGGCCTGCTCATGATCGGCACCGACTCGCACACCCCCAACGGGGGCGGTTTGGGCGGCTTATGCATCGGCGTAGGCGGCGCCGACGCCGTCGACGTCATGGCCAGCATCCCCTGGGAGCTCAAGTGCCCCAACGTCATCGGCGTCAAATTAACCGGAAAATTATCCGGCTGGACCTCCCCAAAAGACATAATTTTAAAAGTCGCAGATATTTTGACAGTAAAAGGCGGCACTGGGGCAATCGTCGAATATTTCGGCCCTGGGGTAGACTCGATCTCTTGTACAGGAATGGCGACTATATGCAACATGGGGGCGGAAATCGGGGCTACCACCTCCCTCTTCCCTTATAATAGCCGAATGCGCGATTATTTAAACGCGACGAAACGGGGCGAAATCGCGGCAGAAGCCGATAAAGTCAAAAACGTCCTCCTCAACTCTGACGAAGGCGCCAAATACGAGCAGGTTATCGAAATCGATCTAAACACCCTCGAGCCTCACGTTAACGGGCCTTTCACCCCGGATTTAGCTAATCCTATCAGTCGTTTAGGGGACGCAGCGAAGAAAAACGGTTGGCCTGTCGAGATAAAGGTGGGGCTGATCGGGTCGTGCACCAACAGCTCTTACGAGGACATGGGGCGGTGCGCCAGTATCGTCAAGGAGGCGATGGGGCACGGATTGAAATCGAAAATTCCGTTTAATGTCACACCAGGGTCGGAGCAGATCAGGGCGACTATCGAGCGGGACGGGATAGCGAAAACGCTGCGTGATTTCGGGGGTACGGTGCTGGCGAACGCGTGCGGCCCCTGCATCGGGCAGTGGGACCGGAGAGACGTGAAGAAGGGCGAGAAGAACACGATCGTGACGTCGTACAACCGAAACTTCACCGGGAGGAACGACGCCAATCCGGCGACGCACTGCTTCGTGACGTCACCAGAATTGGTGACGGCCCTCAGCATCGCAGGGCGGTTGGACTTTGATCCGCTAAAAGACGAGTTGACAGGTGGGGACGGGAAGAAGTTCAAGTTGTCGGCGCCTTTCGGCGACGAGTTGCCCACTAAAGGGTTCGATCCGGGTCAGGACACCTATGAGGCACCGGTTGCCGATGGTAGCGCCCTCAAGGTGGACGTGAGTCCGTCCTCGAATCGGTTGCAGCTTTTGGAGCCCTTCGATAAGTGGAACGGTAAGGATCTGGAGGATTTGGTCGTGCTGATCAAGGTGAAAGGGAAATGCACCACTGATCACATTTCGGCGGCTGGGCCTTGGCTGAAATACAGGGGGCATTTGGACAACATCTCCAACAACATGTTCATCGGGTAATTATGTTCATTATCGTGTCATATAAATGATCACATTTGATTTAATGATGGCATCGTGTTGTTATGATCACAAGTTGGGAGTATGGTAATCATATTTCATATTTCTGTGTTATAATGATCATTTTTGTGTGATAATCAGGGCGTGTGCTAAAAAATGATCAAGATACTTCAAGGGTACATTGTGTCTTCATTTTGAGAAAAGAAACCGCCCCTGAAGCAGGGCTACGTTGTTTTTAATCACCTTGTAAATTAATGATCAAATTTCGGTATTTCTGTTTGATAATAATGAAATAATGATTCCACTTTCATACGACGATCACATTTTCAAGTTGTAATAATCATCTCATTTTTGTGATATATTGATCATCACCTTGTAAATTAATGATCCACTTTCGGTATTTCTATTCGATAATGATAATATAATGATTTCACTTTCATATAACGGTCACATCTTCAAGTTGTAATAATGATCTCATTTTTGTGATATATTGATCACACTTTTGAATAATGATCACACTTCTATTTTCATTTCAAAATGATCACTCTTTAGGTAAATGACATCGTTCTACTCCTTGTTTTTTGCAGTGCGACGAATGCGGAGAACGGGGAGATGAACAAGATCAAGAACCAGTTGACGGGCGATTGGGGCGCGGTGCCGGACGTCGCCCGCCATTACAAGGCGAACGGCGTCGGCTGGGTGGCGATCGGCGACGACAACTACGGTGAGGGCAGTTCGCGGGAGCACGCAGCCCTCGAGCCGCGGCACCTGGGGGGCCGCGCCATAATCGTCAAGTCTTTCGCGCGCATCCACGAGACCAACCTGAAGAAGCAGGGGCTGCTCCCGCTGACCTTCGCCAACCCCGCCGACTACGACAAGATCCAGCCGACCGACAAGATCAGCCTGAAGGGGCTGAAGAATCTGGCGCCCGGCAAGCCGGTCGAGTGCGAGATCAAGCACGCGGACGGGAAAGTCGACAAGATCTCGCTGAATCATTCGTTGAACGACCTGCAAATCGGGTGGTTCAAAGCCGGGAGTGCGCTCAATCGCATGAAGGAGGTGGCGGCTTAATTAGTTAGTTTTTTTTTGTGTATAATTATTAGAGAAATTTCATCATGTATTATAATATCGATTAAATAATAAAAAGAACACGGTACGATATTATTTCTGGTTGTTTGATCATTATTTCGCTGTTTAAATATGTATATATAGTTTTTTCGCGGTGGAAATCTTGTGTATCGTTAATCGTTATGTCTTGACAATAATAGAATTGATTTCTAATTATTTCGTGTTTTATTCGAATGGGGAAATGTGAAGTTTTTGGGTCAATTCATGAATTGCGAAATTGAATCGATCTTGACTAATTAAAATGTAGACTTTTTTTCGAAGCAAGGACATGAGTTGTAGGTGGCTACAAACTGATATTTGGATAAGATTAAGAACAAATCTAGGTCAATATTTGTAGTAGAAATACGCCCAAAGGTTGTCCACAGTAAGAAGACCATTGTTTTGGTAGCTCAATACTTTGATGCGATTGAAAAATCGACAAGGATACATGGGTATTGTTCAGTCATCATTGTTCATTCTATTTTAGTTGTGACCAGTGATTGATTTTTCAAATCTCAAAATCATTAATTACTGGGTCGAGTATTGGTTAAATTACTGTTGAAACAAGATAATTTAGTGTGCCTACAAGATGTTATCTCATAAATGATTTGGTTCAAATTTTGACCTGTTCAGTTAGATTTTCTAGTTATTGTGAACTGTGGCGTTCAAATGGTGCTATAATTGGGTTTTGCAAGATCATTTTCAAAGCAAACAATGCGTGAGATTGATTTTTTCGATAAAATATACAAAGTTATGGACGCCCAAAATGATTGACGGTTATTCATATTCAGTTTAGTCATACTTACATAGGTAGATCGGATCTGGGTACGCATAGGAAATTGGGTCAAGCCTACAATACAGGAACCATTTCATTTTTTAACTCAAGGAAGATGGAAACAATGCATACAGGAACTAATCCCAAAAGTCTAAGTGGTGCCTGCCAAATTGACGAGGATTAGTTCGATATAATAATCTTATGTAAAAAGATAAAGAATTCTTCCTTATGTGTTTTGGGGATTAATGGTTTATTGATGTCATCTTGTCGCGACGAGGCGATTCAGCACCTCATGGAAAACCGAAAGTGGAACCTTTTAATCGACAGAATACTTCTTTTGCGTTACATTCGACTGATACACGAATGTCGACATTGCCCTGGTGACAACTTAACACCGAAATCACTTCGGCAGAAAATAAGTTACGTAATTTCAAGCCGAATCGAAATAATTTCCATATAAATAAAATTCCTATTAATAGGTAGAGCAATAGAGAGAAGGCTTGGTCACCATAGGCATTGTTATGAAAATGGAGAAAAGTTGCTACATTTTTAACATCCACACATTGGGATTTCACCGGATTTAATTAAATTATCGGCCATGATCTTAATTCTGCGCGATTAATCACGAAAGTGATGAGAAATAATGGACAATGGACGACATTATTAATAGACAAATTTATGAACATGTCCCGTCAATCATTATTTGAGGATGCTGGGCTGGGCCGGACACAGAAACGCACCGAGATATTATGAAACCGATATTGTATAGGAACGCTGCTTTCGTTTATTCTCTTATTTAATTTATTTTCATTTCTCTTTCCATTTACATAAATGGAGCAGAGTTGTAGTAAGTACTTAGGTACGAATTAAATTCACTTATTTTGTTCTCATTTTTTAATTTCTGAGTGATTTAATGATTTATCACCAGCGGGGTCAGTTTTTCCATCTAAATCTGTCTCTCAACTATCAGAGTAAATAAATTAGCGATCAATTTGAATAAGTTGACATTTCTAGCCAAAGCGAGCAGGATATCGTTATTATTATCACCAAACTGAAAAATGAACTTTACTCTAGATCCTAGATCCTTTTTCTTCTAATAATAATAATCATAAAGTCGGATAATTTATTAACAGGCCTTATAGCAGAACGCAGGTGGTCTCTAATCCTGGACGTAATTAAATTGTGGCGAAATTCAGTCCAACTCTGCACACCTCTTCTCTCCATTCCAGTGGACAATAAAAGTAACAACAATATGACATTGTAACAATTATTTCGTCTCTTGTATTATCTATTATCGAATTGCGACACTTTCGTATTCTTTGATTATTTCGAAGGTGATAAAGTCGTACTCACAATCGAAAAAAGGGAGTATACCGTTCGTTGTGCACCCGAAAATAACGGACAAGGTCGGGTCGCTGGCACAGAGAGAAAATAAGTGGCGCTCGCAATGATAAAATGCAAGGACCTCTGCGGAAGGTCCTACAGGCTGGCGCTACCTTTCTCTCGAAATCCCCCAAGAAAATCGTTTCTTCAGAGTAACACGCTGGGTTTTACCTATGACCGGTTCTATTGGCACACCTGATTTATGAACATTGGGGATTTCTGGCCGATTTTTCGTCCTAGAACCGTCCGATTATACACTTTCGATTAGGTAAACGCGCATTACTATTTAAAAAATCACTAAAATTATTGTGCAAGTATTAAGTACCGCACAACAAAAGTAAAGCGGTCAATTCTCACCTGAACCGGACTTGAGATTGATCGATTCATATTATCCTCTGAGATCATAATGCTTCTTACATTCAACAGTAGACATTGTAGGAGTTTTGTTATTACTAAGCTTTAGGGTCCTTGGCCTAAACAAGGTGTCTCATGATGCCATAATATCGTGGACCGGATCTGAAATTGAATCGGTTAGACATCTCAAGAAACTGAATTTAATCGGATCGAATATTTCAGGATTTTCCTGAAAAATCTTACAGTAGCGAAACGGTACTTGAACTTGACCAATGGTTTTCCACTTGAGTGCAACTCGCTGAGCCGTAACACCGGCGTCTAGACGTTGAAATCACGACAATCTTCAGGAATTTTTCAGGAGCGCCTCCATAAATTTCACAACATTGAAACTGAAAGTGCCACAGATAGAAATTTTCTAATTAATCGTAATAATAAACACCATGACATAGCGATTATATTTCCATGTCTACAAGCCCAAGAAAATTGAGACATTTACCAACAAGTGGAAAATAATTAAAGGCTAAACAACAGGTCAAACATCCTCTCTAATCATAAAAATGCGTAGCTAATCCGATTTAACAGTTTCGAGAAGTACTTGCCCTAAAACTGTTTAACACTGAGAGTTATTGATTGGAAATCTAGAGCAGCATTGTTCATACCCGCAATAAATTGCTCTGTGATTGTTTTTCTAATCGTCTCTTGTGTAATAATTATTATTTTAAGAGAGTGAAAGGTTTTATTAGGACACTTCCAGACTGAACTGTTCTTAAGGACCCAATAAAGTGGGATAGGTACTCATTTGAATCGATTTTTAGACCTCTGGATAAGCGAATTTGCATGAATCGTTTTACGTAATGAATTTGGCCGAAACTTTTATTTATTCAAATCGGTTTTTAATCAAGAATCAATTTGTTGTAAGTAAGTGTAGTTTATAGCACAACTTTTCGAGAGAACAGTCCAATTAAATAATCGGGGGATTGTTTACATTATTATTTTCTTAATTTATTATAATTCGTTGAAAACATTTTGTGAATTGTTAAGTAATCGAAGACAGGTGGGACCACTTTTAATTACTTGTATCTGGATCACCGAATAAGCTTTTCACACAATTAAAATATTTTCGAGGAAAAAATCTGCACGTTTTAAAAGTCGCTATAAACATCGATCAATTATATCAAATAAGTAGTTGGCAAATTCGTACGGTAGATAAAAAAGTGATTGATTTATTACAAGTCGCTAAAGAATCTAATATCGAGAAAAAATTGGAGCAATCGAGATGCTTGTTTTTTTATACTCTTAAGCTACGACAATTTCGACCTTATTATGAAATATTTAAAAGAGAAGGCCACATATTTATATCCAAGCGAGACTGAAATAGACAAATCGTGGATTTTCTATTCATTGATGGACCTGTTCACTGGCCTCTATCAATCATTGAGTTGTTCCCAGTAGAATCTCCACTATAATTAACATCTTACATCACTTTGATACCCATTTAAGCCTGGGTATTTTGCAAAATTCCGTCTAAGGTAATAAGATGAAGTGCAGTAAGCGAGCGAACACGTGGGTGGCAATTTATCTCTCTAGAGATTTTTCTGGTATGAAAGTGTCTCTCACATGTCTACAAGAATTTTGCTACAAGTCGATTAGAGATTTTGATTGGTGACACTGTCTATCTCGAATTATTAATATTAAAGAGAAGAAAGTTTTCGCGTTTTAAAAATATCTTGAAAATAATTATACGAAAATTCGCAAAATGTGGAGAACAAGTCTGACCTAAAATCTATGTCAAGATCGATCCTTAATAACATCCCACGCGAGTCCGCTTTTGGAACAATTAAAAATCCGATTTTATGAAATATTGAAATTTCATTTCTCATGACAGTTTTCTGTAAGCGATGATTCTTTTATCGCTTTACCGGTTTTCGCACTTTTCGATGATGGGTGATTAAGAATTGCGTCTTAAAGTCGTGATAATATTAATGCAGACAGTGCGTAAATCTGGTGCAATTGCATAATACTCAGCCTCCATCTACATATCGCTTTCTTCATATAAGTGAGCCCACGTTTCGATACTTTATATACGTACCGTTATTGCCGATCTTAATAAAGAGAGAAAAGGATCTACGTTAATGGAAATTACGTCACATAAAACTAAAAACAGTATGGCTATTATTATTCGTATATGAACAACAATAACTAATCTGACTAATCAATGGGTTTATTTGTAGTTTTCACTAATAACTTTCATCTGACTTAATTAAGCACGCTAAATTGTTGTAACGAAATCGGAATTCTTGCGAGATTAGTAATAATATATGTACTTAATGTATAATATGTTTAACCAGATTTTATGCAGCTGGGCTTGTCTCATTAGATTTTTGGAATTTTGTGCAATACTGTTATTAGAACGAACGGGTTTTGCCGGAAGTGGCACCATAACTAACGTATTACTCGTAAATTATCAAGTCATCTCAAAATTATTTATTTTCGAAAAGTTTCAGGTCACTTTCACTATAATTTTTCAATAAAATCAGGATTTAAAATGAAAAATCGCAATCAAAAGTTACCCAATGCCGTACGAATTCCTGGTGAGTTTATAATAAAGCCCGCGCTTTCGTTACGTAAAAGCTCAATTAAGAATTTCATATACAAAACCCTCGCGGTGATATGAATAATTTCACGCCCCATCTTTATTAATTTATTGCCGTTCGAAATGAATTTCACCTGTACCCAAAATTCTACTCTCGCCTCATTAATCGCCCACACAACGTAAATCCACTCGGGCGGATATAATAGTTCCCATTCATACGAGTAATTATCGCACTAATTAAGCGCAATAATGAATTTCAGTGATGTCATTATTATTATATTCGCGAAGGTCTGGCCTGATCCATAAGTTCGCCCGAATAGGAGATGCATTATGAATATACATCAGTCCTTGACATTTCTGCTAAAACAGGAAAGGGTGTAGTGGATCGAGTAACAACTTTTTTTCTTTTCGTTATAAATCCAAAGAAGGCGCTTTTGTGGGTGTTCCACAGGATGTCGGGTTAACCGCAACGATTTAGGCCGAAGATCGATGAGATTTATGAAGAAGTTTGAGGTGAACATCGATCTGAATCCTAAAATACGTGACCGAATGGGGATTTCGATAAATCGAGGGGATACCCGGATCTTTTAGTGGCTGACGCATTGGAAAAGCTAGTAATTAAAAAATCTTGTAATCTGAGGGCGTTTTCAAAAAGTTCACGAAGCTTTTAATTCATGATACTTTCTATTTATCCATAGAATAATGATAATTGCTACCGCATACTTTTTTTTCAATTATTCTTCAATGAAAGATCCTATTGTACGTTTTTTGCGCGAATATTAAAAGTTTCACGATTCGAATTAGCTAAGCAAACAAGTTTCGGTAAATTCTAAAATATGAATGAATTTGATTATAAATTCCGGATGAAAGTTGGAGATATCGGTGTCATCAAATCGTTTCAAAATGATAGCCGAGAAATTGTTGTTTAGTTGTTCTGAGAGAATTCCTTTTGGTTGACGGAACTCGATTGGCTCATGAAAAGTGCATCAGATATTGCGCCACAATTATTATTAATTTAAGCGTTCAAGTCTCTTTTCCCTCACCAATTTTCTCATACGGCTGAAACATTTTCAGGGCGAACCCGAGAAAGATCAGTTAATCCACGGCGATCGACTAAATAAGATCGGCCGCCAAAAAAGAGCGAAACCACTTTCAGTTTCATCACATAATAATAATAATACGCGCGACTCGACTTCGACGATACACGACCAAACGAACCCGCGGTTTTTAGTGTTTCACTACTGAAAAAATGCGACTCTGATATCATTTTCCTCTCTAATTTAATTTTTATTAGAAAAATGAAGTTATTAATATCAAGTGCCATAATTTTTGTGTTTCTTACCGGATTTTCTGCGGCGAAAAACTGTCTTAGTAAAAAGTCAAACTCGAAACTGTTTTGCTATTACGGCAAAATAACAGAAAATGCGGAATCGTGTAAATGCACCCACGTCATCTTACCGGCCGATTCCGACGTTAAGACCATCGAAAAGCTGAGGGAAAACCTAAAAGGGACGAAAATCCTAATCACCGTCAACGAATTCAACCAGGTAATTAAATTAACCGCCAGAGTAGGTGTTATTACTTTATTAGTTACTCACGGTGAGTAATGTTATGAATTAATTACAATACCCACGATTTTAATACACGTTATTTAAGGTCGCTCAGAATCATTATCCAGTTCCTCTAGAAATATTAGACTTGATGATAAATTTCAGATCGTCCTTGCGATTGACACAAAACTATAAATGGAAGGACGATTCAAAATCATACTGAACTTTAAGAATTTGTAACATATTTGTAATTTGATCGAGAAAATTGATGAGTTTAAATTGCTCACTCATGCATGTACCAAACCGCCTCGTTATCATCAAGGTTGATACATATCTCGTAAGATGAAAGTGGATCTGAAACAAATCACATCAGGATTAAAAATATGTAGAATAAAATCGGAAAGGCGTTCCTATTAGAAAGGGACAATAACGAGAGGTGCCACTCTATCAGAACTTTCTTAAATTGATCGCAATTTTTCTTTCAGGATGTCGTCGATATCCTAAAAGGCAGCAAAGTGGACGGGGTCGAAGTCGACCTGAAAAAGCTCGATTCGAAAAACGACATCGCCGATTTCATCACCACGATCAAGAGCAAATTGGGAAACGATCTTTACGTCGTGGTTTCGGTGCCTTCTAAAGCGGAAAACTTGGCGAAATATTACGATTTCAAAGCGCTCACCAAAAGCGCCGACTTGTTCATCCTACAGACCGCCTTTTTGGGGGCCAATAAAAACGTCACCTTTCATCCCAGTCGCCTGTCCGGACTTTGGGACATGCAAAATACGGTAAGATTTTATCATGAACTTGGCGAAAAATTGATGAATAGATAGGAAAAATATAGAGCGAGTCTATAATTTCCGGCTTTTCTCTACTGACAATTTATCAATAGAATAGGCGAATAAAACTATCACTTTTCCGCCTTATTCGCCACATATTGTTCCTCACAATGCGTCTTCAGTGCGGCAATCGAAGCGTGGATTGAGAAAATTATGCTAATAGCTTTTGAAATAAATCACCTTCACTCTGCCATTGTCCGCAAATTTGTTATTAAGTAAGTAGTAGGTACCGAAATAGCTCCGAATCTGTTTAGGATAATTTGCGCTTTTAAATCTGGCATATGGTTGCATATCTGGAAATTATTCAAAATGCCAGCGATAATGATGGACGAAATAACATCGAGATCACGATCACACCGGTCTGAATAACACAAAATTGAAGGTGGATAAGTGGAAATGAGTCAAGGTTCCCCGTATTATTAACGAAAAAATCCAGATCCTCTTTTGTGAAGTCTTCTTCCTTATTCTCAACAATGCGATTTTTATTAATAATAATTAACTTAATCTGACAGTGGTGGGATTATAATAGTGATCATGTGGACGGTTTGAAGGTCTCGATTTTATTCACTCAATATAAGAAAATAAGCCGCACTCACCCACGTTTTCACTCTTCTGATCCCTGCAGACTCCATAATAAACCTACCTATGTACTTATTATTACACGAGAGAGGTTATTGTGTAATGATAAATTATCTCGACATGAAAAGGAGTCGCGGGTATATCAACCTCGCAAATTGTCGCGTCACTTTCGATCCACCTCGCATACTCAATCGCCATAAATATTCATAAGATCCGGGTTATCGTTATGTTATAATTAAGGCGCGATAATAACCGTGCGAATTTGAATTATGGGCGTACCTACACATTTTTTCAGGATTTTTTCTAAATAAATTTCAGGATTCTGTCGTCGATCTCGTCAGCGGATTGGGCGCGCCTCTGTCGAAACTCGTAATCGCCTCCCCGGTACAAGCTTTCAAATTTAAATTGCAAAGCGAGAAGCACACGGCTCCTGGAAGTCCCGCGCTCGAGATCGATTCCCTGGATCGGGACGAACTGTGCGCCCTCATGAAAAGCGGCGCCAATTGGACCCTGGAAAGGGACCAGGACCAGTCCGGTCCTTACATTTTCAGGTTTGTTTATTATGATTCTATTGACCGCTGTCACGGTGGAACGGCCACCGCGGGCAATGTCGTATTAGGTCTATTCGCTTTACCGACACTCATAATACGAGATTAAAGTGGAGCGAATTGCGAAAGTTCTTATACAATTCACCATGACACACCTGTGTCTATTTTCGATATGTGCGGCTCTAAGTCGCGTTCGGATTTCAGCAGATAGGTTCGGCTTAAGAAATTATGCGTACACCTTTCTTCGCGTTAAAAATTTCGAGAAAAGCGATCGCTCAATTTTCCAATCGACCGAGGAGCGACCCGTTGGTAAATGCCAAGTTTGTGTGCTGTATTGAGTAAAACTAGCTTTTTAGGAGAGAAACTGGTCGATTAGCATTTAAGTATAAACACTTGTGATTCTAGCGAGGACCTCTGGATCGCCTTCGAGGACTCGATGAGTATCGACATTAAAGCCAAATATTCGCGAGTGAGAGGTTTGGCCGGTTTGGCCCTCAAAGACCTCTCCCAGGACGGGGGCCTCAAATGCGAAAGCTCGCTTTTGGATGCGGCTTTCACCGGATTATCCCGACAGGCCCGCGCCCCAAGAGGGGCGGTTCTGCAGTCTCTGGAACGGGAAATCCTGGAAACTCACGCGCGCCCTCTGGATTCGATCCAAGTCTCACCGTACCGAATTTCCCGGGTGATCGACGTCGAAGGAAACGTCCACGTAGTCAGACAAGTAAAATCTGAAACCACCTGAAAAATCGTATACTAATTCAGGTTTTTTAGGATACTAGGACGGAATTCGAGTGTTCCAGACAGGGGTACTTCGTCCATCCTCGGTCGTGTAACCGATTCTACCGTTGCGTGAAGTTCGACCAACTTTCCGACGAATTCAGCGTTTTCGAATTCGATTGCCCGGCAGGGTTGGCCTTTGACGAAAGGGTGGAGGTTTGCGTTTGGCCTGGAAGTTTACCGCACGCTTCCGCCTGCTCCGGGAGCAGCGAAATCGCTCCGGTACCGCGCGAGAGATTCGTCTGTCCGGGAGAACAAGGTAAAGCTCATTACTCAATCTCGTTTTCAATCATCGCGCTGATGAATATCATTAGAAAGTACCGTCTCGTCTCGTAATTGTGAACTTGATGAGGTAAGGTCAATGTCGTCGGTGCATCCGCCCTAGCCTAGAAATAGAAAGGTTCAAATCTGGGTACTCTCGTAATCGTTCCACTTCACCACCGGAACGCCATGAGCGGTTCTCGATTCTTCAGTGAAAGTACCAAGTGCGATGGTGGTGTAATGGTCAGCATAGTTGCCTTCCAAGCAGTTGATCCGGGTTCGATTCCCGGCCATCGCAGCTCTTTTTTCACCTCCTGCCAAAATTTTAGTTCCACTTTACCATACGAGTCATATTAGCGATCCGGAATCCTCTTGTGAAAGTACCAAGTGCGATGGTGGTGTAATGGTCAGCATAGTTGCCTTCCAAGCAGTTGATCCGGGTTCGATTCCCGGCCATCGCAGCTCTTTTTTCACTTTCTGCCAAAATTTTAATTCCACTTCACCATATGAGTCATATTAGCGAACCGAAGTCCTCTTGTGTAAGTACCAAGTGCGATGGTGGTGTAATGGTCAGCATAGTTGCCTTCCAAGCAGTTGATCCGGGTTCGATTCCCGGCCATCGCAGCTCTTTTTTCACCTCCTGCCAAAATTTTAGTTCCACTTTACCATACGAGTCATATTAGCGATCCGGAATCCTCTTGTGAAAGTACCAAGTGCGATGGTGGTGTAATGGTCAGCATAGTTGCCTTCCAAGCAGTTGATCCGGGTTCGATTCCCGGCCATCGCAGCTCTTTTTTCACTCTCTGCCAAAATTTTAATTCCACTTCACCATATGAGTCATATTAGCGAACCGAAGTCCTCTTGTGTAAGTACCAAGTGCGATGGTGGTGTAATGGTCAGCATAGTTGCCTTCCAAGCAGTTGATCCGGGTTCGATTCCCGGCCATCGCAGCTCTTTTTTCACTTTCTGCCAAAATTTTAATTCCACTTCACCATATGAGTCATATTAGCGAACCGAAGTCCTCTTGTGTAAGTACCAAGTGCGATGGTGGTGTAATGGTCAGCATAGTTGCCTTCCAAGCAGTTGATCCGGGTTCGATTCCCGGCCATCGCAGCTCTTTTTTCACCTCCTGCCAAAATTTTAGTTCCACTTTACCATACGAGTCATATTAGCGATCCGGAATCCTCTTGTGAAAGTACCAAGTGCGATGGTGGTGTAATGGTCAGCATAGTTGCCTTCCAAGCAGTTGATCCGGGTTCGATTCCCGGCCATCGCAGCTCTTTTTTCACTCTCTGCCAAAATTTTAATTCCACTTCACCATATGAGTCATATTAGCGAACCGAAGTCCTCTTGTGTAAGTACCAAGTGCGATGGTGGTGTAATGGTCAGCATAGTTGCCTTCCAAGCAGTTGATCCGGGTTCGATTCCCGGCCATCGCATCACTTTTTTACCCAACGTTACAAATTTCCTTCTTTTTCAGGATATTTTGCCGACCCGGAAAACTGCCGCTGGTTCTTCGCCTGTCTGGACCACGGAAAATCTCCACTTTCGGCTTACGAGTTCAGATGTCCCTTCGGATTGGTCTTTGATCAGGAGCGTCTCCTCTGTGAATGGCCGTGGTTGGTTCCGAAATGCGGAAACGGTTACGCGGTTGGTTCCGAAGTCGTCTATGGAGGTTCCGGCAGTCTCACACTCGACCAATATAACGGTTTAGGAAGATTAGGCTTGACGTCACTTGGAGGGCTTCAAGGGCACATTCAACCGGCAGTTGCTAAAGTCTACACAAATGTCGGTTCTTCGAATCTGGGAATCGCTGGAATCGGATTGAACCAAGGGCATCAAGCTTACGCCAATGTCGGTGCCAGTGGAGCCGGAAATGCAGGAATAGGCTTGAGTCACGGTTACAATTCGGGAGTTTCAACCAATGGTAACTTGAATGGCCTAGCTTACAGTACGGGCTCAAACGGTTACTACAACTCAAACCAAGGGCAATACGTCGCAGGCTCCTCTTTATCTTCGAAAGCTACTCAGTCCTTAGTAAACGCAGGTCTTCTTAAGACTGGATATGTTGGAGGAACCACTCAGTACGCTGGTTCTCTCGGCGGTGGCTACGATTCTGGTAATTACGCCCAATACGCTAACAATGCTGGTGTATACGGTTCGAAAATCGCTGCTACTAGTTACACAAACGGACAAAATATTCTACTTCAAACCACCGGTAACGGTTATGGTTATGGCTCAAGTGGTAACCAAAATCAACTTCATAACGTGCAGTACAATTCTGGCATCAACTCGATCAATAATTTGCAACAGCAGTACGCTCACAATGCTGAAAATCAACTGAATTACGGTTCTCAGGCTTATGCCAACGGTGGACAAGTCGGTGTCGTCTCCACTTCAGGATTAGGTTCGATTGGAATTGTCGGATCTTCCGGATCTGCTGATGCCCACTCTGTTAACGGTTTGGCTTATGACAATAATGCGCAATACAGTGGAGGATTGTCCGGATACGGAGGAGCTAAATCCGAGCAGAGTTTCGTACAATATCACGGACAATCTCAAGCGCAAGCTAACGATTACCAATCTGGTAAATCTTCATACGAATATCGCGGAAATACCGGAAGCGGTGTGGCCGGTAATATCAATATTATCGGGGGAGGGTACTCTGCTGTTGGAGTGGCTGATAGCGGTATTGAAATCACCAATAACGGAGCAGGAAGTGCGAGCTTTGCTTCGGTAACTCCATCACCGATTTCTGTAACTACAATCTCTTCAATTCCTACCGTAACTTCAGTACCTGTGCCTAGAATTGGTGTTTCGTCAGGTTTTGGAAGTTTCAAAGGAGGAGTTGTTGCTAACGTTCCCGAATTGCAATACAAAGTACAGAAACCGGCTATTAGTAATGTTTATTATCAATCTTCAGGAGTTTCGGCAGCTAAATCGAATGCAGATACTTTCTTCAATATCGTTTCATCTACTCCAGCTACGACTTTGGTTAGCGGTGGTTACGATTATCCCAAACCATCCATTTCTTTTGTGGAAGAGCCAGTTAAAACGGTTTATCAACAACAACCAGCTGTGGTTACTTATCAAAAACCAGTAGTGGTGTCTACTGCCAGCACTCCAGTCGTGGTTCAAAATGTTCAACAAGGCTACTCATATCCTAAACCAGAGATTCGATTTGAAGAAACTCCAGTTACTGTTCAAAAAGGTGTTACTGGTGGAAGTTTCAGCTACCAAAATCTAGATACTATCCATTCGAATCAAGGATATGTTTACGACAAACCATCGGTCAAATTTGAAGAAGTTCCTTTGAAGACCGTTAATCAAGGTGCAGTCTCGAGCTTCAGTTATTCTTCGGGAACATCAACAATCAAACCTTTGACTGTTGTTCAACAAGTTCAACCAGTCGTCCAGCATGTTGTGCAACCTGTTGTTAGGGTTCAACCTACTATTCAACCAGTTGTCAAAGTCCAGCCAGCACTCTCTGTGTCTTCTTTCCAAAAACACGAATTCCAAGGATACGACTATCCCAAGCCAGCAGTTGCTTTTGAGGAAGTACCACAGATCCGAGTTCAGCAAGTCCAACCAGTCGTAAAACAAGTTGTCCAACCGGTCGTTAGAGTACAGTCGACTGTTCAACCAGTTGTCAAGGTTCAGCCAGCACTCTCTGTATCTTCTTTCCAAAAACACGAATTCCAAGGATACGATTACCCTAAACCGTCGGTTGCTTTCGAAGAAGTTCCCCAAATACGTGTACAACAAGTTCAACCAGTTGTACAACAAGTGGTTCAACCACTGGTAAAAGTTCAGCCAACTGTACAAGTTCGACCACTCATTAAAGTACAATCGACTGTTCAACCAGCACTTTCAGTCTCCACTTTCCAAAAACACGAATTCCAAGGATACGATTACCCCAAGCCTGTCGTAGCTTTCGAAGAAACTCCCAAGGTTGTTAACACATATTTACCATCATCCACTGCCAGACCCGTCGTTATTCAACCTCAAGTCTACGTTTCGTCAACTGTAGCACCGATAGTTCAACAGAAAGTTGTTCAACCGGCCGTAGTCTCCAGCTTCAGTATTTCAAGCCACCAACCCGAGATCAGAGTGCAACAACAACCTGCAGCGATTTACCAATCCACGGGCTACCATTACGCTAAGCCAACGATTTCTTTCGATGAACGTCCCATTCAGAATACCGTAGTAGCTCACCAACCAGTCAGCACTTACACCTTCCAAAATGTCGTCAAACAAGCCGTGGGCTACACCTATCCTAAACCGGCGATCGCGTTTGAGGAAACCCCTGCTTCTACTGTAAGAATTCATCAAAAACCCGCTGTAGTTTCGAGCTACAGTTACACAGCACCTTCTACTGTGAGACCTGCTGTAGTAAAACAGGTTTACCAACCAGTGGTTCAGCAAGTACAACCTGTGGTTCAGCAAGTGGTACATCCAGCAGTATCCACGTTCAGTTACACCGGATCATCCACTGTGAGACCTACTATTATCAAGGAGTCTGTTGGTTACGATTATCCTAAACCTGCAATCGCATTTGAAGAAACTCCGATTCCAACTGTGAAGGTGCACCAACCTGCTGTAGTTTCGAGTTACAGTTACACAGCACCATCTACAGTGAGACCTGCGGTGGTTAAACAAGTTTACCAACCTATTGTCCAGCAAGTACAGCCTGTGGTTCAGCAAGTGGTACAACCAGCAGTTTCTACCTATAGTTACACTGGATCATCCACTGTGAGACCTACTGTTATTAAAGAGTCTGTTGGTTACGATTATCCAAAACCGGCGATCGCATTCGAAGAAACTCCGATTCCAACTGTGAAGGTACAACCTGCAGTAGTTTCGAGTTACAGCTACACAGCGCCATCTACAGTGAGACCTGCTGTGGTAAAACAAGTTTACCAACCAGTGGTTGTTCAAAAACAACCTGTCGCTACTTACAGCTATACTGCTCCATCTACAGTAAGACCAATTGTGAACGTAGTACAACCAGTTCAACCTGCTGTGGCGGTATCGAGTTACAATTTCATCGGTTCATCCACAGTGAAACCATCCGTCGGGTACGATTACCCCAAACCTGCCGTAGCCTTCGTAGAAGAACCTCGTCCTTTCGTCACATACGAGAATCGTCAACCGGTCCAAGAAGAAGTCTTCGTAGCCAAAAAAGCTTACGTTACTGGGGGACAATCGACGCAATATCATCAACAATCTTACAGTAACGATAACGGCGGTTACGTTTACGATGAACCCTCAGTCCAATTTGAAGAAAAGCCTTTAATTGTCGAGAATTACCGAGCCCCGGTGGTCAAATCGACCGTACAACCGATCGTCGATTACACTTACGTGCAATCGACTCCCAGACCGACTCTTGCAACAGTAGTCCAGAAAGTCGTAACTGCGAAATTGCAACCAGCTGTCAGTGTGATACCGAAACAAGAGTTCCGTTATTACGATAGCCGATTATCGCCTACGCCTCAACCGGTTCTCAATACTTACACTTCGCCGATTGATTTAGTTGAAACGGTTACCACGAGCAGACCAATTGCTAAATACTCGTTCAGTTCTTTGGATTATGTTCCTACTCCGTTAGTTTCAACCACCATCGAGGATTACGTGGCTCCTATCGCTGTAACCACCCCGAAATTGCAATATTTGCCAGCCAGATCAAAAGTCAGAGTTACCGAAGCTCTGTCTCGTGATTATCTACCGGTTAGGTCTAAAGTGAGAGTTACGACAGAAACTCCGGTATTTGTGGTACCAGAAGTTACTCAACCACCTCGTGATTATTTACCAGTCAGGTCCAGAGTGAGGGTTACAACAGAAACTCCTTTGTTCGTACCAGAAGTCACAAAACCATCTCGTGATTACCTACCAGTCAGATCGAGAGTACGAGTAACCAATGCAAAACCAATCAGAATTCCGACCCGCGCCTATCTGCCAGTGGACGATGATGAAGACGGCAGTGACGATATCGTCGTTACATCCCGTAGACCTGTGAAAGTTGTCAAAGTCGTAAGACCGAAAACCATCGTAAAGCAGAACGATTTCCATCCACTTTTAGCAGCGAAATTGGGCGCTCAGTGCACTTGCGCTTCGAATTCCTTGCGATTACGTAAGAAGAAACCATTGAGGATTATAGTGGAATCTGACGATGATGACGATAACGATGACGGTTACACGGTCGAAGGTGACAACGTTGTAGAGAATTACCAATACGAACCGCAAAGGATAGTCGATATCACCCCTACACCTCAAGTTATCATTAAAAGTAGTACCGAGAGTTTAGAACCGATTTCTGTAGTTCCAGTAGTTGTTAGGAAACGAGTACGAGTTCGTCCGGTTACTAGCACCGTCTCTTACGAACCGGTGACAGAAGCTGTTGAAGTTTTCGTCAGGAAACCATCTCGCATTGTCGATGACGATAATGACGATGCTCCGAATGACAGAGAAATCGCTAAGGCCGTTCGAACCGGTTTGAAATTGGTGAAACAGGCGGCCAAAGAGGGTGCTAGGGAGGGTGCGAGTGAAGCTTTGACTGGTAAATCGTTCGATCGCTACGGTCCTGGCGGTTGGAGGAGTCGCGATGAGACCCTTCAAGGTACCATCGACTGTCAAAGGGCCGGTCTATTCAGACATCCGACCCAGTGCAACAAATTCTACGCTTGCAGATGGGACTGCACTAAAAAGCGGTTCACTTTGCACGTTTTCAACTGTCCGGTTCACCTCACTTTCGATAATAATTTAGGTGCATGTAACTGGCCTAGTCAAGGACCTGCCTGCCTCGAAAATACTCTCTTACCTAGTGATTAAGTCTTTTTAGTACATTTTTTCTACTTTTATACGATATTTATTATGATAAAGCATTCTGCCATCCATTCCTTTTATTTATTATTGCATCTATACGTGTCATTATACAGAAATTGTTATCATGGTAGCTTCTGAATTTTGGGGATTTTGGAATTTCGGATTCATCCAGCATCGGCTTAAGGTTCGTTTTTTTTGTAAAATATTGTAAGGAAATTTTATTATTTAAGAAATAAACTTTTAAATCGTAGTCTTTTATTCTGAATAAATTTGAACGATAATGTAGACACCCAGTTAAACTTTGAAACTGTCGGAAAATAAATAAATTGCATAAGAAAGTTGAATAAAGGATGGTTCTAGTTACATAAACTAGATTCATGCTCAATGAAATAGTTCAATGGATAATTTCTATTTCGATTAAAAATCGTAATTGCAGACAATTACACACTCTAGTTGTTCATTCTAGATTCGTCAAATCATTTTGTTCAAAGTCCCAGGTACTTTGGTTCGTAAAGGCGATTTTGTTGGATGATTTTATATAAATCTTGCGGTTTTCGGTAGAGACTCTCTTGTATCAGTCATCCGAGAAGGGATCCGTGCTTTTACAGGACGTCAACTTGGATATGCTCCAAGTGAACCGCACGCTTTCTTATTTATAAAAATATGTTTATGCATTCCCCACCAGAATCTATTTTAAAAATACATTTATCCCCGATACAAGTTTCCCGACTTTACACAGAATTTCTCCTTTCGCTATCCGCAAGTATTCACATGCGCCAGTATCTCGGCCGCGTATGAAAATGTGCGAATAATTAATTCGAACAAAATTACAAAAATGGGTGAAAATAATCAGTGCGCCGAGTGTGAACAACCGGCGGAATTGAAGTGTTCAGCCTGTAAATTGGTTTCGTATTGTTGCAAAGAGCACCAGAAAAAGCACTGGAAAACTCACAAAACTCTGTGCAGACCATTTGAGGTACTTCCCGGATGAATAATCGACCAATTGAATGAAATAATCGACGATTTCAGATTTCCACCGATCCAGATATCGGAAAATGCTTGGTTGCGACTAGGAATCTAAATCCAGGCGATTTAATTTTAGCCGAATTGCCTCTGGTTTACGGTCCAAGACCGCACATGGTCGAGGAAGGACCGGTCCCTTGCCCGGGATGTTGCCGGTAAGTTTCCGCTATTCCAGAAATATTGCCCTACTTTCAATCGCTTGCAGGCTGATAATCGGCGAGCAATCGCCACGTTGTGAAGGCTGCGACTTCCCAGTCTGCCACCCGAATTGCCCAGGTCTTCAAGAGGAAGACAAACATGGACACGAATGCCTGATCCTCGCTTTGAGAGAAATCCGAGCCATAAACGGCCTGCACGATTTCTACCGACAGGACACCCTCCTGGCCTTGAGGTGCCTACTTTTGCAGAAGAAAAACCCGAAAAAGTACGCGCAACTCATGGAAATGGAGGCGCATTTGGAACGCCGAGGACCGGATACGGATATCTACAAAGACGTCCAAAGCCGCGTCTTCTCCTATCTAGACGACAGCTTCTTCATCCCTTTGAAAGTTCTAGAAGCGCGAACCGGTAAGACGGTCCTGGATGACATTTCCAAAGAGACGATCCACAAAATCTGCGGAATCATCGATGTTAACGCTTTGGAGATCAACCAAGATGCGGAAATATCCGCGATTTACCCGACGGCTTATTTAATGGAGCACAACTGTGCCTCCAATACCGTTCACACTTTCGAAACGGAAGAGCAAGGTTACAAAATCGTGATCAGGGCTTCGGTTCCGATCAAAACCGGTGACCACATTTCGACAATGTACACTCATGCACTTTGGGGCACCCAGGCCAGAAGGGAGCATTTGAAGGAGACGAAATACTTTTCTTGCAAATGCAGAAGGTGTGCAGATCCTACGGAATTGGGGTCGTTTTTAAGCGGTTTACGCTGCATTGGCACCGACTCCAATGATCCTTGTGGAGGAGTTCAATTACCAGTCGATCCATTAGACGATGGAACTGAATGGGTTTGCGACAAATGCGGCATAAGGATCAACAATAGCGAAGTCGCTTATTTGATCAATCAAATTGGGGAGGAAGTAGACAACGTCCAGTTATCGAATCCCACTGTCAGAGAACTGGATGGATTGTTGACGAAAATGTTGACTTTTCTGCACCCGAATCATTACCACGTCTATTCGGTCAAGCATTCGCTGATTCAACTCTACGGCTACCAGCAGGGTTACACCCCTAATCAGATCACTGACGACACTTTGAACAAGAAAATGGTCATGTGCAGGGAGCTTCTGGATATTACCGAAAAAATCGATCCTGGGAACTCGAGGTTTTATTTTAACATTGTGAATTTTTTTACTGATTGAGCTTTTTCAGGCTTCCGCTCTACTCAGGAGTGATCTTGCACGAGTTGTATTTGGCTAACATGATCATGATCAAGAGGAAATGGGATCTGGGGATGAAAGCTCGAGTGAAATCCATGATGACCATGTTAAAAGAATGCCGAAAATCTCTAATCGGAGCTAAAGAGGTTTTGAAATACGAAATCACTTCACCGGCTGGGGAGAAATTGAACAATTTGGTCGAAACCTCGACCAAAGAGTTCAACCATTGGATCGAAAGGAACAAAATCGACTTGACTACTACCAATAATAAAGAATAACGTTTATTGATAAGGTGATAATCATGGAATAAATTAATATTTTTGCTGAGGATCGTCGAATTTCACTTTCGGGTTCTTCTGATATCTTTTGATTTCCTTTGATGTGCTTTTATTGAAATTCTCCACAACGAACGGGTTGCCTTTTTCAAAGTCTTCGAATTCCGCGTTGGAAAAGCAGCAACAGCAAATTTCGCAAGTGAAATCGTTGATGGCCTTTTGGATCCGTCCGCATACGAGTAAAGTCTGGTGTAAAAACGTGTAAAGCAAAGGATTCAAAGTGCAATTCAACAGCGACAGTAATATTGTGCAATAATTCGCGATCCAGACCGGTTGGCCGTTATCTTTCCCCTCGTTCAGATTCGTAGTCATTTTCAGAAACGTGAAAATGTATTGCGGCAAACGGCATATCAAAAACACCAACATCAAAGTTATGATTATCTTGAAAGTGCGGATTTTGCGTTCGACTCGCACATCTCGCGGTTTACTCATGATCGATTTCAATCTAGATCCTTTTTGGATGTTGGTGTTATTGGTGGTGTTTGTGGACGAATCCTCGATTTCTGCCGAATTTCCCGGATTACCGGAAATCGGTTTTCGATGTTTCCAGACTAATAATGCGATGTTGTAGTAGAACCAGACGAAAATTGATAAGAGCGGGACGAAAATTATGATAATCATGAAAATGTAATACAGAGTCATCTCGTTTTTCATCAGTGTCACGCAAACTTCACCGTTCTCGTACATTGCGTATTGGTATTCAGCGTTGTATTCGTAAATAATTACTACTTCGTTGGTCGAGAAGAATAAATACATCGGAACTGATAGAACTAAAAGAACCAATCAAATTTTAAGGTTTTAAATAAAAAATAACTTACGAAAACTTATAATCCAGAAAGTAGCAACGAGGGCAATGGAATGAAGCCTAGTCGGATTCCATCTTTTACTCAATGCGTGAATGATATTTCTATATCTGTCCAGAGCCAAAAATGAGAGGGCGTCGGAACTGGCCATCATTCCCCAAAATTGACAAAATGGAATGGCAGAACACATAAATCTCCCCATCGTCTAGACATAAAAAAATCACTAAAAGATCACACTAGTAATGAGTTAACAACTCACCCAATTTATAAGTGGATGTGAAAAAGTTTCCAAATTATTCGTAGTAACACTCACAGTGTTCATAAGATCCGATAAAGCCAAAGAAATGATAAAAGCTTTCTGAATGAATCTATATTTCCTGCGACCAAAATAAATTCGGTATCGCGAATCGATTAATACTTGGTGATTACCTTTTCGAAATTGCATATATCACAGCGAAATTCCCAATCAGAGACGTCGTGGCTAGAATCACGAAAGCTCCGAAGAAATAGTGTCGTGTTTTATCCGAGATGATTAGGAGTGTTTGGAAAGAAACCACAATCGACTGAAAATACACAAAAATTATAAACCAAGAGCCAAAATGCGCTGATTCATTTTTACGTTTGTATCGAATGGGGTGATACTGGAATTGAGCATGCTGAACCACACTGTACTAACAATCGACGAGGATTGACGACTACAATGATAATTATCGGTAAAATTCACAAATAAAGCCGCTATTGGACCGTATCTACACCATCTGGATGTGTTTTCCGTGTTTATAATTCGTTCTTCATTTTATCAGACCCTTGTCTCTGGATCCGACGATTAACGAAATCTGTTTGCTCCCGATGAATGCAGACATGTTACCTCCACATAACGCATAATAAATTATGCTGTTTGTAGATAAAAACAGAGCGAAATACGGAATTTATCAGATTACTCTCGCACGTGGGTTATGCTAGTGATTGCACACTAATCGGTCCAACAGAACGAGACTTTTATCGGAGATAAATTTATTACTGTTATTATTAAATTAAATACACTTTAATAATCAACGATAGCCTCTATTATGATACAGTACAAAAGTATAAAAACTACAATAAATTATGAAACTACTGAATAAATTAATTAGTACGCACCTATGGTAAAATACGTCTCACGGAAATTCTAAAATGAAGGGGGTGAGAAAATGAGAGGAAATGAGGTCGTAAATCAGAGATGGAAAGAGTAAGGGAGGAAAAAATTGAGAAATGGTCATCCGGAAGAGCTTCTGTGGAACGGACTTTACCGGAAATAGCCTCACTTTGCTCACTTTTCTGTTACAACAATTACAAATTTTTATGGCATGATGGTTTCGTATAAACTTGCAGTAAATCGTAAGATAAAGTCTTTCCTTTAGGTTTCTTCGCCGTAACTTGGACGATATAACTTCGACCCGGTTTCAAATGGCTCACTTCCCTTAGTAAGACTTGCCTGTTCGAGAAAATTTCCAATTAACGGATATTATTGTTTACGAAAACTTACTCGGTATCGTCTTTGAAATCTATGCAGTATTTCACGAGGATGTCCGCGGATTTCTTGAGCCGATTCTCCAATCCGCACTGATTCGGCATGCGATAATCGTCCAGCTCCCGGATTTTCCCCTCTTTTACCACCACGCAATACCGAAGACTTTTCTGTACAGGAGGCGCCAACCACCCCACCGTTATACTATCGCAAGTCGTCAGCGGGAAATATTCTTTAATTTTCACGTTTTGAGGCATACTCGGTAAAGGAATCCGCGACGAAGATTTCGTAGTCGCATAAACCTAAAACACGGTAATAGAGTAACAGATTTCTTTTTGTTAGTACTGATCAGTACTTCTACTCCTGTAGTTTTCTTGAGTTCTTCTTTATTAAGCGCGAATATTTTTATATAATACCTCGAGGAGATCCCGGGATTCGGGATCGAAATGTTTTTGAATCCTTCGACGTGAGTGACGACCACTTTATCTCTGGAAGTGGTGATTTCGACATCGACGGCCCCTCCGCAAGGAACCACGAAAATATCGAGCGATTTGTCGGATTTTCGGCCGACTTTGTAGCGGAAAACCGCTTTTCCGTCCAGTTTCTTCAGATTGGCGAAGGACGATTTGCCGTCTTTCAGCGAAATCGGTTTGGTCCTTCCATCGAAAATCAAATCGGAGGAAGCGAAGCGATAAGTGAAATTCGATTGGCCGTTGATGGCGAAGAGATCGAAATAGTAAGTCTGGCCCTGTTGCAGGGAAGAGATGGTGTAATGGGTACTTTTACCCACGCATGCGACAAAAGGATCGCGTTGAGAATCTGGAAACATTGAATGGTAAAAACGGTACTTTCGCATAAAGATTTTTTTACCCGAATTTGTGTCGCTGATTATTTCTTCGTAGGCAACGACAGTCTGGGATTGGGCAACAGGTGGTCCGTTCCGACTGATGTCGTCGAAATTTATCCTGCAGTCGGATTGCGCCGAACACAGGGAATCGTAATGGCGCTTCCTGCTGACCACCAGGCAGTAATCGGTGACTTGGGGATCCACTAAACTGCAAACGAGTAGCACCGATCGGTTTAAATAATTTCATTAGCGGAGAGAACGAGGTGTTAAAGTCCTGGAATAGTTGTAAAGTTGGAGACCATAAAGCGTCTCCAGTTTCCTATAAAGTACTAACGATAAAGGCAATAAATTTCTCGCAGGTAAAAAGCGCGCAGTCGATAATGAACTAATTCCGATTCAGAGAGCGAAATCAATTAGAATCGCTAAAGCGACTGCATTTTGCCATATTAATCACCTTGATCCTGACCCAGCCTAACCATATTTATATTCGCACACTACATAAACTGAAACTCTCTCGAGAGAGGAGAGTACTGTTGATTGTTTTTGCTCCACCATTATGGTTTTCAAATTGACAAAGAAATATAACGGATTACCTGGGATTCCATTTCACAGTCAATCTTCTCCGTTTCTGACGCTTCAGCAGTCGCAAAGCGTCGTGGTCGCCGCTGTTATGGCGAAGAGCTTGAGGACCACCCTCTTCGGTACTCAGGTAAATATGTAAAAAGCTCGCGTTCTCCAAAGCTTCCAGGTTGAACATGTAGAAGCCTTTGAAAACTTTCAGGAATCTGGTAGAGGTTTCGTTGATTTTGAACTTTTCTTGAGAGGAATTCGAGTCCGGATATTTCACGGACCATTTTATCGGCGAAGTGCACGGTGTTATCGTCAACGAGAGTCCCCCGTTCTCGATTTGGGAGTCGTATACGAATCTGTAAAAAGAGTCTTTTGCAATTCTAAAATTATGCAAACACAAGATCACTTGTTGTCTGCCTACTTATTTTAGAGTCGCACTATTTTTTGGGGTTTATTATTATTCAAAAAAGGACAAGACGTCATCCAGCCATCCGTAAAGGTTACTTCTCGCTATTTTTACAAAATATGTGCATAGATCTTGTCGCTCGTTCGAGACGGGAAAAAATAACGAGTAGCTACAAAGAAAATGCAATTATGTTGAATATATTGTTTTTGAATGAATGGATGGGTGGTACAGTCCAACAAAACACCATATTTTATTAAACTGACGTTTTAATGATGCTTAAAACTCTAAATATAAAATTCGGAGAATCTGCCCATCACCTGGGCACTTATAAATTATCCTCTCTCTCTTCTCCTATAGAACATTGTTTCGGTCTTCTATAGGTAGGTGCGTTATACTTTATTATAATGATAATAACAAATCAAACACCTTTCTTTTCTTTATCTTTCTCGCTGGACGAAAACCAATTTCGTTTCGTTAATTAATGCCGGGGTAATTCGTGCGCCCAAGGGCGGACGTCACACCGGGGCGATATTATTCTAAATTTAACAAAGAGTAAACCTGTTATTCGGCCCTCATCGGACTCATCTAGATTCACACAATAGAATAGTCGTTTCCCCATCGAATCGAACTTTACCTTGGTAACAATTCACCTTAAAAGTAGGTTTCAGGGATTTTTATCTTGTAAATTGGTGAAATAGTTTCAAAAGTGAGGTTGTAATCAGCTGTTTCGGTTAAACTGTCAGCACGCTCATAGATATGGCTGAAAAGAGAAATTTACTTTTGGGAGGTTGGGGACATCTCAATTTCCGAAATCTCGATGAATGATATTTCGCACCGGGTGATGTCACCCGATAAAAATAAACGGAATTTTGATCGATGGGCCGGCGGTTCGAAACTCGTGTTCCTGATTTAAAAGCGATTAGTTGACACCTCGCGAAATTAGCATATTCCGGCGATGATAATAAATAACATTTAGGAATAATCGTGCACGCCCGGAGGAGACGCGGTATCCGAAACGAGGTCCCGTGCGAATTTTACGATTTCGTCGGACCGAAAACCATAATAATAAAAGTCGCGCAAAACTGCAAAGCGACGCGATTTGCATTAAATCCATTATGCATCAGCTTCAGATAAGATTTGAAGCGGTGTAGTGGAAATGCCGGTGACGGATTTAATTCGGATCGATCGAAATTCCGTATTAATCGGCTCGAATCCGGAGATTTTCAGGCGGGTCTCTGAAAAAATCCGAAAACGTCATACGAGCTCAGGTATTAGCACAAAGACACTTTACGCCGTCACGCCATTACCCCAGACTCGTTTATTCGCCATAATGGTAGGGTTGTAAACGGCCTCTCGGCTTTCGTCTGCGACTTTTAATAATCATTTCGGGATAATTTGCGAAACGACTAAATTTAGACCGTAGGTCTCTAAGTACAATGGCTACTTTTCGCAGGGTCTTTTACTCTTCGTTGAGAAAATGTGCAGACTATTAAAATACGTCGGTACTATACAGGACTGCACTTCTCTGATGTACTAAAAATATTTAAGTGTACTTTCTCGCTCTACAACGAAAATAAATTAACGGCGACATCTCACTATGGGATACTCGAGGACCTAGACCTAGCCCACTGTTTCGCACGTTAAGTCCGACATTTTTAGCCAAGTTTTAGCCACATTTAGAATGCCTGGTTCGATTGAAACAATAATTTTATTCAGAATATTACATTATTGTGAAAATTCATGTTTTTGGTATAAAAAAAAACTGGTTAAGAAAGCAATTTTCGAACAGGTTTTTCAACAATTAAAATTAAGTAGGCAACCAGCAAAACGTTTATTAAAAAAATAGACTAGAGATTTTTCAAAACATACTTACGATTTGATTTCGCCCTTTTTCAGGAAAGTGGTGATTTGGACGTCGCTGGGCAGCCTGGTGGATTCGTGAATGTGGTAATTCGGGGATTTCCTCATTCCTCGACTTTTCGATTTTCTGTCGCAGTTCGTCGGCAGAAATAACAACAAGACGAAGTGGATGACGATCAGGATGTGCAAAATCCTGGGCACCATCTAAAAATATTTGATTTATGCAACGAAAGCGCAACGTGCTCTTTACATTCTCCCATATTAATAATAAGTCGAGTAAAGTAAAGTGTGTCGGAGAGAGATTGTTATCAAAAGGGATGAATCATTACGGTTATTTGCCAGTCGTGACAGCTAATTTTAAATACAAATACCCTGACATCCACTTACAACTGGTGCGCTTAGAATTACAATAGTTTAAATTATTAATAGATTCTAATTTGTGTGTTACATTTATTACGTACGCATAATATCTCTTCACTTTACATAAGCAGTAGGTATACGGACGAAACGGGTACGCACATGCAGATGTTGAAATGTGGACGTATTTCGATATTTTAAAGTCCTTATATTCCTCTATAAGCCTAACGGTAATAGAAACGAGGAAGTCCGGGCCTGAATAATACGCACCGGCCATCAGAGAAAGTACGAATTTATCTATCTATCGAATCGGTTTATAGGAAATTTAGAAATGACGCATCTGTACTTTTGGCTTTATTAAGATTTTTTTTACGACTTCCTAATGGTCTTTAGGTCATCGTTTATTCGTTCAGAGATCCAGGTCATCATCCAGGTATTATCATTTATAAATAGCGGCTTTTAATTTCGAGAAAAATTGTCGCAATTATGAAATTGATTCCTAATAAGGAGCAAAGAATTGTGAAAGGAATGTCTTGATCGCACCTGACCTCTCAATTTTGTCGCGCGCAGGGCTCGTTGCACCGATAATCCCGAAACCTTTCAATTTTAAAACACCGATAATCCACCCTTTTTACATATTTACCAGCGATTTACGTCGTGGATTTGGTAAAAACCGAATTAATTCGTGATTAAATGAACGAGCGGAACGGATTATTACGATATTATGTAAATCGATGATGAAGACTTCAAATCGTCGAAATTATTTATTACCGAATAAACTCACCTTCGAGAAATATTCTAAGTATCCGAAATGATCAAGATTGCACCTTTTTAATCACTCGATCGGGAATACGGATGATGCACTTTTGAAAATTTTCAGCGCACCCGCTGTAAAATTATTTCAGCCGGTTCCTTAGCCGTTACAATTAAAATGTTTCATGACAGACTTGGGAGTCCTTTGCAAGTTCCCCACCTAAACTGAACACTTTGACAAACCGCCCCACCACATATTGTACACACACGGGAACGCACACAAACCCAACTTTAAACTTTACAAATTCATTCAAATGGAATCCGAAAGACAATACGAGGATTATTATTCGCGAAACGATTGTCCCTATTTCTATTCGTCATAATGTAGCCCATAGCCACTGAAAAAGTTCGATTTCACTCGGATGAAACCGTGCGCTTTAAAGATGCAGTTTAATTTTAGATACTTATAAAGAGGCCGTACTTAAAGGCAACTAGCAACAATGTAAGTAATTTGTGTTTGTTTATTTATCCTTGTACGAATGTAACGTTACGATTTTAACTGCACACACACGGATTAAATTCGCCTTTATACTGGAAATAACCCGGAGAAAATAAAAGTCCGTAAGATATGACAAAAGCGAGATTGGCGTGAAGAAACTGCATTTAAATAAAATTTAAATTCGATATGGGACTGCACACTGTATTAAATTCACCTTTTTTTTTATTCCCCTGAAAGTTAAAGGAGAGGCGATCCGAAATGCCAGAAATGTGTAAATATTTCGCCGTTTTAATTTTAATGCGGACCTTGGACGCATCCTTTGTCGTCTTTTAATGTTGTGCGCCTTTCGTGTATTCATTCATTATGAACGCGAATAATTTCATTGATGGCTAATTTTAATAAGACCTTCTAGACAATCTGCGCGAATCCGATTTTACGGGTCTCGAAATTCGTACTTTTTTTCTACCATTTGGGCTCGGCCAGTTTGCGGTGTTCCTCCAGGTGCGTAAATTAAACGGTCCGTCTTGACAGCGTCCGCTTAATAACCGTCCCATAAGACTTTTTCGGAGACGTTGAAGTTTCGGCTTTCCGAAGCTTGGCATATGTATTATGCGAGACGGTATAATTGCATACATCACTCCCAGAAACAAAACGAAAAACGATCATTTTTCCGCTCGTTTGATCGGTGATCATCGTAATCCGCATCCACTCGAGATCTGGGTCGATAAAACGGATAATCGGCCATAAACGAACCCCAGATAACGACAATCACGATTTTGGACAATAATAAAAACGGCTGATTTATGGCCGAAAATGCTGAAACTGTACCAACTGTTAAAATGAGTAAAAAACACTATCCGCTACTTCACTTAATTACGTTGTGTTAGGTTGTGTTTGCAATTTTCTCAATTGGTTCTCTTTAAATAAATTAAAATGTAGTAGCGCAGTATAATAGCGCAAACAAAACTGTTACAGGTATAAACGTGATATTACGGAACGCAATGCACACGTTTCCGATAATTTATTTATACCCACGAGCGTCGCTAATTTCGCTTAATTGAAGGTGAATAAGTGAGGCAAACAGATAAATACGTAATTTTATTTGTCCGACCAGACCAGTCGCCGAGATTTTTACTTAAAAATAGAGAAATTCTTTTAATTGCAACCGGATTTCTCGTATTTTTTCCCGTACACACACACAACTCCGCGTATAATACTAGGTGAATCAATATTCTACCGACAAAATAAGAAGAAAACTCCTTAAGGTGGGCCCGCAAACGTTTATCGTATACAGGGTGTCCCATTCGACCATTCAACGGGATTTTTCCTATTCAGAAAACCAGAAAAACTCCATTTGGAAAGAAACCTCATGTTCTCTTGCTGTATAATTGGGGCCGTTTTCGGGGTGCTTTTTCCTCGCACGCTGTATACGCGGGTAATACGATTGTCTCAATTTATAATCTTTATGGGTCGAAAAAGTTGATGATCGGTTGATTTATGTGTTTGAGTGGTTATAACATGGGAGTGCGTATGTCAATCAAAGAGGGGACTTTTCGATAAATAAAACATCTCCTCGATGCGGCCATGGGAAGCAGACGATTCGGGCCAAACACGGGGACCACTGGGACCACACGCACGCACTCGATCCGAACGGACCGAACTTTCAGGACGGGAAACGCGTGTGCATCACGAAAGTCGGGGAAATCCGAGAAAACTCGGGAGATTAGATTGAGCGCTAATGCACATTTTACAGCTCTCCTTATCGCGGAAAAATTATGCTTGATGGCCATTCCGGTAATCGTACAAAGTATGGGTATAAAGTTGCAACTCTGTCGCTCTCCTCTCGGCTATCCGCGATTCGATTCCAAAATTTCGCGATAATAATTACTCGGTTTTCGAGACCGTACGAACGGGTATTAACTTACTTGACAAATGCGGGGGTTAGCCGCGGGTCGTTGTTTCGTGTAACGTGAAACTCCGTGTCCATTCCGTTTCGCATATCCCGAGCAAAAGGTCAAAAGTGCCATCATTCGTATTACGCCCGGTGTCGCCGTTTCGTTATGTAATTTATTTTGTTGCGGGTGGTACCAGGTGTGTGGTGTATAAAAGTCGATTTAGTGCCAAACCGAGCCGAATTTATAAGGCCCGAACGGAGCCATTTTCCGGAATGCACCTGAATCTCGCGACTTTTTCGCAATAAAGATGGGTGTGTGGGTAATAACGCGATAATAACGGTGCCGGCACAAATTTATTCATCCCGCTTTTTATGTCCACTTCTGCATGGGCTCTCCGAAGAGAGGATAACTCAATTCCGAAGTGGCGAAGGAGTTTTGAGATCGTAAATCATTTTATGGCCCGCGGAAAAGTTTCAAACTTTATTTCCATCAATGATTCAATAAGATTTTTACAGGAATCTGTAATCGGTCCTCGAGGTTTTTGAGTAGAGGTCGCCACTTCCAAAGCTAGCTGCATCATTTCTCGGGGAATTACCGGATCTACCTCGATGGCGTCTTTGCTTACTACAGGAACCTGTAATCAGCTTCAGAGAGTTGCGTACAGTGGTCGCTACTTACATCCACTGCGCCATAATTACTCTGGGAACTACAGAATCCGGTTTAGGTTTATACAGGGTTGAATGATTACCAATTTGTGTTTTTTTTTTCACGAAGCTTTATTTAATTTTATTTTAACATCATCAAAAACTAGGCCTACCTAAATATCAAATATCTATTTTGTATATTGATGTATGTACCTACATATTTTTATAATACAATGTCCTTATCATTTACGTGCTGTAAAAATGCACATTTTTTTCAATAACACCTCGTACAAAGGCAAACTAGTTTATTGTCAAAAACAGCAAACAACAAACTAATTTGCTAACATCAGTTATATTATAATAATGATAATAATAACATCCTATATTGTGTATACTGGTTTATTATTCTTATTAATTTGGTATACTTTTATATACTGTGTATTATTATTACGTTAAATAAATCTCTATTATGGATATTGTTCAGTTTTACCCTGTTCAACTTCGATTACTTTCGTTAAAAGAAAAAGTGAACTGAAATTTTTGGGGAAGAGGAAAAATGAATCGTACGAGGTGCCAATTTTTTAAACATATCTTATCTATTGTTTTCTTTACAAATTGCACCATTTACAGATTGCAACATTAATTTTCTTTATACACAATTATGCCAGGGATACGTTCCTTTTTCAGAAGAATTTTCTCGAGAATTCTTACATTTATTATTATTAATTTTAATGCCCAATATTAATAATGATCATAATAATAATAATATATTATTAAAAAATACAGAAACAATTTCAAATATTGCACAAATTTTCCGATTTCAACATGTTTATCGCGTGAGTATTGTTTTTGGTACTGCTTAATTATAATATTTTGGTGGAACGAAATAAAATATACCCTGCATTATAGAAAAATCATCATCGTTTTATCGCATCATAAATATATTGTCTATTTTGTGCATTGTGCTCGTAATTAAAATTAATCAATATAATGTGCTCGATAAAATCTATCATCAATTAAACTAATTTGTGCGCGAAAAATACTTAAAAATAATTAAAGGAACTCAAATCTATCAAAGTATAATAATTACAATCATAATTAATCAATTAATAATACTTTATAGGAATGTCTGCGTGTCTGTTTATATGTACAACTTAATTATTAAAATTACCAGCACCATTTTATAATATTACTGTATCGTTTATCTTGTTTAAAAAAAATGCATTAGGTATTTAAAAAAACTCGAAAAGGAACTCTGTGAAGCGCAATTAAATAAAAGCATTAAGATACAAAAATAATAATACTATTTGTGCACAACCATCCGTCTTGTATTTAAGAAAAATAAACAATTAAAATTATTACTTAATAACAGAGAAAAATTAATAACAAACACAGTTTGAATAAATATTCGGAAATCAGTAAGAAGAAATACATGTATAATAAATCAAGTGGTAACATAATATATCTCACTTGCGAAGGGAGTTACCCAAAACTGGATTTAATTAATTAATTTAAATTATAATAATTGTTGAGAGCGTCTTAAGTGACTCCCTTCGTTTGTCTCTCTACACCTAATATCTAACAAATGTCGAGTCGGCTCTAATCTTTTTCCATTCATTTCATTTACTTATAAAATGTCAAAGAGAGCACGACCTTTATCACATTTTAAGAATCCTAAAATTTACAATCATCATAATAATCTGCGACCGGTTGATGCTTCTGTATTTTTTTGTTGAAATTTTAACACCAATGATACAAGAGATACAAGCTTTTTCAAGATGGGACTTTTGTTTCCAAATTTTCGAAGAGAAGAAATATTCATTATTATCCTAGTGATGTGTCATAATTTTTGTATTGATTTCGTTTTTGAAACTGCAAGTTTGAACTTCGGCTAGTACCCTGCAATTAATTGTTCAATAAGTGCCGTCATTAAGTAGGTGCTTGAAGCTTCTTTTTTTCAATGATTGGTGTGATAATAAAGAAATTCGTATCACAAATTGTTGAGGATCGATACCAATAATTACGAAAAATCAAAAGAGAAAGCGCGGTTCAATAAATTATCAGTTATTTCACTTGCAGCCAAAAATATTTCGTGTTCTTTTGGAATAAGATTATTTGTACATTTTTGTTGACCGTATACCTATTTTTTCGCCTAAATTTATACAATTTTGAACAAATCTTACTTATTACTGGTAAAATTTGTTAAATGCAACACACCGAATTTCTACAAATAACCTGCGTTATTATTTTTAAGTCAGAATCTTATTGTATACATACATTAATAAGTCAACACAGAATTTGTACAAACGTTTTTTTTTATATTTTTCATCATCTAAAGGCTTTGTCCGGTTTTTTTTTCAATTTGTAGACCGCTTTTTTCGTTTTTGAAACAATATCAATAATCATGTTGCCAAATATCGAAATTATGATAATTAATTAGAGTAAAGGGGGAGGAAACAATAACAATCACAACATTGTTGATTCGTCAACAACAAATTAAATTTCAGTCGGTTCCAACGTTATTATTAGTTGATTATAACATCGTTCGTTTGAGATAAAAGTGTATAAAAATCTGCATCGTTTCGTGGAACTAGTTGCCGCCGAATAGGTGATCATTTCGGACAGATGACGCTGTTCTAGTGCCACAACGCCACCTGGCGAATGCTTGAGCAACTAATGCCACACGTTTTTCATTCGGTTTTATGGATTTACTTAATATTTCGGTTATGGGAGTTTTCAGGTTATAAAAATACTGAAATAGTCAGAGAACGAGATCTGCACAGAGATCAAAAAATATATAGCAACTATATGTATTGTATGTATAGAACAAAATATCGTTATATTTATAATCTGTTACTGTACAAACTCTGTAAAAAATTACTGTAAGTAGTTACTAGTAGTATCGCAGTTGAAAATTGATGAGTTGAAGCCTTAACCCCACAGAAAGGACGATTCCAATAAAGAATCGTCCGATTTGTGGTGTCAAAGTAGAGGAGCTTTTATGTATTTAAAAGTGCAAACCGAAAACCGTTGTCTGTATAATTATATCGATATAGAAACTGTTATCTGAGTAAATATTATCATCAAGTTAAAAAATCTGTATATTATCTGTAGTTATGTCTAATAAAATATTGAGGAACTGTATAAAGTTAGTGGTATAGTCTGTAAATGAAAAGTTGGAACGTTGGCAATATGATACATATCAGTCTTATAAAAAAAGTCGAATTTCCAGTGCATAATATCCAATAATTGTTTTGATCAATTTGAATCCGTTATAGAGAGGACATTCGACGCATTTTCGTATAATAAGTACCGGAAACGAATTTGAAAAACGAGGAAGCACGTACAGAGCTTAAGTCTAGAAACTATTTCATCGTCAAAACATTTAAACAACAATAGAGAAATCAAATAACGTTTACGTAGTCAATTAATTACGGTCCCTGTTTACGCGACCATAGCCTTATTAAATATTATTACAATTTTTCTACAAATATATTGCCCCTATATTGTTTTCACCTCTGTTCATATTTTCATTTAAACCTAAGTTATAATAAGTTTGCGTTCGAATTGGCGTCGGGTTTATCGAAAGCAAAGGACGTTTTTAAAAATTAATCCTGACCGTTCTGCTGGACCAACTCCCTGCGGTCGTCCAGGGAGAGCGCCGGCGGCCTGAACAGGTCCTGCTCCTCCTCCATCTCCTTCTTGACCCGCTCGCTCTTCGCGCAGTCGTCCTCCTGGTGCATCTGGTGCTGCCCGTAGTGGTCCCGGCTCTTTTCGCTCTGCGGCAGCAGATGGATCATGCTGACCGGGATCGGGAACCCCGTTCCGAAATCCGGGTAGAAGCTGTGCGCGAAAGGGTTGAAGACGGGCGGCTGGGGGTGCTGCTCCTCGGTGCTGGAGGGCCGCGTGTTCGGCTGGATCTGCTCGTTGTTGTCCCTGTCGCTCTTGCACGGGTTGTTGTTGTTGTTGCCCATGCCCAGCAGGTCCATCGGCGGATTGGGCCCGCCTATGCAGTCCTTCCTCAGTTGCTCCAACTTCAGACTCTTACCGTATTTGCCCCGGACGTACATCAGGAGCGAGTTGTACGGTATGCCGAATATCCGGGACGCCTGGCTCGTCGTCATCTTCTTGTTCCAGACGTGCTGCAGGGCCTCGGTCAATTCCGCGTTGGTCCACGAGCGGGGCGGCCCTCCGCGAGGAGCCGAGTGCTGCCCTTTCGGCCTACCCACTAAAAATATGAAAATAAGTAAAGGGAACTATCGGGGATTGTGGATTGTTGAGTACTTTTCTTTTTGGCGAAGAGTTGGGCCTCGGACGTGGTCCTGGGGTCGGTCATGTCGAACAGAGGGTTCCTGCAGCCGTCCAGGCCGGGAGGGAACAGTCCTAGGGGGGAGTCGAGTCCGAAAACTGCAATCAGACATCGATACGTTCATTCGCCGGTAATAGTTTCCAATTTAATAAGACTCGCCATACGTTGTTATTACTTTCGGATAATGCGAGGTCTATAATACGAAATGGTTCTTGGCTTATTGCATCCGTAATGGAAATAATTATCGGGCAGGGTAAGTATGTACGTGATGAATTATTAATAGGCGAGGGAATTCGTACGAGTCGACGATGAAAGTTCAATAAAACGAAGCATTGACGTCTTTTTCCTCGAATCTTGAAAAACGGTACCGCATTTGAGACCATCAGCTATTCGGTACTGCTTCGTTTATTCGTCATTTTGGGATTGGTTAGTTTGGAGAGAAATGAAAGCATTACCAATCGGGTTTGGTAAATGTAAGATCCTCGACGAATTATTAATGGGAATGGGTGGTTCCTACTAAGATATTCACGTAGAAAACGTATCGGGTAAAAATAAGTAAACCGCGCTGAATTATTGGTTGGAGTGTATAATATTTCCAATATTCCGAGTCGGTGCGGAAGGGATTTTGATTTCGATAAATTACTAATCAAGAAAAGGTCGTACGAGACGTCGTTGGGTGCGATATCGACCGATCTGCCATCGGGAATTTCCAAGGCGGATTAGTGTGTGGACTGTAGCTGTAATTTCTGGATGCGGTGCTTTCGGATGTATGTAAATGTCGTAATTGTATTCCGCCTTAACCGTGAGAGAGAGCCGATCGATGCCGTTCGCCCGGACAGCGATATTATTCAATCGCGAAATAAAGATCCGCGGGTATAGGTGCGATAATCCCGGTGAGTCACAATTTCCTGAAGGTACTCACATTTGCTATGCGGAGGAGTCATGGCAAGTGCAGAAACCGACGGCATGGGCGGGAACGGCAGAGGCGAGTGGTTATCAATTTCTTGTTTCATATTCAACGTGGGCGGCAGGCTAACAGGTGGCGAGGCCCGGAATTCTTTGTTGCTACTCTGCATGCTCAGGTCCATTTCCGGGCTCCTCGCCAGATCCGGACTCGTCCGCGCGGTACTCCCGCCCTTCACGTGGTTCGCCTCGTCCTCCAGCCGATTGGAGGCGTCCTTTTGGGGCTTCTTGACGCACAGATTCTCGGCCATGTCCTCGCTTTGGGGCGACGAGGGTTTAGTGAGGTCTTGGGCGCAGCACATTTCGCCCGATCTCCTCCTGGGCCTGGCCTGCTTCCTCCTGGGGATCGGCGATTGGCACTCCTGCCTGGGAAGCAGCGTTTCGGGGAAGGACAGCCTGGACATGTGGGGCAGTTTGATGGCGGGCTCGTAATTGGCACCACTGTTGGCGCAACTCAAGGGCGAGAAAGCCCTTTCGCCTGGGGTCCTCATCGCGACCCCTGGTAACGGGAACCGGCCCTGATTAAAGTAGTTCCGGGTTTCGAAATCGTTCGGGGATACCGAAGGTGGCGTCGTCGATTGCTGGTTGCCGGAAGGGCCGTCCTTGTCGATGCCGAAAGGGTCCTGGTTGGCTAGTCCTCTGACTTGGAGGCTCTCCGCCGCCTTGATCAGGCTCTGGAGCTGCTCCTGGCCGACGCTGATCTCGCCCTTGTACATGAAGTCGACGATGGCTTGGACCTCCCAGCCGCTGAAGTCCTTGAGCACGATGACCGGGTGCTTGCAGGGGTTCTCGGCGAAGACGCGCTGGAAGAAGGGCGAGCAGGCGCTGAGGACGACCTTGTGGGCGCGCACCGACGTCTCGGCGCACACCAGGGTGACGTCGACCAGCGTCTCGGCCTGCAGGAGCGCCTCGAAGGCGGCCAGGATGTGCGTCTGATGGTTGTTCCATCGCAGCGAGTAGTGGGACTGGGTCATTCTCGGGCCTTTCGTCAAAAAACGGTCATTCCTCGAGTCGTTTCGCTAGCCCGTCTCCTCCGAAATTTTGAACTCCTGCAACCAACCCAAAATCAGCAAACGGAAAATCCCTAACCTCAACGAAACCGCCACCCGCCGCCACTGTGCACTCTCTCACCGGTTGCCTACCTAGTTTCAGATCTCTCAAAAAACCAAAAGCCTAATTGACCGAACCAAATTCTGGCTCCGTACCGCCCTCCCTAATAAAACGGCAAACTATTCTATGCCTATGAGATTTCGAAATACGAACTAGTCTCTTGAAGAAATTGGTTCGAAAATTGGTTTCTCAGCCGCTCTTTTGCACATGGATTGAAAGAGTAAAGATAGGAAAAATTATGCAACTGGTAATCGACTAAAACTACCTTAGTGTCTAAAAAACTTGCTTAGTTGAAAATTTCTGGGCGCTGAGCGAGAGATATCGTGTTCGCTGCAGCGGCCTGTATCGTACGAGCACACAAATCATGTAAACAATTAACCGATCAAAATTCATATTAGTTTCTCGGAATAAAGCCCATATGGGGGAAGTCACGAAGGGCCCGGCCGAAGACATGCAAGGCTGCAGTCGCGTGCGTATGTGACATATTCGCGCACGTAGTCGGGCCGTAATCGTGCCCCTTTTACGAGCAAAAGAGGGAAAGAGAGAGGCGAGTAAACTCTCCCGATGCACGCCATTCCCGTTACGTTATTATACTTTGGGAGAGCGGACCCTTTAAATACAAGACGTCGCGCAGAATTTAAGGGAGAAGAGGTGTGCAGACAATGAAACAACCCTCTCGGTGCGAAAACGCAATGTGGAAAATTAAACCGTACACATGTTGTTTTTGATGGTACGGAGCGAGGGGTGGGCGAGGGGCGACTTTATCCCCCGCGACGTAAACTGCTCTATAAAATCCGGGTAAATAATAACGTGTGGATTTTTATCGAATTTTTACGACACATTTCCGATATAATAATAATACTTTCTCTCCGCATCCACGGTGGGTATTATAGCTCGAAGATTTAATTTGTGGGCAGGTACGGTACCGATTCAGGTTAAACTAGATTGTAATTACGCCGTTAAGTATTATTGACATTGATGATGGCGGTTTTAATTGGGCGATCGATTTGAGAAATACGGATATCATTTATGGAACGTCGATGATTATGGGACCTTTCTCTTCTCCTCTTCTTGTGTATATTATTATTACTGGATATTGGATCACTTTTACTCTATAACGTTATTCGAGACAAGAAATTTTCTATTTTCGTCATGATTAACGTTTCGCCATTAGTTATTAACTACATCACATAGTCATATAACAAGTTGGTAAGTTTACTAGCTTCTGACTTATTTACATATTTTAGATTATCGTCGGGGCACACGACATCTACGAATGGACATAAATAACGAATTTATCAGACGACATAAAGTCAGACCCGAAATTACATCCCAGTCTTATTATTTGTTCTAGACAATTTTTAAAATGCGATTTTTATTTTGCAAGAGGTGGACTGATGGGGGTGAATATGGGCCTTCCTTAAAAACTTGGCTTATTAAGATTTAGTAAAAGTCAGGTCGGTTAGCTCGGAATTTACATACAAAACCACTTAGTATTTAAATCAAGCCCGCGTTAAAAAAATTCGTCTTTTTATATACCGGCAACAATAAAGCTCAGATTCGGGCGAATTTCATCCATTCGATGACACGGATCTTGAAGAAAAGTTCGGCAGGAATTTCGTAGATGGCACCGGCGCGCCAAGATTTCAATAAAATAATACTTTTCTCGAATTCGCAAATTTCCCATAATAACCAGTTTTATAGGTGACGCAATTAATTAGACTGACGGTAAACTAGTGCGAGTACTCGCAAACGCAATAAAACTCAATTCGAGACGCGTCTAACTATTCGTTATAAATACGAACGAGCACGGAATAAGTTTGTTGATACACGGAATTTGTTGTGACTTTACCCGATGATGATGTTGACACATACTAAAAGCTTTCGTCTCGATTCTTTCACGGTTTATTTATTACCGATCGATATTGAAGGGCTCGAATCGACTTACCGCAGTCCTCAAAATTATGGGTTTTTAAAAGGGAGAGCTTTCGGCAAAAGTGCGACGGAATTTCGGATTTGTTGGCCACGTGGAGGGCAAAAGCGCGCGCTTCGTTATTTGTTATTGCAAAGCGTCGTCGACGTCGGCGTCTCAGCGGCACATGGTTCGAAATAGCGCGGATCGAAATCGCCGACACTTTTCCGCAATCGAAGGGCAAATCGGCGAATGATCGCACATGGTTGACCACTAATGAGAGAGCGCACACACTAACGGTAATTAAAACGGGGAGCACACATGGTTTCGTTTCGGGTTGGACGGTTGGTAATCGTGACGCGCACCTTACACCGGGTCCCGCAGGAAGTTTTCTTCTAAGGGCGACGGGTCCGACTGCTTTCAAAAATATGCCGACTCGCAATGGACGCATAATTCCCGGATCCCCGTTAATGAATCCGATTAGACAAAGCTTGGCGAGAGCCAAGAACGCTTGCGCCTTGCCTCCCCTGATGCAAGACTCTCCCCACCTTACCCTCTTTACTCTTACTGTTTTACCCTTAGATATAAATTAAGGGGCGGCGAGTACTTAGAATCACACACGTATACTTCGTGCCCTCTCTCTCGCTCGACTCGCCAACCACTAATTACCGACGACGGAGAGAGGGCGCACTTCCCGGCCCCTCTCTGTCCCTCCGTCGGCGGCACCCTTCTTCGCGTCCTCTCTTTCTGCGCTTTGCATAAATGCACTAAGAAATCATCCGCGCCACGTCGCCTCCTTTTCTTTTTAACTAACGAAGACGCGCTCGCCTCCCCTTCTTTTCGCCCTTTTCCCTTATCGCACTCGCACACACACGCACGGCGACACACGTACGCCCGGGGGGTTAATGAGGTCGCCCCTGGCCGGTCATCGGGGGCGAGATCGCGCGATTTTCGCGAAGAATGGTGGAAGGACCGAGGACGTTTTCGGGAGCGTCGGAACGCACTGAGCCGCCGATGCGATCACAGTCGGCCGGATTTCAGCGCGCCAACGCGATCTCTAAACGGTTTTCTACGGGCGAAGCCGCCCCCCGAACGGCCCGGACCCGCCGGAGCGGGGAAAAAATCCCCTCAAACCGAATAACAAATTCAATCGATAACTTTTTTAATAAGAAATTCAAGTTTCCGAAAATTTTCGTTTTTTGAATTCGTTTTACAAAGAGGGTGGTTAGTTCATCGAGATGGGGTTGATTCGAAATCGTCTAGAGTTACGTCATCTATTGCCGTACGTAGCTGAAAAATCCGTTTTTCTTTCAGGGCTTTAGCTTCTTGATAAAAATCAAGACTAGGTAGGCAACCACCAAAAAAAGGTTATTTTGTAATCCGGCTCTGAAAAATCGATAAAAATATCATTGGTTCTGTTTAAAAGTTGGGTGATTCAAATTCGGAACTCTAATTCGAAATTTTCTCTTTGATGAAGTCTCTTTTTTACCGATTGTAAGTAGAAATTTTCTAACGACTTCCCATATCGAATCGCGTAACCTCCACACTCTACACATTTGTAATGATCGCCGGAGGAACTATGCGAATTAAGGCGTTACTCGTTCGTATCTGAAGACCTCGACTCGAGAATTACCATGGGTATTTTACCTAAATCTTTTGAGAAAATTCCGACATGTGGTCGCCTATTTCGATAAGCCGTAAAAGCAGAACTTTCTCTCATTTTCCCAGAAGACGATACAACAATACACGTGAAGTTAATCCCCTTACCTGTTTGCTTATTTCGGTTCGGAAACAGTTTTGACAAGTCGTATCTCTTTTCTATAAAAGGCAAACGACCTTTAAAGTCAACTCTTAGAATTTCGCCAAAATATCCCCATAACATAACGAGAATCTAATGACACCACATACGTGAAACTAATGATCAATTAAAAATTATGATTGTTACCTATTTCCGTTTGGGATGACAACACAGAAATTCCTCCTCGGTTATGATGATCGAATAAGTGGAATGTTCAATTTGTGGGCACTTGTGACATTCGAACTGGGCAAGGGAAACGGATAAAACACACGGCACACGTAGTTCGCATTAAAATTCAACCCCCATCATCGACCAACAACCACCTGAAGCGAGGACACGTTGGGTTGGTGTCTTGACGCACACTGAAACCCAAAAAGACCCATGCACCTCGATTTCGCCTCGCATGGGTCAAAAATTTCCGAGAAACCGATAATTTAGAGGCGTACCGGGTACCGACTATAAAGCAGTAAAATTTTACAGACGGTATGGGTAACGGTCACCGCACTGCACATTCGGCACTCGCATTGTCGCCGAAAATGACCAGAAATGTGGGAACATGCGAAGAGGGCGGGGAAAGTATTATTATTACTTTGCATTCCGAGATTTCCTAATGCCACGTCGGAGATTACGGAAGAATTCCTTCGGCCTCTCCATCAGTTGACGACGATCGACACGTACGTCGCACGGGGGCACAACGGAATCGTAATAAATTAATAATTCAAACAAACTCATTAGCGAGGCATATGATGCGGAGTAATGTATCCAAGCTGACTCATTAATAATTCGAAACTTTAAATGAATCCGAACTTAGATATAAGTTCGCTCTCTACATGTGAACGTAATAATACAAACGCATATATCATACGAACATGTCAGCCTCTAATACGACCCCTCGTCTTCTGTTCTGCTCGCTATACGCCAAGGTGGATATGCGGCACCTGAGAGGTGGCAATGTGTACAGAAATTATGAAAGCGACAAAGGGGCGCGAAATTCGCACAGATCCGATCGTCTTCACAACGATCAATAAGCAATTTCAGAGCCTTTCGACATTTTCAGTAATTTCAGGAAATTTGGTGTTCTCGGTTAAGTTTGTCATTTTTGGGCTATTTTCACCAGTAATCCAAATGCTACCAGTCAAACAATTTTTCATCAATTTCAGGAAATTTCAGCTTTCGGTAGTTTTGGATGAATTCGCGGGTTTCTGATGAAATTCATCAATTTCGGTTGATTTCGGCTAATTTCCGTCTTCGAATTCGGACATCGATCAGTAAGTGAAGCTCGGTCAGGGCAACTTCAGAGCTTTTTGACATTTTTAGTAATTTCAGGAAATTCGGTGTTCTTGGTCAAGTTTCAGTTATTTTCACCAGTAATTCAAATGCTACCAGTGAAACAATTTTTCATTAATTTCAGGAACTTTCAGCTTTCGGTAGTTTTCGCTGAATTCTGGTGTTTCTGATGAAATTCGTCAATTTCGGTTGATTTCGGCTAATTTCAAATTCGGGCATCGATCAACGCCGGCGTCTTGGAGGGCCGTTCGGTGCATATTCCGGGCGAGTAATGAGAAGAAGGGGGCGCAGGGATGCGAACGTATGCACGGCACACGCCGCGTGTATGCGGGGCCGGGTCCGTGACAATTATCGATTGGGAATTCTTCCGTCTTCCAGTTGCTCGCATGCAATGAGCGCGCCCGGCGAGCGCAAAGACAAGAAACCGAGAGAACGCGCGCGGTCATTAAAACTTTTGCCTCCCCGCCTCTCCATCTCGCGGAAAAGAACGGAAAACGGACCCGCGATACTCCGGGGCCCCACTCGATAAGCGGCGGGGGGAGGCGCTCCCGGATTAAAAGCGGAATATGTTATGACTTGAATAATTGTGCCGCGGATGGGTTTAAAATCCTCGCCAGTCGCGTACATTTATCGGCCGCCCGGAATAAAGCTCGCCCCGATTATTATTCCGCGCAGGGGACTTTCGCTTTCGGCGATGCGAACGAGGCTCGATCGTACGTCGCCGGAGATTTCGACTCGGAGAGGCCCGGCTCGAATTAAGATCGAGAGCTTCCCTTAATTTGAATCGCGCCAGCGCACCCCGAGACTCCCATTTTTTAAATCGAAGCCACATACGAAACGAATCACTCACGAAAAGATAAATCAACGGAATTTCGATTCATCAGACTGACCGCGAGTGCTTGGCAAGCTCTCTACTGCATAACGATAATGTCGGGGGAGAAATTTAAATTTTCAGACGATTTCTTAGGGTTCCGTGTCAATAATACGGCGGGCGCATTGTCTGGTCGTTTTTTCGCAATTTGCGGAGACTCGAAACAATTAAATCCATTTACAAAATATACGGAGTCGGGTTCATTAAAATTGAATAAATTAAACGGCGGGGATTACACGGATTAAGCGTGTTTACTTTGCGCGAATATATGGCCGCTTGTTCCGGGCATTTCTGGTACGTCTTTCCTGATCCGGCGATCTCGGAAAGAATCATGTGCCGACTGGAATCGGAATTATGGTAATCCTCGTCCAGATGTTGTGTCTTTTATTCGGCGTGTTGAGGCCTCGACACTCTCCCGTCCAGGTACGATAATGGGAAACCGCAAACTCGCATACGAAATAAATTCGAATTGCGTTATGGCAGCGAGGAGCGATGATTTTTCACCGTCATCATCGTCATTAAAGGTCGGCACGACGTTCGTCCCCGCATCTCGCATGCATTATGAGGTGCGTGATACCTCCACACTTCGAATAATTTACCCGTAATAAGTATGTGACATCGTAATGAAGCTACCAGGATACGCGCCACGGTTGTCGGGACGAATTTGATGGATGTACTCACTCGAAGACTCCCATTTATAAAAGAGACTCGGGAAAATTCGAGTTTTTCCAACATAATCATCACGATGGTCGAGGAAAGATCACGTATCGATATGTGCATATTGGCGATGCATGACCGGTAGCCGAGCTTCAGGAAATTTGCGGTTTCTTATTATTTTCTTACGATTATCGTTGTATACGGTCTCGCTTGGAAAAAAGTCGCAAATTCGAGTAATATAAAGAGCGGTTTTTTCAAGAGTGGCTATCGCGTGTGTAAATTCGCGAATAATTCGGTTTAAAAATCGTACCTTGCACCGCGCGACCAACTAAACCGGGATAATACGAGTGAACGCAGATAACATCGCCGCATTTCGGTTATTCAAGTCTATCGTGCAGCCGATGTTAATTTTCTATCAATTTACGAATTATTTTCGGTTAATTTTGGTCGGCGACTTTCCAGAGAGCACTTTCAGGAATTTTAGAATTTTTCGAAAAATCGTCTCACCCAGACCGGTCTGTTTGAAAAACTCGCTCGAAAATCAGCCTATTAATGTTTTTTTATTGGAAATACCTTAGGAGAGATAGGGTAATACTGTGCTCCGGTTTTTCTCCGGTTTTTATCGGTCCGCGGTGCGGGTGAAATCGGCCGCACCACAACCGTCTCAATCGGACATGAATCATTGAGCGGAACTTTTGTGTACCTGGCCGTTCCTCTTCGCTGTCTAACTGCAATTTGCAAATCATTCTCGTAAAAGACCTCCAATTCACATGAGAAACACGAAATCGACCGGCCGCCGACGGGTGAAGAAATAATCGCGTTCCGTATACGAATCCCGATCCGGTTTTTATCGCGGATTGTCTAATAATTACCATTATTGCGCTCGTCTAGTAGGGTCCCGACAATGCACATTAGCACTCCCTAAAACGGCACAATGGAAGGTAACGAAACGCATGAGAAGGTAGATTCGTCCACGGAATAAAAACCGTAGACGCGGAGTGACAAGCGGCGTGGTTCACGCTTCGCGATTTCCATTATAGCACGTATCCATCACGATGCGATAATGGCAACAAATCGCACACATAGATTTGAGTCGAACCGATTATAATTCTCAAACTTGACAGAGAAACGGTCACGCGAGCTTCCTCTCCCCCGTCCGCACGCGCTCCCATCCCCGATACAAATTGGGGTGGATAAAAGGCGCGTCGATCACCCTCGGTCTCACTCGATCACTTATATGATAACGCCGAAATCTCCGAGAGCGAAATAATTGGAGCCGCCGAGCGGTAAATGGGCCCGTCACACGTCACGAGATCCACGTATGTCTCCGGGACCATATACGCCGCTGCTCGATCGGCCGGAAAGTTAACCTGAAAGTTGGTCGATCGTGTCGCTTCATCGTCGAGATTTCGTCCCTCACCTGTCTCCATCACGCTCAAGTGACCGTCATCGTCGTCATCCGAACACCTTGCGATTGTAAAAATGACTGGTCGTTTGCGTTATTCAGAGATCTCGATTATTCAGATGTCGGCGTTATTACACGGAGAGATTGTGAAAGTTTCCGGATTCACTCGATTTCCGACATTTTACAGTCACTCTTTATCAGCGGACCGTGTTATTATGACTTTACACGGTGTCCTTTTTAATTATTGTTCCTCGCCCTCGGGCCGTCCGGGCCGGCTAATCACCCAAGTTTTTACCGCCCTTGGCCATCATCATTTCGGAAGAGGTGACGTCACCCGACTCGGCTTTCGGTGGCGCCTCCCGTGCCATGCATCAAGCCGAAAAGACGGGCGAATATGTGAAAATCTACCTGAAACGTGCAATAAAACCGAGAGAAACCCTGAAAATATGACTTTACAGATAGGAGCTTAGAGAACTGTCTTTTAACGGTACGACATCTGCGGTGTGCACGATCGAATAATTAAAAGCGGCCGGAATCGGTGAAAAATCGTTTCTTAATGAATAATTGATCGCTCACATGTCGATTTGCCCCGTATAAAGTAACTTCTTAAGTAGTATAAGGATCGCCCATTAGACTCCGAGGTTTTAATAATTGATTAATTCCGTTTTAATGCGCGCGGTACTATGTGTTTGCGCTATTATTTCGTGGTCATTACGGAATTTCGAGACTCTTTTTATTTTATTGTTGTTATTATTGTAAGACGGGGACAAAAACCGTGGCGAATACGACGTATGTGTGTTACCATAATAACGGTAATGGGTTGCGGAATAAGTACGCTGCAACAAATCCACCAACAATAGAATCGGATGATGGCTTCTTAGAAAATATTATTAAACGGAATGAGATGATGGTCTCTGGTGGAAAAACTGCAGTGGTCGCAAATCATTTTTCTCTTCGGTATACAAAAGTGGTGGTATAAGAAAGAACGCAATAATCATCCTGGCCAGTTGATCGGATAATTACCATTTTCCGAACGGGTTTTTTTCAATTTCGGGGGTTATTATTGCTATTTAGATAAGTAGTCGATTCTCACAAAAACCGAAATACCTGAGTGGAGCACAATAGGAAGAGGAAATCGTGAATAACCGAGCGACTTCTTTGTGCGGTAATTAGCATGAACGGGGCGACAGAGTCTCATGATGAAAAGTGTCGTGATTGCCGAATCCATGGGAATTTCGCGAATATCCGGCCGCGTTTTGTAGGTGGAGAGTCGAAAGATTGAAAGGGAACTTTAACCATACGCATTACCCGAGGCGCATCTCATTCGAAGATATTCGTAATTCACATGCACTCATCTCCTTATACCCGAGTCCGTCTCTTCTCGTATAAGGTGGGTACACGTAAATAATTATACGGCGCGGAGCGTGCAACATCCACACAAAGTACCAGTTACGTTACGCTACCTGTAATTATCTATTAAAAGTACAAATACTTAGTTAACCTTAGATTTAACGTCGAGTGCATTCATGGCGCGCACATTATCGGCCTGTTTGCTTCGGTCGCATCGAATCCGACCCGATTCACGCTCTATTTGACCGTTTTTGTGCGACTTTGGTCGCGCCATTGTGGCCGGATGACTTTCTAATAAGTTTCCTCGTCTGCGCTGCTTCGGACGTGTGAGCACCGCCGTTAATTTTACTACAATCGAACGGCCGAACAGAACCGGACAACGGAAACCACCTGACATAACCTCACATTCTACATTTCTCGTTTTCCATGGTCGCTATCTGACATGGCCCTTAAATGTGTATTATCATCAGAGGGAGGATGATGGGCCGGGTGATCGATGGGTGGCCCATATAAACTTTTTAAATAATGTGGAGTCGCGCAGCGGAGAGTTCATGCATGCACGAACGAGGTGCCAGTCTAACCCTAGCACGGGCCCACGATAATTGCATGCTTTAAACAAATTTAGTCGGCAGGTTAATTTGTACGAGAGACGTAAACGGATCCACTCATCTGACTATTGTCGAACCGCAAAAGCTCCCTCTCGCTCTCGCTACATTGCAGCGAAACTCGGATACCTAGGTGGAAATCGTAAAAATCGCCCGACTGTATCGTTCCCGTCGAACAATTTTCGGAAAAAATGCGGTCTCATTCCGGATTATTTTGGCACACGTATAGCACAGAGTTCATCGTTTTATGCGGAAAACACGAACGCTCAGTCGAAATGCAATCCATTACGCCGCAAGACAGCGGTAATAGCGGCCGGCCGAGGAACGAACAAGACGAAGACGATGCCGTTCGAGGGAGCGACCTCCCGGGCGCCCGAAATGATTTTTCCGCGTGCGGTTTCGGCGGAGGTGTCGTCGCGGCTGAATGGAATTTATTATCAGGCGCCGCGGCGCGATAACGGCAAACAATGAAAACAGAAACAAGTAGCTAAATGGTAATGTTAAACCCTCAAATCAAGTGGCGTCATAGCGCGACAATAAACCGTCCCGCTCTCGCCGCGCATACTTATACGAGACGAAAGCCGTTGAAATGCTTACATGAGGCTTTGTGTTCTGGCTTGATGATATTGTCATTCCGTTTACTACGCCACTCTGCCGCGAGAAAGCCAACTTATGTATGCGGCACGCTGTATGATATGCGCGTACGGGGAGATCCCGATACATCCACATGGTACACATTTCAAAGTCGACTCGCGCCTCCTCCTTCCTGTCATCCGACTCCGCCATCGTCATCGCAATCGTCAACGGAAGCCGCCGAGTTTTGATCAATTATCCGAGCGGATTCGCTCAATCACACGCGACAGACTCATGCGATCATTGGAAAGGTGGAAATGCAAAGGCTGATTAACTTTGTAGTGAGGAACTAACTGGAATTTTAGTTTTGTTAGGTTCTTGTCAGAATTTTGTTACTAACTTCAGAGACTACTAACTTGATCAAAATCAGAGATCAAAATAAAAGAAATAGGTGGCCGCTGTCAAAATAGTAAACGTCAGAAAATTCTAGATTTCGTCACGGATTGTTACTTAATTCATTGGCAAAACAAAGTAATTTCTTATAATTTTGAAATATCCTCAACAAAACAAGGCACATCAAGCAATAAATGAAAAAACGCATCACTACATGGACAGGCAAGTAAAAAAATAGCAAAAAAACGAAATAGCAGGCAATTTTTTGGCATAGCTTTTCTGGAAATCTTGCGAAACAGTTTCGGTAAAAATTTCTCAAAGAATTTGAATTTGAATAAAGTAGAGAATATAGGCACCTAGAAGTTATTTCATTGATTAAAGGACTGGGGTACTCTTAAATAAGTTAAAATTCAAGGTTATTAAAAAATGACAGAAGAGATAACTAACCCAACTTTCAAAATCCTAACTCACAGCAAACTTCAGGGTAAAAAGTCACTGTTCCAAAGTAAAAGTCACTAAAACTTCAAAATCTAGTTCCTCACTACAAAGTTACGACTACTTTACACTGACGCTCGGTATTTCCACCTCTGGTTAACCCCCAGATTAGCTAACTGTAACTTTGAATGTGAGCCTCTATCATTCATTTTAACCGGAATTGTTACAGCCTAAGGTTTCAGTTAGCTAACTGGAGGTTAACCATAATGGAAATACTGGGGCTGAGAGAAAAGATCGTTTGACTCAACAAGAGGTTGTTTTGGATACAACTATTGAATATTTGATTGTGTCAAGACTAAATTTCTTATTAGTGAAAATATTTGAATGAACCAAAGATTATCTCCGTTGAACCGATAATTTTCATATTTTTGGTTCAACCAAATATCTTCACTAACAAGAAATTTAGTCTTAACACAATCAAATAGTCAATAACTCGTATCCAAATGAACATTTCTTGAGTCAAACGAACTTTTCTCTCAGTGTAGGTAAAGCTGAATATGAGCTGAATCGTACTTGACTTTTACCCACTGGGAGCGAAAATATTAATTGCGGATAAATGCTAAAGGACACTTAAAGGCCAACCGTGTTATTACTTATTACGACATGTGTGACTTTAGCAACTCGGATCGAACTTGATGGTATCGCGAAGAGAGGGCGATTGTGAAATAATTAGATTTCCTAATTGCGGCGGATAATCGGCGTGCATTGTTATGGGAGGCGATAGTGCCGTTATTCCACACACGATCGGCATCGACAGGGCGCGGGGACCGGTCGTTTCGAGCGGGCATCCGGATCAGTTCCGGCGAATGATCGGTTATGCGTCCGATTACACGGTCATTGTGTGCATACGATGCGGGGAGGATCGTGTGCGATTACCGCGAGCGGGCCGCGAAAAAACCGCCGAGGTATCCGTAAGTATACGGCGATAATTCACATTCGACGAACGCGGGAGAGCGGACCGCAGATCGCAGGAGATGGAGCGGCGGGAAAAACGCGCCGTTCAATAAAAATAATAAACAATAGTTCATGTATGCATAAAGCGAGCGGACACAATTTGTAAGCACGCTGGTGCGGGCCAGCCGACCGTGGAGACCCGAGATGCTTGCTCCATGTAAGGTCGGTATTACACCGTGTGCTCCTCGCCACTCGATCGCTCTCCTGATTTACGGCCCGGCCCCGCTCTTAATGGCGCATTGGCCCAATGCTAATTGCGGCATTTCACAATTTTCCCGAATTTTTCTCACCCATCGATCGCCGAGTGCCGAGTATCTGCAACAAAATAAATAACGAAATTCGATTAGTCGATCGTCTTCGGTATTTCGGTAAAAATGTAGGGGCGGTTCCCGGGTGGCCCCGTCTGGCGCTAGAGGTCGCGGCTGCGAGTTTTAATTCGTTCACATGGAGTTTAAAAGGGGTTGTTAAAACATTCGTGCTTTCTCGGCGTTTTTAATCAATACAAGATTGCATTTAAATAAAATAGCTCGCGAATTCTTCGCCGGGCACGGAATAAGAACGAGAGGAGACCTCCCCGGACTATACGCTCTCCTCTTTCGCGCACACACAGCTCACTCCGTTTCCCCGGCTCGATGGGAAATAAAACTTCACACAACTCCCGGTGTAATGCATTTATGCATACATGCATATACGACTACCCTCCGTATACATAATAACCCATACGGTCTCGTTCTAGGAGATATGGAAACTGTTGTTCTCTTCACGCAACATCGAGTGCTGCATATGCAGATCACGGCAGAAAACCCCGATAATAATGGGCAAAAACTATTGAGGCAATCGTCGAAATTGAGTAAGAATGCATCGCTTTCTCTGCGTTATTGCATACATGCTCGAGATGGTCAGGTGGGTATTCATGTCACGGTAGGTGGTGGATATAACTGGATGAAAATCCGTACTTTGTTTAATATTTTTATTGAATTGTTTTCGATCCGGAATAATAAATCGCGAATCTCGAATAAAATAATTGCTATCTTAAACGGATTGTAAGACTTTAAAGACTATAAAGTCATAAAATTTGTTTTACGTCAAAGATATAATCAAAACGATATTGTAACTGGCTCCGTAACTGACCACCTGTAGTGCACACCCGACTATGCGGAGTATAAGCGCAAATCTGCAGCTTTCAGAGACCCGACTCGCGTTATCGCGGTATTTCGCTTACAATGTCCAAAAACGCTCCTTTCGGAAAACCATTAAAATTAGCGACGGGGGAGAAGCGGTGCCCGCATCGGAGAGAAGGGGTGAGGAAACGAAAATAAAACGAAATCGATAAGTTGATAATTAAAAATACATAAAAACGGCGAAATCAAGGGGAAAAGATGCGCCCTTTTCCCAGCGCGGGTTTTCGAATTATCAATGACTTAGAATAAAAACCGGATGATGACGACGAAGAGACGAGGCGAAAGCGAGATGGGGTTTTTCGAGGGCATTACCGAGCCGAAGCCGGCGATAATTGGAAAAATTCAGTTATTGCCCACGTACAACCCGAGTTAAGTAATTAATATTATCGGATCTTGACGCCGGAAGAGCTTCCGGTCAAGGGTCGAGCTTTCGCCGGGGCGGATCGCGAAAAATGAATAAAACGCCACCCCGGAGCTTTCCGGTGGATCGCGAGCCGGAAAAATCGAGAGGGGGTGTCGTTGGGGTGGGTCAGTTGGTCACCGGGGTGCTGACCAGAGGTAACGCCGACCCTTCGAGCGCCCTTACGCCGACTGTACGCGCGGGCGAAAGGGCGTGTGCATCCGTGCCCTCCACTGATTTTTCCTTATACTTTAATTACATGCAAATTCTTGCCGAGAATGTACAATCCGCCATTTTCTAACTCAATTCTCGTCTTGGAGGAGTCTTATTCCTTTGTCTCATATATACGTATATACTTTCTCGGCTCACGCATTTTAAACATCGGCCCCTTTCTTTCGGATTCTTAATTAGTAATTCGCCGTCTCGCTTCGGCTCTTGGGGGTGAGGCCGAGCGCTCTCCCTCGCTCCCGTATGGAAATGTGACGTCAGCCTGAGACGAAATTAAAGTTCCCCTTGCGAAAACGAAATTTTCTACACCCGTGCAGTCTTTCATTACACACATACACGTATACGTGCGCGTTTTATACAGGGAGAAGGGAGGAAAATTCGGCTCGGCGCAATGTCTTTCGTTAAATATGCTACGTGTATCGGTACCCACCACCACGGTAAGTGAGCGTGCACGGGGCTTCCCGTCGAATTCTATGCGGGGTGGAAATAACCGGCCCCTCGCCCCTCGCCGGTTCACTTCGGGTTTCTTTCCATCCACCGGAGAAATTTACATCTGCACCTTTGTCATTACAACTTTATTATAATGGAATTACTCCCGGGCAAAACTCGAGGCCTAATTAAGAAATTATTTCTTCGAAAATCGCGCCCCAAATTGGAGATTTCGCGCCCCCTCCCTCGTTCGCCGTTTCCGTACACACAATCCGTTACTCTCTGTGCACGCGGATGGGGGATATCGTCGCCGAGCGGCCATCTTGTTGCCCCCTCATGTCTAATTGAAGTAAAAAACGCTCGCATTTGCCCACTTTCAAAACAATTAATTAAAATCGCGTCGTAAACTCCAGTAATTATCGGCGACGCAGGGTCGGCCTCCACGAATTTCGGTGACGGAACCCGAGCAATAACAATTCATACAGGGTGTCACAGAAAACCACCCCCATAGGAAATCATATCAAGGAATTATTTGAAAGAAAATTTTTCATGCCCAGATATCACTGGGCTGACTCTCTTCATCGTATGAAAGTGGAGTTTACGCAAAGGATTTTTTTTTTCAAAATAAAAATATATTTTTTTTAATAAATGAGAGGAAAACCTTTATTTTTCAGTACTTTACAATTTTTTTCACCTTCAGGTATTTAAATGGAATTTGATCAATAGTTATTGACAATGTGGTACTATTTAAGAAGAAAAAGGAGTTCCACAACTCATAATACTGGTAGTGATCTAAGAAACTGCTTGCCTTGTTAATTTTTGTAACATTTCGTGAAGAATTTTTGGATTCTCGATGAAAGAATGATGAAAAATGAAAACTTGAAAATATTTACTGTTCTGGTCGCTGTTTTGGTTCGTTTGCTATTATTTTGGGAATGAGCGAGATTGGGTTTGGTGGTGGTACACCCTGTATGATGTATGGGTACGCGTATGCAAATTATCGGTCCGTTTCCTGTGCGAAATTTTACGAGGAATAAACGAAAGGTCCGCGAGTAATGTCGCTCTCATGAGAGGTCGCGGGGGCAGCGCGAATTCGCCCCCCGGTGGCGGCGCGACGAGGAGCGGGGCGCGCGAGCGAGAGAGGCGCGGTCGGGGGCGGCGGAGGCGGCGGCGGGGCGCTTCATCTCATTTCGCCCGCACTCTCTTTACTGTTTTTACTCCGACACACACTGACTACAATCAGTCTTCTTCATCCCACCCCCACGGGCTTCCTCGGGAGGCGGCGCGCCCCCGCCGCCGCCCGCGCGGCCCCCAGAAAACCGGCCCTCATCAGCATCAACCCCTTCGGTACACTCCAGAAAGAAGATTCTCAATTATTAATCGAAAGGAATTTTTAATCGATCCCGGCGCGCTCTAAGCGCCCGGTTTTTCTTCCTGCCTCTACGACCCCCACCCCGATACATCCACCCCCGATGAAAATATAACCGAAATCAAATTCTCGCCCCAGATTCAAGAAAACGATAGTTGCGGGCTAAGACCCACGAGGGGTGATCCGGGGAATATACACCGCAACTAAGCTACTTATCACGAACTTATTGTGCGCGGAAAAATTATGCAGATTTTCTTATTAAGGCGTCATATTTTTTCCCTATTATGATAATAACCGAGCCCGTCTCACCTCTCGAACCGAAGTCTCCCAGAAATTACAACAACGCGAGGAGGGAGTGTGGGGGCGGGATGATGCGCTATTAATTTTTATTAGGCGACGCATTAGAACCCGGACTCGGTTTCGCTCCCATACGGTCTCACATTATAAAGTCGCATTTTGAAGATAGAGAACAAGAATAGCGGACACTTGTATGACGTTTTGCATTATACAAATGGGAAGTTTTTGCATGAATGGAGCCAAAGACAATGATATCGGAAGTGCAAGGTCATTGTCGTGCCGGGGATTTTTTTCGGTCGGGAGAACACCTGCCGGCAGATGGTTCGAAGATGCGGCGGAAAATCGACGGAAAAAAGCTGGAAATCGAGCGGGAACCTGAAAACCGCAATCATTTTCTACGTGACTTACACTGATTTTCGGGAAAAATCGACCTTTTGATCTCAGAAATGCGCGATTTGATGCAAACTTGAGAAATTTAGGGGAAATTCGAAGGAAATGTAAAGAAAACGTGGTAGAAATTTGTGACATTTCCTAATTTTTTCCGGGTTTTTTCGCGGTCTGGAATCAGAAATTTTCATGAAAAAGTTTGATTTTTGAAAATTGAAATTAGACATTTTTGAAATCCATGCATACAGTGCCAATCCTAACATATCTCATTATTGAAAACTCCCTAGAGTAATAGAACCGATATTATTTCTCTTTCAATTCTGATAAAAGTTTTTTGAGAAATCGTTCAGAAAATCGTACATTTTCAATTTCAATTTGACGTCTGGAAAGTACTTTTTCTCTTTTTTTCTGCCTAGAGGTTTTTTTTAATAACAGAAGGTACCTACTTAAATTTAACACCTGATTGACAAATTTGAAAGAAATGTTATGAATCTCAAAGTCTAGGAGGAATCTGTTCAAAATTTTGTACAAAACACTCTTCAGATAGATTTTCGGTAAATTTTCTCTTGTCGCCTGAGAGTGACGATTCACTGTCACCTCATTGGCCGAAAACCCTAACATATCTCATTATTAAAAACTCCCTAGGGTAATAGAACAGATTTCATTTCTTTTTCAATTCTGATAAAAGTTTTTTGACAAATCGTTCAGAAAATCGTACATTTTCAATTTCAATTTGACGTCTGGAAAGTTCTTTTTCTCTTCCTTTCCTGCCTAAAAGTTTTTTTTAATAACAGAAGGTACCTAATCAAATTTAACACCTGATTGACAAATTTGAAAGAAATGTTATGAATCTCCAAATCCAGGAGGAATCGGTTCAAAATTTTGTACAAAACACTTTTCAGATAGATTTTCGGTAAATTTTTTCTTGTCGCCTGAGAATGACGATTCACTGTCACCTCATTGGCCGAAAACTCAGTTCGGCTCTTCCGATTGGCGAGAAATGGGTGGAAAAATCCGAAAATAGTGTGCCATGTCAAGATGATGTCAGATCGGACGTGTCGACCTTTTGATTTTTATTGCGCGTCTCGGTGTCCGCCCGCCTGCGACGTCTTGTTTTCGCCGCTCCCGGCCGAGATTCTCGGTGGCGGCAGCGGCGGCGGCGACGCTCGCCGGGGCGGAGGCGCGGGCAGGGCGCGGGAGTCTTGGAGGGCCGCCCCCGCCCCCGCGCGGAGAGCCTCATACGCGACTTGATAATTAACAAAAAAATCGTTATCGCGGACGGCCGTGCCGTGATGCATAAACGGAGGATCTCTCCTTACCTCCCGGCGTCGCCGCCGCCGCCGCCTTCGCCGCCCCCCACCCCCGCGCCGCCACACACGCTCCCCCTCCCGGAGCCGAACCGCCGCCACCGCCGCGTCTTTCTTGATTGTCATTATAAGGGAGTTTTAATAAGGGAAGTATTGATGTTCGTTTTTAATGCACGTATTCTTATTCTTAGCGCAAGTCTCTCTCCCCCCGTTTCCACCCTCGCCCCCCGCCCGCCTCGCCCCCGCGCGTCGCCGTCCTCGGAGGCGCGTTTTCTTTCCCCCTTTCTTCCCCATCACACATACGCTCTCTCCCGGGCCGCTTGATTGTCATTAAGGGGGAGGGAGAGGGGGTTTAATAAGAAAGTATTGATGTTTTACGTTTTTAATTTATGCATGTATTCGTGACGGGGGAAAAGAAGAGACAGGGAGAAAGACGCGAAGGGTGGGGGCTTTTCGCCGCGTCCTACCCCCATCCTTATCTCCGGTCCTTTTTCGGTGCACGCCGTGATTAAGAAAATGCGAATGCCTACATCGGCGCTCGCCCGAGCCCCTAATTATAATTGATCACCGCCACGCATACGCCCTTTCTCTCTCTCTCTAGTCGGTTTTCGGAAAGGGCACTTCTTTGAGCCCCCCTGTGGCCGAAAGGTACCGCATTAAAAATATCGTAAACCGCCCTGTATAAACTAGACGTACCTGTATAGGGCCATACGTGGGTTAGAGGGTTCGTAAATTTCTGCATTTTTAGACAGGGGGGCGCGACTTATTGGAACCTTATCTTTAGGCGTTTCTGCTCTTAACCTACCTACCTGTCCGATTATTGAGGGTGAGGTATACGTGACTTTTCACTTTTAAAAATAATGGCTCGACTCCCTGGGTATGAGGATTTTTCTACCTACTTTACTGCTTAACCCTTACCAAGTTTTTTTCACAATTACTTCGTAGGCTTCAAACAAAAAGTCTGAAATTTCGATTATAATGCACGAGCTTGAGGAATTTCTGGCAATTTTGGCGAGTGTAAAATTTCTCTACTATTTTTATTCGTTGGTTGCTTGTAAACGCCAAGAGAAAAATTGAAATTTTAACCACGTTTATCTGATTTTTAAATACCGCCCCGTTTCTTTCAAAGATTATCTTTTCGACATTCAAATCTCGAATGTTTATTGAAGTAGCGTTAATTTCTTTCCGAACTTCATTCCCATATTGGATCAGTACGTATATCCACTTATTATTGGAGTTGAAGTTTTCTGATTGCGTGCTCATATCGAGAAAACTTTAATTATAACTTGCAAATATCCGGAGATTGAAATTGTTTGCGATGAAAAACCGAATAAGAAGACTCGGTAAGAAAATCCGTAATTAGCATGAACGGGTCGAAACGGCCGAACCCCATCGGGCAGAAATCCTCCACGATAATCGTTACGTTATAGGGCCGATCCCGGGCCTCCGGAATTACGAGCCGCAGTCGAGGATATAAATTATGCGCCTTCCTGCGTATATCTTCACATATAAAACCGTCTGCTGGGTGCGTGTTCATGTGCATGTATCTGGTGGAGAGGTGTATCCCTGGCCCGGCACACATCGGGTTCCCGATGCCACTTTATTCTCCGTTTTAAGTGCCCCGTTTGCTGTTTAATTGTCTGGTGGCAATTTATCGTCCCACTTTTCCCACATGCTTTTCCGTTACGCCTTTCACGGGAATTTTAAGCCCCTCGTCTCATTTTCCACCCCATCACGAGAAAAATCGAATCGCGATAGTCCCGAGACCGGTCGATTCGAATTCGCGGTGATAAATCGGGATTAGTATATTTTGTATAACTAAAATGCGGCAGATTAGTGTAATAAAATTCGGCGAGGGGGCCACAAATTATGGCATATTTGGAGTTTGCGTGCCTCCTGTTGAGAATTAAATTAAAGCGTATCTGGCGAACATCAAAAATAATCTATCTGGTGTGCGTATGCGTATTGTATTAACCTTTCCTCCCTAAAGCGCGCAGGGACGACAGAGGGCCATGTGTGTCTCGCCAAAAGCGAGGGTAGGCCGCCACAGGAATTATAATAAAAACCGGGAAAGAACTCAGTTTTCGGGATTAGCGCCATCAGCTTTCAGCGGCCGAATCCTTTATTTATACAGCAATCAGCGCTTTGAACTAATAGGTTATTCGAAACCGCCAATTATTTTTTTAAGTCGGCCGCGCGTTTTCCGCTTTTCGCCGGATGATGTCGGCGACATGTTGATGAAGTGTCGGTCCATAACCGAAGTCTTTCGGTTAAATGTTCGATTCCGCGTGAGCGGTCAGGCTCGTTAAGCGTGGAGCGCTGAATTTGTTTACAGTCTTTAAATACGGAACCTCGATTATTGCTTGCAACAAACAAGGCCGTTATTAAATAATTTTATGGACGATAATTACAGAAATAGGATTTTTAATTGGTGGCACGACCGCAATAGTCCCACTCGGCGGCGGGGGGAACTCATTCGCCCGGATTTTTCCGGCAAGGACGGAATCAAGTCACTTTTTCTATCGGCGCGGTCGTAAAACACTATTATAAGTTGTACACTATATCTCCGGGAGGACCATTAAGTCATTAAGAAGTTACTGTGTGCGTTAATTCCGCCGTATCCGAGTAAAAAATATATTTATAACAGGCCGTTATGAGCCGATGATTTTCCCAACTTTAGTTCCGAGACCCATAAAAGTCCGGGGCACCGCCGATGTCGCCAATAGAAAACTCGAATTTTCACCACGAATTGACCACCAAATTTTGAGTATTTCATCAAAAACTCGATTTTGGCTTTCGCGATTATTATGAAATTGGCGTCACGCTCGAAAACAAGTCGAAAGAGTAAAGAGACCTAATTTGATTTGCCTCTCCGGAACAATATCAGAGAACACCGGTACCGCGGCAATAATAATAAGTCGGGCATAATCTGGTTATTGGCCCGGAATAGCTAATAACGCGGATCCGCGATTCGCGAAAGCTCCTCGTGTTCGAAATCCGCACTAAACACGTTCATCATCATCGTCGTGATGCAATCAGCGCATTTTTCGAGGGCCCTCCTGATAACTCCACGCGCGAGCAAAGGTACGGTTTTTATTTTCGCGTTTAATTAAAGCGCCGGTAAATTTGTCGAAACGTTAATGATGAGTGCCCGAGAGAAAGAGATTCAGACCGCCGCCAGGCGAGGTTGCAATTTTTACCGAAAACCTCCACCGGTTAGGAGCAATCTAATTTATTCCCATAGGAAAATTTATTACGACGCCTCTGTTTATTACAACGTGGCGACGTACCTGGCCTTTATTATAATACGGGCAATAAAAAGCGCAAAGTACCCGGCGGATCTTCCACTTCCCTTTTCGGGAATTTTGCGAAAAGGTCGCATTACTGAAGACGAGTCGTAAATCAGAAATCGGTCTTTGTCGGTGCGATATTTTTGATCTTTTCCGCGTTCCTCCGGATTCGGTACTGCTCCAGATGGTAATGAGTTCCTATGCCGGTCCGAAACGTGCAATTATTAGCGCATTTGCGCGAGACGTGCCAAGTGATAAACGTTTGAAGAGGAAGAACGACGACGCGAAAAGCCAAAGAGAAGAGAGTACGACGTGGGAATCCGTTTTTAATTATTGTGTGCGCGGTCGGTTTTTAAGGAGGCGGGAAACGGTGCTGCTAAATGACTCTTTGCATCGTACAGGTCGTAAAATTTGAGGGCAATTTAACCGACCGTATTATCAGCGAGTACCATCAAAACTCCCACACGTCATAACTTATTCGTATGTGAGCGTGCGACTGTCTTCAGTCTTCCCCTTCATTTCTTCTACGACTTCTTTATTTTAAGCCTATTGTCTCGACTCTTTAAGGGAATCATTATTAGGCTACCGGGCCCATTGTTACAACGAGATTATTATTTTACAAGTCTCGAACGATTATTTTATTATTCTTGTAATAATTGTGATGGTAATTATTAATTGTGGTGAACTTTCGATCGCACTCGACTTTGTTATTATTCGAAGTAAAGCGCTCAAGAAGACTTATGGGCCGTTGTGGGTGTCTGTTTACATAATAATAGGTGCTGTCTATTTATTACCCAGTCGGATGCGACTTTTCCCTTACAAGATCCGATACGGATAAGTGAAACCACCCACATGATGATATTACGTCCTCAATCTATCCAAGTATCCGAAACCGAACGGGAACTGAATCTTCTCTTATTAGAGACGGGGTTGCAAAAATCGCCGTGATTAGTTGCGAGCGTATCACTTCCTGATGTTGTTTCCTCTCTAGCTGCATCTGATGATGATGAGAGAGCAATTAGTCAAGGGTGGAATCGCGCGGATCAGCCGAAAACGGGTTTTTCGCGCCGCCAGATCCCGATTTAACACATGAAGAGTTTCTTCATACGTGCGAGTTGTTATATTAATTAGCGAGCCACAAAGGAGCATCGCTCGAAACTCATTTTTAACATTCGGCATGAGGCAAAACCGCCATCCATATAATAAGCGCGTTGTCGGTAACACAGCAATCTGTAAAGTTCTTGGAAAGGTAGGTCCGCGATGGCGGAGTCCTTTAATTATTTGAGAGAGACAACATGCTCTGCCTGTACCTAGGGGATTTTCGGTTTATATTTCAGTATAACCAACTGGGGTTTTTTAGTGACAAAAGTGTCAGCTAAACAATCAAGCAACTAGTTTTGAGTTTGGTTTTGATTATTGACAATCCAAAAGTCATATCGTGTAAGCGAGGCATGACACTTTGTGAAAGTTAGGTTAAGATTTGGTTATATTTAACAGTTTTGTCACCAAAGAACTAGAGATGGCTAACCTAAAAAATCCCCAACAGGCAGATCATGTTGTCTCTTTTTAGACTATTGCTAACCCCGATAGGACTCCGCTATTGAGAATTCCACAGCATGTCAAAATAACCAATTTGCACCGTTTTCTTCTTCCAATTGCCTTATGGAGGATGAAACTGTTGAAAATTGGTTAAATTTTGACGGCTGACATTTTTGACGTTTCTCGGTTTGAGAAAAAATTTCCTTCACGTAATCCTCACGTCATCACCACTTTTATGCGATGAAGAGAGGGATGTTTTCTGCTGGTCGCCCAAAATGAGGTGGATTTGCAATTTTTGATCGAAAAATCGGCCATGCACTGATTTGGCGATAACTCTGGAAGGATTGGCGTTAGGGAAATCGGTGAGAGCTTTTCGGAAAGCTGCGATTGTGCCGGTCACGCCGTATATCCCGTCTCCTCGCATTCAAGGCGAACTCTGAGTGTCAGTCAGGTGCCCTATGCATGTGTCCTGCCGGCGATGCAGTCGCTCATTTGAGTCGGCCTCGTCCTTTCCGGGCCGCTTTTCCAGCTGGATCGGCGAGGATTTCGGTTGGACGCGTCTAGATTATGCCGGCACACAGGCGAACCCGCCCACTATTGTACGCGAAATGCCATTAAAAATCTCACATCGCACTTGCTCTTTGTTGGGTTATGGCATTTCCGAGTGGGGGCGCCCCACTTGGGACGCGCCGTCCACACGCGTGGACCTCACCCCAAATGTCATCCCTTCTGCCCTCCACCGGACCGCGACCATCGCATCCCACCATCATCGCACTCGGACAAACGGTAGCCGCGTTTTTAATTAATACCTCCGGTAATTACCGACGATTTGTAATGGGCGATGAGCTTCCTGCCTCTTTATACCTCTAACTAACTAAGTGATTCATCCACACTCTCCGGCTTTGGAGGCGATGGGTATAATAACGATTTAAACGCACCTAATCTTTCCCTCCTCTCTCCCATGCGTTATTACCACATATACCTGCACAATACTCGCAATAATAATAATAATTAGTGGGTACAGTCTCATTTATTTTTAATTGTTGAAAAAGCCGCCTGTTATCTGATGTGTTGAAACTGTTCTTTTTCTGTTTGATTTTAATTGCCTCGTGGAATTCACCTTGAAGGAGGATTTTTGTAATTATTCACAGCACACTTGGGCAAGGTGCATATCACGATTTTTGTGTAAACAAATCGGTCGTTAATTTGCGGTGAAATTTCACGCGCGTAACGAAAACGACCCTCGGATGGTCCGAATTTTCCATAATGGTTTTATCGGAATGCAGGTGAGGTAAAAATTCAGCTAGTGCGGGAGGAACGGCGAATAACTCTCTCTCGTACCGTGTAGTGTACTGCGTCGTGTGGTACAGGATCGAATTTACATCTGAAACAGTCATCTGACCACATGTGGGCATCTAATAGCGAAATGTCAAACGCAAAAGCCGGAAATCGCCGGTAAAGCACGCCGGTAACGGCGACAGGGCAATCCGAGGACACAATCGCTACCGACCGGTATACCCGAATCAAAAATGCCGATTCGAGATTGGAGAGAGTATTATGGAGATGTCTTTTTTATTTCGGGAAAATTCCCACGGAGGAATTAATTCCACGGGCGAATTCTTAATTGCGTTTCATAAATAATTGATCAGTCTCTCTCTTCCGAAAATTAATCGCCCTATTAATTGTCGGGTCGCGGTGAATCGATCCCGAATGGCATTCGGTAAATGTTGTTTTATTGCCCTAGGGCCGCAACCATATTCATCAAATTCACATTTACGACGCACGAGATGCCAACCCAGATTATCACACCAAATCAAAGTCCCTAGATACTTCGATTGACAAGTCGAATGATTGTAACCTCACTTTTGGAAATTACTTTTTTGGAATAATACTTTCAAAACGTAATTTGGGATATCTGCTGCGTTTATAACGATTATCCACCCGATCAAGTTTTGTTGAACCGTCGATCGGTCGACGGTAAACGGTAATTACAGATTTTCATCAGATATTCAATTTCGAAACGGCCAATAAAGGAATCCATTAACAACGAGACGGATCGTAACTAAAACTATCGAAATAAATTGAAATCTTGAGCTGCTGAGGGTGGATTTGATTGCCCCGCGATGAGAAAGTCCCGGATTTTTACCTAATATTTCGTTTTCGTACCGGTGGACGTTATCATTCACATCGAACAAAATACTTGTAGGTAAACATAAAACAATGCATGCGTATTTCGAATGTCTTTGGGTGTTATTATTTGTTTCCGCTTTATCAATCTCGAAACCTATGTAATTTTGGCATGCGTGAGAATTTTTCGTTCGCGAGAAGATGGATAAGAAGATTTAAAGTATACACACCGTTTTCATAAATGAATCGAGAAGAAAGTCATTTGCAAGTCATATTTTATGGTGATGATAGATTCGAATTGAATCGGTCAGTGAATGTTAGTTAATACGCGGGTGTACTTAAGTGCTCGTATACTTTGTACCGTACTCGGATTCGCTGTGAACGGAACTTCTTCATCCCAAATGCTAGGAAGAAACAATTCACCATTTTTATTAGCATTAGATATCGTAAAATGCGATTTTAACTCTGCCCACTAACTGATCAAAGCCAAAATAACTAATTTAACGACGCTCGCAAGTTTATGGCCCATAATTTAAAATTCCTGCTACCTAGTAGAAGTTCCGAAAATCATGTTTTTGTCGTATGCGCCTAATCGTTGTATGAACTCGGAATGAGAGCCGACTTTATAGTTCCGAAGCCACTAATAAATTCACGGCAATGATGGTCTTTTGCGGCCAATTCCTGTAAATACGGCTGATTGGTATTAAATTAAAGCATCTGTTTGTACGATGATTACGATGATGATGATGATGATGATGGCTCGCATGAATTAAAAACGACACTCTCCTCGCCTACAGCAAGGATAATGGATTATGGGAACTCGACATATGTGCGAACCTTCATAAACTTATTACAGCTAAATAATGGATGCGCTCTTTGTCAAGAAATTACTCGTATATCAGTCTATCTATCTCTTGTATAGGCTGAAGGTATGGGAGGTAGTTACGGCGAGTGGTCTAATTATTTACGAATTTAGATTCACGTCGTAGATCTCGACTTTGTAATTCACAATTCGATTATGACAGCGGAAACTTTTCGTCGGAAGAGATGAGGAAAAATGATTTTGTACTGGTCCCCGGGAGGCTGAAGAGGGCGAACAATAGATGGTGTTATTGTAGGCAGAAATATCATCTCTACAAGCAAGGAGTGGTCCTTTAACATATGTACTCGCTCCAATAATAATATAGATAAAGGCACATAATAATAATGTATCGATTCTTTTAAGAGCGTAGGCGTGATTTGCATGTATAGATTGTTTCATTTATTGTTTGTTGTTACTTACATAAATTTAAAGTTTAAAGCCATTGTGTACCGGATTTTTCCTATAACCATCGGGAGGCCGCGTTTTATTTTTACAGTCTCTCCCAATATCCAGAAATAATTAACATCGTATATGGGGATTAAGGGAGGTGGAAGATGTAATCGTCAACAATAATCGCTCGAGTTCCCCGGGTCGGCAGTTAACAGCAATAATTACAAATATCCAGCTAATTGCGTTAATCCGTTAACACGTATTAAACACGACTTGTAAATAATTCAGTGTTACTTTATGCAAATCCGGGCCGGTTCACACGTCACACATCCAGATTACGGATCTCTCGCATCGTCTGGAGAAGTGCCGCGGTACGATTATCATTATTATTGCGGCGGCACCGAAACACTAATTATATCGAATACGACTGGATTCCTTAATGATAATAAAACCATCATTTCGGATTCTTCACGCCTCTGCGATGCATCCCATTTACTTTATGCTGTTATTAGTATTACACATGAAGATTTACTCGAGTGCGCGCCTCCCGTGTCTCAATTAACTAAGCCCACAGAAAAATAGTTCCAGTCCAATCTGGAATTACCACAAAAGACTTATTGTGTCACTTATTATTGCCAGAAATAGTGTAAAAAAGGAGCGGATATCGAAAAGCTCGTCCATCGTCCATGAATTTTATTACCGCGGTGATTGATGGCAAAAGGCACGAAGACAGATCTGAAAATCCCGCCGGTCATCAGCTTCGGTCATTTCGATCGCTTCATCGTCATCATCATCAAAACGGCGCAACATTCTTGGTGTTTAAACAGGTACGGGCGTACGGCTGCCGGAGTTACGCTCTCAATGGATTAATTTGATGATTGAATGACACAAAGCGTCGTTTTGTGGCCCCCGAACACGCCCACAACACTCTCTAACAACCTGTTGATGATGCCAGGGCTCTTTATCCACACACACTCGAAAGTGTATACACGGTCTCCCATCATCATCATCATCATCCAGGTGATGATGATGATGATTACGATGACGCGACTCGTTATTGCTGACGAAATTCTTCGATTTTAATTAAAGTCGAGACCGGTATATGGGTACCACAATGCGACGATTATTAACCGGATTATCGTCACGTCGCGTTTTCTGGTACCCGTGGGTAATCATTATCGTTACATGGTAGTGCGGTATTGGCCTAATCGGCGCTTTGTCAAACACCCGTCATTTTTTGACTTTATCTGATCCGTTTACGGCGAGTTTTTCTCGAAGCTCCAATTAGGTCCGAATTCCGATCGGATAATTGTCGCATCCGGGCAGCACGCTGCTTTGTTCGGGGATTTTTACGAGGCGGCTCTTTTTGCTCGACCATAAAACCCCATGAAAGTCCGATAATTATGCCGATATCAGTCGAAAGCGAGCCGAGATGCGTGTGAGGAGCTTTCGCGAAAGCACGTTCGCGATGATGCACGGCCCGGGCGTTAATTACGGCATTAGCGACCAATTATTACAAACTACAGCGTGTGTAATTTATTATTTATTCTTCGAGATTTATTAGCATCTAAATGGAATTACACGAATGTGTCGGTGATGAGCTTTGTTGCTTTAAATAAATATGTAACTCCGGCATTACCGCGAGATGCAGCAATCAGCTTTGTGGAGAGAGATCGGTCGGTCCGATAATAATCCTACACAGAACGTAATTTTTCGTAACTAATTCTCGCAATCAACTATTCTAATGGGAGAATAATCTAATTCATATTAAATTAAATTAGATTTACATGTGGATTACGGCTTTTGAAGAACTTTCAAGAGCGTATTGCGAGATTGTATCACAGAAGAGAGGGTGAGGGTATTCTGAATGTGTATCACTAACTGATGATGCACGGATCGATGATGCAACCCATTAATCAAATCCCCCGAACAAAGACACTACATTCTCACCGAACTAATGATTGCCTAAACCTCAAACGTCAGCCGGGAGTTGCTATAATTAAGAATTGATCCATAAGTTCCAGATTCACGGTGCCTATTTATATCCTCGGAAACAGTACTCGCCTCGATCGAGGTAGAGAAGATTCCGTACAGTTCGGAAAGTTCAGTCGGTTTACAATGGTCGTATTATTTGTGGTATCTCGTTCAGCCCAGCGTCGGATTAATTCATAATTAAAATTCAGCGGTGACGTTTTATGCGATGTATTATGGTGCACGTAAAAGTCAGTTCCAATTAGAATTTTAGGAATCACCTCGTTAAACCGGTTAGAGCTTTCGCCGCGATCCGAGAGAACCCGGAAATCGATGCGGTACTACCCGCGAACGCAAAGGGAAAAGCGGCAGAAGAAAGCCGTGACTTACCGTGGTACCAATCGATTAAATTCGTACACTCATTCGCCGACCATAATCTCGCCAGTTCCTACAAGAACTGTCACTTTCTGCCACTTTTTCACGCCAATCGTAAACAAATAACGCGCGTTTTCTAATCGAAAAAACCACCACTTTCTGCAGATAAAACGAACACACGCACGGATACAGCCGACCTCGGCTTACTGTAACATCACGATCACGGGACGGAGTACTACTGCAACGCGGATACGGTACGTTTTCTCGGCCTAGGCTTAGGCAGGTACCTAGCGGAGAAGTAGTGGGTACTACTGGCCCGGTCGTGAATCAAAGACGACTCGCCGTATAGAAGAACCGCCTTCGAGTCGCCAGCATTGGTCGCCGGCGATTTCTACTTCCACTCGCGGCTCCTTCGAGGTTTACTCAACGCGCGCTTATGCCGCTTATGCGGTTCCGATCCGGCAGTACCGCGGACGACACCCGGACTCGTCCCGATTTGACATGTCACTTTCAGGAGGCGGGACGCACCGAAACCGTCTCTTCCAGAAGGAATTCATACGGGGCTTCAGGTGGCTCGACATACCTGCGCCTTTTTTCGACGAAGCACCGGAGTTCGTCGACCCGGACCGTACCTGTCCTACCCCAAGGGTTGATGACTTGGTCCGGGTCAGGCGAAAATTACGTCTCCACCTTAAAAAAAACCGAACCTCTATACCTGATGGTGATCGAGTCTCGCCCGCGTTTCGTCCTTCCAGTCGCGTGCTAATTAGATTTTGATTGAGTGCGTTTTCGGTGCGTGCCCACTAAAAACTAAAACCCGTTCGTTAGGCATTAGATCGCCACCCCGCGATTATTATAATAATTCGAGTCTTATGTTTGCGGAAGGAGGTCGAAGTTGTGTCGTAAATTTCGTTACAACTTGTGATAAATCGCCTGGTAAAGAGCATATGTGAACTGCTGACCCTAATAACACAAACGGCAACAAAGGACTCGAACCTTACCAAGCGCGACCCAAGACTGCACCAAGTTCTCTAATACCGAGCGTTCAGACATTTGACCACTCGGTACTGCCACATTTTGAAAATTCTCATGCGATTCTGTGGTCTGAAGAAATGTTGAATAATCGATAGGGTACCCACGCTAATTAAATGGTCGAGATATGGATCATAACAACAATGGTCTTCATCTAATAAGAAGAGTCGAGTCGATGATAATAACGAGATGGAAGTGGCAGATAGTACGAATGAGTCGTATCGGTACTTATGCTCGTCTCATCATCGGTTCGGCTATTGCTATTGCATTAGCGAAATTACAGTGTTTACTAGACCGTTTCGGAACGGGTTAGACCCACTACAATGCCCGATCTTTTATCGCCAGACGCGGATATCTCGGGTGGATGATGGGAAAGGAGGCGACCGTTTTGCGTACTCATCCCTTAAAATTCAGCGCAAATTCGAAAAATCCATAACTCTTATTATAATACAGCGAACAAACAGTCGTGACGTGATTTATGTAAGTTTAATTCGCGGTTGCGATCCGCCGCCACACACGTCTCGCTCCCTCCCCGTTAAAAATCGGAAGACGCGGGTCTCTCGCGCTGGAAATGTCAGAGTCGTTGCTCAACATTTTGCACGAAATCCATTTTTTCCCGACGGCCATCGCGCGGAGATGACCGAGCGCGCGGTACGCACCCATCATCGCGATGCGAGCACCCCGGAGTTGCATGACGCCGCTCTCTTCTTCGTGCATGATCCAGAACCGCAGTAATTGCACCGGATTCCCTCTGCACGTTCCCACCGATCCCCCTGATGCATGTAAACCGCGTTCGGGGCATTAGCGGCTCGTCAACCTCGGAGCGGATTTAATTTACACTTGTCAAATGGATGCGACGTAAACTGACCGCTTGCGTTCACAATATGGCGATTTCGGAATATTTTGCCAGTTTTCGTAACTGGGGTGGTTAAAAGTAGTCGTCGTCGGCAGTAAATTCGGGCGTTTTGTAGTCGGACAAAGGCGTTCGCGTGAATACAATTAATAAACATGCAGCCCGGTATTCTCGGTTCGATACGGGGCCCTTCTCGTTTCTGATTTATTAGACTGCACCGATTCCCCGTTCCGGCACAAAAATAACAAAAAGCAACACTCTGAAATGCATGTTAAGTTTGTGGGTGGATGTGGATTTCTTCGGGTTCCGCGTCCAATTATTATTCCGTGCCCGTTTTATACAGAGTAATCGGTGGATATTGCGCCAACTAAATCATGAATCCGCGTGTATACGGGGTGTCCCGCTCTCATTAGGCGAACCGAAAGGACGAAATTTGAGGAAAATCGCAGGAGACACTCGGTACTCGGTCTAAATTCGTGCCAATGCCTTAATAACGGCACCCGTAAAAATGAAAGTTGCATGGATCGCGGAATCATGCACGGCTCGATCGGACCGCACACCTCTTCGATTATTTCCAAACTCTCATTACCATTTTAATGTCTTCATCCAGGTAATGGTCGCTGCGGATTCGGGTGATTCCGGCATTTTCCCCGAAAATTGATTACGAAGGGTCCGAGGGAATAGCTGGAGAGACCGCAACACCGAACAACACTGCAAATACAAATGAGGAATAAAAAGAGCCCGGCTAGGTAATGCATCCTAGGCCCCGCTCTCACTTATTCGCACGAACATTAGTCAACCCTCTTCACTTAAAACGTTTCGAAAAGACACCGCCGACCACACGTTCGGGTACCCTCTTCTCACTTCTCACATTCGGCCCGCGCTTTAAGCTCCGAGCTGTCCGAATGTGGCCATTTTTCAGCGGTTCGTTATTACATCGGTAAAATCGCGTATTTTGGGCTTTTCCGAGTCGTAAAAGTAAGTGGTACACGTTAGAGCAAACACGACATGCAAAACGGACCGTGGGAAGTAACGTCTACAAAACAAAGCGAGGATTCGATCCAATAATCAGGTAAATCACTGGATACCTGAACGGATCGCCTCTCTCTTCTTCTACGATTTCTTCAGCGCCGAGCTACACACTCTCAAAATCGTAATTTCTTTTTATCTGAAACATGACTCGGATCTTGTACGTCCAGTCCGGACGCGATCGGAATAATGGCGCGTTTTATATCCAATTACCGGTGATGGCGAGGGGTTAGGGTAATTTGTATCAGGTGTTCGGGGTGGGTGGTGCATTTCGCTCTGTTTATCTCGCGTGGTGTAGTAGGTAGGCCCGCAATTAGGGAGTATCCGCGCTTCGACGTTATGTGTTTTTAATTAAAACACCCGGAATAATTTAATTGTAATTTGGAAAAGGGTAAACCGGTCGCTTTTTTCCGTAAGCTCTCGCGCCACCACCATCGCAGAGGGAAGACTCAAAGGAGCAATTATTTAAAAGTTAACTTCCGGACGCATGTGAATCTCGCGGACCCGGAGCGAGGCGGAGGTGTATCGGAGCCCGGATCACTTGAGCGGAAACACATCCCCGCGTACATAAAATTAATTTTCTGTACGCGAGAGGGATTAAGAGAAGTCTGAACGGATTTGCAGACCCGGGCATTTTTCCCAAACTTTTCCGACCCGACCCGACCCGATAAATATCGCCGGCATTTACCGGACCGTCCGTTATTTACGGTGACGTCAAAGTTTCGGTACACATCGTGTCAATTGGGGAGTCCGAAGATCGACCGACACCTCCTTGTACATATTCAGCAGGGCCGAGGCACGGACTTGGTGTACAATCAATTCCTTATTCCGCCCCCACCCCCGGCCGGTCCTTCCACCCCCGGACCCAAAGGGGCGAAGGGGAAGGTCCATCCCCTCCGGCTCGTGTGTGTGCATGCAGATACGGCCCCCGACGTATATGAATCTATTGATTAGGAGAGAAGAGAGTAAGCAACTACCCTTATGTGTGTATCCGTACAGGGTGTCCGAGGGCACGTGGAATCGCACGCGAGATTGGATCTCCACAAGATTACGGCCATCCTCAGCGAACCCTCCACTCAAATTTGGCAAAATGACCTCAATTTCTGAGTTTTCCGTGATCTACAAAAATAACTCAAAAAAAATCCAGAAGCGCTGTTCAAATTTGGTACTTTTGAGTGGATCCAAAATAGGGTGGAATCTCGTTTTTGGTGGTGGTTGGCCCTTGGGGACACCCTGTGTTCGGCCGGCCACCTATTTATGTGCCTAATAATACGGACTGTGGTACGTATTGTGTTCGGTCCCTTTTGCGCCTCCACCTCTTGTGTGTGGACCCTTTCTGCTGGGTCGCGTTACAACTCGCCTCTATCTCGGCCAGATATGTACACATCCCACCTATACGTGAGTTATTACCGGGCGAATACAGTGCAGAGACGTAAGCCCCGCGAATTTATGTCCCGATTTCGAATTGGCCTCTGTCAAATCGACCGATAAGGGATCCGTCCGATTTCGCGTTTTTACCCGCAAAACGCCCATCTTCTCACAAACCGCGGCGCTAATAAATAAATTGATCATATCCGGTTAATTATTAACGTAAAAGTTCCCAAAGTCCTCCACGGCGTCGCCGTTGGTGGCGTAATTTATTATTCAGCGTCTCCGTGAAAAATCTCCCCGCGTGTAATAATATATTGTCGGTGGTGGCGGCTTTTTCTCCGGTATATATATGTAGCACTCTATAAAATAAATCAAACTCGTTTTATGAATATTTGAGCCGTTTATGATGTAACGGCTAATTAGGGCGTTTCTTGACGTCCCGGTATTACGATATCGCTAATAACAGGGGGACCGAGCGGAAAAAGTCGTAGGTACGTCTGTGATGTATGATGCAGGAGGGACGGGGTTTTGGGGGGTGGCGAGGGGGCGCATTGTCCGGAGAAGGGTTCTGACAGGGCAGAAATGTTCGTCCTTGTGTGTGACTGGAGCAGGACTCGATAAGACCGGGGCTAGGTTGGTTTACTGAGGCGAGAGTGCAGAGAGGATCTTGGAGAAGGTTTCGGGCCCTCATTTACATACACACAGGCTCGCCTCTCCTTCTACATGACGCTCTCGCAGAGAGTTTACTGACAGCGTTGCGTCCCGTCCACTCGCCCGCTTTCTTGTCATTGTTACGAGGCATTATCAACAATTACCGGAGATTGATTTACTGTCGAGCACCACCAGCACGCTGCACGACCGAAGTCTTCTCGCTCGTTTGCTCCTTTTTCGGACTTACATAAGTTTATGGCCCCCTTTTTTTACCAAAAAGTATCTAGTGATGTCCAACGTGTTGCACTGGTTTCACTCCAAAATCATCAAACACACACTAGACACGTTTATAAGCTGTTTGATGAAATTCACTTATCAATCTCAAGAATAGTGTAAAAGACTGATTATTTTGTTGATCTATTGCAGAGACGGAAGTTATTTTGACTTCCCAGTGCCCCTTTTCAAAAAATCGACCCACCCTGAGATAAAATTCCCCCAGGATGAATCTTCCACTAAAATTTGACACTACTTGATAAAATGCTCCTGATACCCAAAATGTGATTATCTGTTGATTTTTCGTCTAGAGTGGACTTATAAGTTCCGGGGGTCTTTATGACATCGTGTAAAGTTCGGGCAGTCGAGAGAGCGGCCCATTAATCTGGCAAGTCACCCCTTAAAGCCGCCACACATCGATTGCCCTCCCCCGCCTAGACACAGACGCACACACATCGGGAATTAGGCAAATCTGCATCGGTTCGAATCCTGCGGCCTAATTATCCCTGTAGGAGGGCCCGGAGTGCGGCCGAGGACCCGGATCGGACCGGAGGCGGCGGAGAGGTGATATAAGGGAGCGAAATCCGGTGGCCGGGAGGGTCGGGAGAGGGTGCGGACCGTGGCAACAACGTCTTAAGTAAATCTTCGCATGCATGGACCGGCGATCCCTCCGCCCCGACCGATCCGTGATGTGTGGACGTGAATATGCAATGGGGGAGACGGGGCGAGATTAATGGACCCGCCCCCCCCGGATTTCTGGGCCTAAAACAACCCCTCCGGTGGCGGCGCACTGCAGGCCTGCGGGGGACTTGGCAGTCGTCGGGGCCCGAGGAGACGCTTTTTACCCCCGGTATGCAGATGAGGGAGGACCCGGATCCTCCGGGATATTCCCTTTGAATGCGCCCGTAATTCCCGACTCGGACCACCCCCCGGTCCGCATCTATACCTGAAAAACCGGAAATTTTCAGGTTTCGATTCCTCGAGCCTATATTTGAAAGAGGAGGCCTTCCGGTCGCTCGCGGTGTTTGTGTGGGAAGTGACGGGGCGTTAAGAAGCCGGGGTCGTTTGTGCAGTGTTGCTAACGATCCATCATTGTTCCGCTGGCTGTACCTGTCGTCTTACACAAACCGGCGATGTCTGAAACTGCGCGGACTGTACAGGGAACAGTATGGAAGGGCTAACTAACATCAGTCAGTATGGAAATCAGTGTGTGCACGTGTGTGTGTCATTATACAGGGTGACCTCGCCAAACGGGACATCCTGAAATTACAACGTCAGCTATCTCTTCAGATTAAGTCAGGAAACTCGCAAATTTTCAGGAATTTTCCATTCATGAAGAGTATTTTATTAACTGTCCTGAATATTGCGGGCACCAGAAATTATGGAAGTGAAGAAAATTACACGATGTAATTGGTTGAATTTTTCAAATTTCAGGCCTATCTCATTATGGAGCGAGAAAAATATTCAGTGGCTTAGTAGTAAAAGAACATTTTTGCCATCTAAATCGATATATTGGAACATTTTTAGCAAATGGAACGATTCTGAAAATTTCCATATCTCAACGCAATTTTTTAACTATGAAGAGCAATTTGCAGACCACTTTTATTGACTTTTTTTCATGATAATCTGGTTACTGGAAATTAAATGAAAGTGAAGACAACATTGATTCGACTATAATTTGTAAATTTTTTCAAAGATTGCCAAGAGACAGAAATAGTCACATTTTTACATCTAAATCGACATTTGGACATATTTCCTGGAGGATTTTGAGCAAATGAAACAATTTTCGACATCTTTATCGACATTTGGAGGATTTTCAGCAAATTAAACAATTTAGTATCCCCAACGCAATTTTTTTTGCAGGATTTCGGCATCTTTCTTTACTTTCCACTACTTCCTAGATGTTTCCTTTTCTACAAAAACTTCACCCTGTATACAGTCCGAAATATGTAGAGGAAGCATTACATTCGCCGCAGGACACAATCCCTGCCTCTGCCAAAACGTAAACTTCCCGATTATCGAAATGGATATTTGCATTCGATTATACGAAATACATCAGGGCGAATCCTCAACTTCCAAACCCGGCCGATTCCGAAAAGCGCGATCCCTTTTTTCCGGTATCCCGAAGATGGCCCGGAAACGGGACAGCGTTTCTGAGGTAACAAGAAAGGGTGTCGATTTCCGGGTGGTCGGCGCTGACCTTTCCGGGGGGTGGCGGCGGGCGTCCGGGGGGTGGGTCGAGGTCGGACCATATATAACGGCGCCCGGTGACATTAGCAAGCCAAGACAGTGGTTGGCAGGGCTGCAGTAAGACGTCGCGGCCATAGGACGGACCATCCCTACTCCGCTTTCCGCAGCGGCGGCGGCGGCCCCGATATAATTAATCATACATTGTAATTAGTTCCTATGAGAGAGCCTACGAGCCGAGTCGTGACCTCCAGATACGGCATTGTATCATCCGCACCGGCACAAGGAGCCGGCCCTGCCCGCAGATAATGCGGCCCGATTGTACGTTTCTAGGTACGAAGCCAGACCGGCCCTTTTCTCGCCCGATAAAACTTCCTAGGGGGGTGACTGGAAGACGTCACGGGAACCGGGTCCATCATTTACTCTTGGTCTCCCGGTTAATAAGTCGGTGTTGACAGGTGCCAAGATTGAGAATATAAATTATTATCGGGCCCTCGCTCGTATTAAGACCGAAAACTCGGATTCGGAATTATTATAATGACGGGCGAAGGGGGAAAAATTTCCGGGAAGGGTTTAAATCGGGGGCGGCTCGCACGTATAACGCTCCTTAATTACGTTACACCTCTCCACCTCCTGCCGGTACAATATTAGGAGGACATTTAAGACGGACTGAGGAGACGATGTGCGGAATATGTAATCGCATGTGCCCTAAAACTGAATTTCGCATCATCAACCTGGAAAACGGACAGGTTCGAGATGGATTAACCGGCTCTTCCTCCTCCTCTTCTTCCCGCTAAAAATCGGTCGAAAATTTGTCAGAAATGCGGCAATTTTCAGTTCGAAACGGGCATTAGTCCCGAGAACGCGAACGGGCCCGGACTTATTAGCTCCATCATCATCATCATCATCATCGGGGAATAAACGAGCGTTTTATCTGGTGTGCAGACGTCGCACCTATCGCCCACAGGTCAGCGCGAGCTTTTATAAAAGCTCGCTCGCTTTTCTTCCCGTCGCAGTTTCAGTGATGGTCGTCTTGTTATTATTATATGGTTATAACCGCCACTTCTACACTTTACCGCAATCTCTGATGATGTGAATGGTCGTTCTCCCGTGTATAGTAACGCAGCCCAGGTCTTTCATAATAATAATAACGCCCGAGCTATTTTATTTCATTTAAAGATAAATCAATTTTTGCTGTTGGTTTATTACCGGAGAGAGGTGTATATTTGTAGATGGCGAGCTCAGTTCAGTTCGCAGATCATATCGACACGTCGTTTTAATGAACATATTGGAATTCCCATTTTCAGGTGGAAACTGATCGATCTGAGCCCTCCAACCAACAATTTAATCGTTTTATCCAGTTTTTACGCCGATTTAATTGTTTAACCGACGGAAACCAATCAGTTTCCCACTCGACGCCATCATCATCACCGAATGTTGAATAAATTCACCGGTTTTTTTTCTGCACATTATACAGAGAAATGTGAGCAAATTGAGCGTGCCCGTTATGTGCCGTACCTGGTCATGAAGCAAATGAGCCTGGAATATTGATAAAAGTAATTGTTTGATAATGGTATAGGCGATGGAAGAGGTCGTGAGCAAACACTACAATTTGCGCCGGGATGTGCGCGAAAAATCGCAAAACGACCGGCCTTTTATCCGACGCGAATTCCAAAAACGAAACTTTACATCGCCTCTAATAAAATCTCCGAATGGCTAGATTTCGCACCCCCTTATCGGATATCTTGGAGTCGCCATGATGGAGATCGGTTTCGGGGTAGGGGAGGGAGGGTACATATGAATGTATAATGCGTGTGCAGATGTAGCATTGTTCGGGGGCCTTAATGTGGATTATTGATTCCATTCCAGATCTCGGTCTGTGCGTGTGTGCTCCGCTATTAGTGTTAGGTACACCCGACCCGGACACCATATCCACCCGACCCACCCCCTACACTACTAACAGCAGCGAGCAGCTTCCCTATGGACATTCCACCCCTAAAACCGACTCTCCACCACGGTCCCGAACCACCCCCATAACACCCAGAAATCTCTTATACCTACGAAAAAACCATCTCAAACTCGATTGATTATTTCGATTCGTTTCGATTTTTCCGGTTGATCTTCAGAAGGGCGGCTCTGGGGGGAGTGTGGTGGAATTCTCCGGGACTTTGCGAGTACGGGGACGCCGAATACGAAAGCCAGATATAGTGGTGGTATAGTTGTGTTGTTTCCTTACAAGGGTTGCGTGGGAGGATGTTAGACTGTGGTTAACACGCACGTGCTGCTGGACCTGCTTCAGCCCTCGAACCGTGCGCCCTTCGGAACCCGCAACCGCCACCCTTTATAGCCGCCGCCGCCCCCGTCCCCTTCGAACGAACGAGCAGTTCGATTTAATGTAATATGTATATATGCCGGCGAGTATGTAAATTCGCAAAGCCCCGATGACGATTCCGGTAATCGCGCGAAATTCCAGGTATTTGCGTTTTCGGACCGGGCGGAAGGTGGCGTTTTGACAGGGGGGGTGCGAATTCGTGATATAATCCCCGGTTCGAGAATATGTTTACCAGGCGATGAGCGGATACGGGCCGGAGAAGAGAGGTTAACCGGTCGAGATGAGCGTTAAAGTTAAGTGTAATAAGTAGTTGGTTTAAGTACGGCCGGCAATAACTATTACTTAGTTGGTAATAATAACGCGGCCGGTGATGATGGGCCGTGCGCGGCGCGAGAGAGGAGTCAATAATGACGACGATAATGGGCGATCGCACCCCGGATCCGGATTTTTATAACTGTCTTGGCGTGGATCCGATCCGGGAGAAGGCGCTCCGGCCGGAATTTCAGCGGGGATTTCGCCGCTAATGAGTGCGTGCCCGCCGCCCGCTGGGCCGAATCGTATCTGCCCGCTATCGGACTCTATGGGAACGAAAGTGAAAGACCATTGTTACCTATGCCCGGACGATGTGTGGTCCACTTTGTATTCCATCACCGGGGTTAATGATTGCATGCGGTACTGCGTTCAGAAAAATCGACGACACGAGCCGCCCGCTCCATCCTTATCTATCACGATCCACATATCCACATCAAATTTTCGTTTCTTCAGCTCTTCTTCTCGTCTAGACACATTTACAGCATTTTTCCGCAGAATAGTTCCTGTCTTCCCTCTTTAAAAAGTCATGTCCATGTCAACAATAATGTCAACTGCGCCTCATTAACGATCGGTGAAATCGAGCACCGTGCCCGTGGTGAATGAATTTTTGGTTGCATATGTAGGCCGGCAGTTTTGGACGATTTAGATGATGCTGCGGGCGCCATATTCGTTTAATTCAAACAAAAGCTCTGATGGTCTAGTATTGATAAAAATCCTATTTATAGTAAAAAAGGTATTCTAGATTTCAAGTATCTGGGGTATTTTCCCACATTCATCGAAACCCTTTTTTGTCAATCCGAAAGAACTCTGGATCACAAGTTCAAGTTTGTGTAATACGAGTGGTAATAATAATAAGAATTCGGTCGCTTCTGTGAAAATCAATACTCCACAACATGTTATTAATGTGGGATTATACAATTTTGATGTGTACAGAGTAGCGAAGACAAGTGTCGGTTCTGTTAATTTTAAGTGAGAGTATAGGGGAGCAATTTTCCTAAATATATAGAGAGCGTTTCGGCCTATCAATTATTACACAATAGGTACCTCGTATTATAACCGATAATACGTCGCCGGATATGTATATGAGTTCGGTTCGCATGACTTGAGTAATTAAAGACGGTTTTAAAAGTCCCGAATGGTCGAAAGAACCGTCGTTTTCGGCATGCATATTTTATTTTCAAATTGCCCGACGAAAGGATGCGTATGAATTATGCACGGTTAATACGTGTGGGCAGTACCGGCGATTCCGGGCTTATTACTGTAAAAGTCGAGATATTCGGAAAATTGTAATCTTGATAATAATTGGATCCGTTTGGTTTGGCATTGATGTGCAGAGGTCTGCGCAATCAAGACGAGGTAATTGAAAAGGCCGCCCGTGGCGTGCAAAAACTGAAATAAAATTCCTTGATAAAGTGCACACACCACATATGCAATCTCGGATTGGCCACACCGACCTTTTTCCCCGACACAATCAACTGCGAACAGCGCCGGCAAAAGGCAAGGTTACAATAATACGTACAGTGAAATGCTTTTCGCTGTTTACGGCGGATATGACATGCGTTTTTACCGCCATCCTTGCGGTCTGCGTTTTTCCACCGCCACCAGTTAATTACCGTCATCACTTCCAGCGGCCCGAACGCGACCAAAAGGTCACCGGACCTAACCACAATCTTCTTCGCCACCTTAGGAGGAAATCGTAAATCTGGCAAAATTATTTGCCCTTTTCGCGGAAACTTCCCGGCGCTTATGAAATACTCCATGTGGACCTCCACGTTCCGCAAAGAAACCTGAGGGAATGCAAATACAATGTAAACACTGGAATTATTAGAGAGGGTAGAGGTTAATTATAAAGCAAACGAGTCGGCCTATAGTCTGTGTAATATGTAAAGCTTAATTTACTGACCTAATCAGAAAAAGCGCTCGTATAGTGGTAAAAGTACAACCCCTAACAAGCTGGCTAAGCGATCCCCCCCGAAATCATCCCCCTGGTGGTTCTGGATGTAATAAATAAGAAAAGCGGCAGAAATATCGTCGAGCGTCGATGTCGCAATGACGATATAATAATCAAGGGCCTCGGGGCGAATAAAAACACGATACACCTTGTTCAATGACCCAAATACTAATTCAATTGAAATGAACATCCTTCCCATTAGCGGTATACGGTAAGGTAATAAATTAACAACGCATTTTTACGCCACGCGAACAATAAAACAATAATAGAGAGGTGGCCCGGAGGCGAACTCGGGCCCCGGATTCAATTATTGTGTACGAGAGTGCGTTGCCCAATGTTTTTCTTATGGGTATGGGCCGTCCCAGGGGCGAAACGTGGTGAATTCGATTTTTACTTTTTGTAATGGGCGCAGCATCTCACCGCGCTCTCTAATTGAGACCTCAACGATTATCGGGCCCGATGGAAATGGGATTTCGATGGGCTGGGTCGAGGCGATCTATTTCAATAAGGGAAAAAATATCCGGTGACATTCATTTAAGGGCTCGTTCTTTTGAGTGACCGGGAATAAACGGGGAGCGTCCGTGATACGTAGCGCGATCTCGGAGGGGCGATAAACACCCTTAATTGTCTACCCTCGATTTGTTGCCGATTCGCCCCGATTTGCGCCGGCTATTAGCCCACGAGAAAAGTCGCCGAAACAACTCCCGTGCGGGCCTTTATTCGCCGAAAATGCGGTGTCGAAATAATGCAATCATTAATCCCGAAATTATTGCTGGTACATTATTTACCAAGTATCGGGGAACGGGTAATAACTGTGAAGGCGAAAACGAGAGGGGGCCCGCCGGAGAGTTTAATGTAACGTGTTCGGCGCTTCTTTGCGAGCAAATACGTGCGCTCTGCCGTGTTTTGTAACATCGCCGAGGTTAATTTCCTTTCTGCACATCTACTGAAACTTCCTCCTATTCAGCATTCTTTACTTCCGCCTCACTCACTCACGGTTTTGTTTTCTAATTAAACCGGGAATCGTTATACCCATCGCTGACCATTATCCGAAACCCCTCTCTTTTTTGCCGAAACGAAATCGAAACTAATTCCGAAACCAAATAGTTAGATGTAAGTATTCGGATCGACTTGATTTTTCGACCCGCTGAAACACTCCGGGCGATAATTAGAGTCTACAAGATTTTTTAACTTGTTTAGTTAAAACAAATCTCTTGCTTTAAGACCTCCAACTCTAATTACAGATCTCGATTGAGTCGAAAAACCTGAAAATCCCTGGTTGCTCCCATCAGCGACAGTTTAACCTGAATCCTCCCTGTAGTTTTCGAAATGATTAATGGTTTCGGATGCGGTCAGGTCATCATCAGTGGCTCGATTTCGCGTCATCGATAAACGAGACGTTTATTATTAGCACCGTTTCGAAAAAAGCAAATTGCACTTTTCTGCTCTGAATGATACGGCAGGAAAGTGTCCCAGTCAATCAACTGTGCACGATATGGGAACAAGTAGCGATAATTCGATCGAGCATTGTTGCATCAATACATTCACCGATTTTTATCGGAATGGGTAAATTTAAAAATAATAATTATCAAGTACAGTCGAAAGGTGGCAAGTGGTGCTTGACCGTGGAGACCGAATAAGGCGTGACGTCGGTCGGTCTAGGAAAGCCCGGAATTTTCTTTTTGCGCCGAGAATTTCAGACGATTTTTTGTGGCCAATTTCGCTACCTGGCGATTATCGGATACACTTTGGTGCTTATGCACACGGTAACGTTTTGGGGATGTGTTCAATTTCCGGGAGTTAACAAAAGTTGGCCGCTTCGGGAAAAGGGCGCTCGTCTGGAAATAAGTTATAAAACATCCCCGTGTATCCGTATCTCGGCGAATCTTAATTCGGTGAAACTAACGAGTAACATTTTCGGTGCGGAGTATTCATAATAATATCGCTCCGGCGCGAAAGATATCTCGGAATAGTTAATTACCGAAGCAAAGGCTCTGCTCTCTCTCGATATTAAAATCGTAAAATATGCATTAATCCCGAGGCCCAAAGTTTTATGAAGTCCATGAGTGATAAAATCAAGGCGAATAATAAAATTGTGCGTCGGATCGAGAAAAGCTCGCCTTTTACAAAACGCGTACGCGAGACGAAACCCGCACGTTCTCCCCAAGTATAAGTACCGTGGAACTTAAAGAGAGGATTTTTGTGCGTGCTCCTTAATTTCCTCCGGAATAGTATTATATAGATATACACGTGAAGACGATGAATTCAAAACAGTCGGGATAATAAAACGAAGGGGGTAAAGTTATTCGGATTTCCACAGGAGACGAGGCAACGAATTATTTTATACGCCTCCGGAATATTTCTCGCGAATTTATGTGTGATGGGTGCCGGATCCGGGAGGATTTTCGACGTCATCAACACTTTTTTCACGCGAACCGCGTATCGTAATCATAATCAATACTTAATGTAGCGGGAAATACGTTAAATTCCGCGATATTTTGAATACCGAAAATGCCTTCCATCATAATAAGAATCTGCATGTGAAAATTTGTACACCAAAGGGATTCAGTTTATTCGCAGCACAGGTAAAAATTCATGCATCAAAAAGAATCTGAGATGCGATAGTCAGACGTGCCGTAATGTTGGAGAATTATTCGCGATGGGTTTTATTTGTGCGCGAATATAATAATGGATGTAATTCGGGAATACTAATGCCAATTAGAGTGTTGTGTCCGATAGATCTGGTGATGTGTAATCTAATATGGAGCGGGATCTGTCACGTTCGTGTGTCCAGTACGTGACCCCACCGGACCGACCATGTGCACATGCCTCCAGTATTTGCCTTTTAATACAAACTACCAACGACCCGAAAACCCACCCGCACACTCCACCCCTCCCCGGCCACGATTTCCCAGCAGAGACAAAGACCGACAAACTTCACACACATTATTACCGAACGCGCGGGGCCAATTTGACCCTGGAAAAATCAGCGGATCCACACTAAAGGGGGTGTCTTTTTCAACTTCGAAATCTCCTCTTTCGACCGGTTTTTTGACCATTTCGATATCTTCAACCGTTCGGAGTCTACGGTTAGAAATGTGAGAGGGTGCATTTTATTTCAGAAAATTTCCTACATATTATTGGGTGGCTAATTTCGCTATGAAAAAAGCAAGGGATTCGTACACCCTGGGGTATCTTTTTGAAGCCCGAAATCTCCTCTTTCGACCGGTTTTTTGCCCGATTCGGTATCTCGAAGCGTTTAGATGCAGTTTTTTATCGAAATTTCTGATCGCGTAAAGAGATTATTATTACGCTTTCGGTCGGCGGTTATAAATCTCGATGGAACAATGGGCGATGGGTTTGCGGTCGGTGGTGTGATTGTCACCTTTGGCCGCGAGATCATTACGGCACTTGGCACTTAGGACAATCACGAGGGGGCAATTGTGACTTCAAACAGTCTGATGGACCGAGACAGGACGCTGACGGAAATCCCAGTGAAAAGGCTCCGCTCTCTCTCTCCGAATAACGAACCCGCGCTGAAAGTCCACCGAAAAAATGAACCGACGATTATGATCTGTTCGGCAAGTTCGATGTTCATGTTCGCATTTGAATTTTAATTGGAGGGCTCAATTTTTAACCCGCGTTCTGATGACGTATATGGAAATGGGCGCGTTTTTTCGGCGGTCTGGGACATTAGCATAAACTGTGCAATAACGAAAATGCGATTTTCGCCATAACGATCGCTTATCGGCCTTATCACATTCGTTCTCGTTGCATGTGAACATAATGCTCACCCCATGCATTATAATATTCAGGTGGTTTAGCATAAGTCCTCGAGGTGAGTCTGGCTCGTTCACCTCAAAAAATTCCGTTATCATGTGTTTGTTATAAGAAAGGCTAAAAAGCCGGCGAACAAGTCCGAGGAGGGAGGGTTTTATTCGGTCTCGGCATCAAGGGGTGTGTTATACTCACAACAGAGGGGGCAGAACGGGGGAGGATGTAGGAACGGGAGGACCGGAGGAGAGAGGACAATCCGCGAAAGAAATGCTAATCACGGCGCAGTAGTCGCGCACTTCGCTCATTTATCGATTGCTACGTGACAACTCATTGCAGCTTTTTAGTTTTACTGAGGGAATTGCTTGCGATTGTTTTCTTCCATTTGATGAGTTTTTGAGAATCGGACTGAAAGAAAGCGCTAAAATAATGGACTCTCAACGAGATTTAATGCCGGCATGCCGACGGGGCTTCCGTGACTGCGAAACCGGCAGAGAGACCCGAACCCGATTTTCTTATATTATCAATGTCGTTTACATTATTATTATGTGGAGATCTCCGTGCTTATCGATATCCGATAAAATCTTTCACGATACTAAAACCCCTCAGTTATTTATACATGTTTTATTGAGATGTACACGAACCGATATAATAACGCGACTGAATTATTACAAATACGGAATTAATTTCAATTTTGAACGAGCCGAAAAGTTTATAAGAAATTTCACCCCTGGAAAATAAACACCTTGAAAGTAATAATAACTAACTGTTTATTTTGGGAATTTCGAATGGAGAACCGATTCGACTTGAACGAAATTCGAAATGATAATAACGGGGTGGAAGAAAAATTCGACGGCACACATGCCGAGGGTATCATATTTTCAATTAACCGAGCCGCCAATCTTTTAGACGCTTAAGGCTGATGGAAAATTTCAATCAAGTTTTACAAAACGAGCGGTTCGTATTTCGATACCGAATCCAGACCAAATCGTCTACCTCCGCACTATCTAAAGCCCATAAACTCGAAATTTCGATTACCATAAGAAAAGCCCAGATTTTCGGTTAATTAAAAATGTAGGTAGGCAACCAGTAAAACATCATATCTACGAATTTCACCCTCTACACTTCTAGATATGTAATACCGAAGGCTATCAATTATTAAAACGATCGAATGAGTAGAGTAAAGCTTGCTTGAGATTAACATTGGTTTAGATGGCGTTAATTTCAGCAGAAGATCGGATTTACCCACCTCTGGAGTGAAATATTTTAATTTCTTTGGAAATGTTTGAATTTAATTAGGATCGTCGTGTGCATCAATGAGGAATGTTCGAAGGAACAACACGAGGTGGGGTTCGCTTGCAGGCCTCCTCGGCGATGCTGCAGAGATAAGTTCGTACACCCATTTCGCCATTGAGCGTATAATTTTGTGCGTGCACATTCCGCGGCATCGCTCGCTTATGATGGCCTCTTCTCTCCACAATAACATTCTGTCCGTATCTCATACGTGATCTGCGGGCACTCGTCATTACGGCCATACACGTGGGTCCGGCGGAGACAAAGGCACCCGCTCGACTTTTCCCGGGGTTTCGCCTTAAATATCGCAACATTACGGTCGTGCCTCGCTCATTTCGGCCGCCGATGGGAAAAAGAAAGTCCATCGGCGGCCGATGATAAATAATGACGATTTTTCGGCCGTTTATCGCATTCGATTTGTCCCGCGCGTATATCGTTCCGGATCGATCGCGTTTAAACTTTGCGCTTTCTACGACGATATAATAGCATTTCACGATCGTTACCCGGCTTTTGAACCACATAAAGCGCCTCGATTATGTTGTACGGGAACGCGTATATAGTTACATAAATGTATGGTCGGTGTGATTAATAGTTCACTAAATCACAACTTGTCAACACATGCACCGGGTAAAAATCAGACGACTTGTAAATCAAGTCCGGGCCTCGGGGGACCGATCGAATCGAAAAATCGGGACGATGAGCGCAATCCGGGGTGTGTCTCGAACCTTCACACGTCTATGGACTTATTAATTGAATCCTTTCTATTCGCGATGACTCCTCATCTCCCTTTTTTCGTGATTGATTATTATTATGCAACTCCGCCGACTTACAGCATGCCAAAGACACAATTATCACCTATATTGAACAGTCCTCTCGAAGAGCTCTCCGTTATTTATTTCATTTATAGTGAAATTCAATTTTGGTATAATTTAGGTTTTTTGGAAAATAAACTGAAAAGTGAATATTTTACTCCTGCCCCATTCTGATTTATTGCATTTTCAGGACCATTTATTACTTTGAATTGCTTTACTTATATGGGTTATAATTTGAAAAATCAAGAAAAAATTCTTCCACGTAAGCTTCACGTCATCAGCACTTTCATGCGATATAGAAAGAAACGTTTTTCACTAGTATATTAAATTTCTTACCTTTTTAAACTACCAAAATCGCCCCCTGTATATGTTTCATTGAGAAATCGCCTGAATTTAACCTGACAAAGAAATCCGGTTTATAAAAATTTGTCTTCGGCGAGTTGAGTTCGGACGTGCTGTATATCGGGACGGTTTCCAGCATGCGTGATGTGTATATGATGTCGTATTGTATTTTATAATTGAATTCCTCACAATCGAAACGGTTTTATTAAATGATCGCCGTTAATACCGCAAGTCATTTGGACCTAATTAAATCTGTACGTGTGCATGTGGCAGTGCGGTCCGCTTTTTTCCCGACCCGGAGCGCGCACACACCTCTACCGGATTTCGGCTCCGGGATTATCGCCGTCCTTCCGGACTCCGAGGGGAGACTTCGACGGCGAGTCAGGCGACGACGCCCCTCCCCCGAAAAAGCTCTTTCTCGCCCTCGTGTCGTAACGCCCGTAAGCTCACGATCGCCGACGGTCCGACATATATCATTGCGCGGCTTGTTATTATTGTTGCTATTTTGTTACTAATGATTGTGTATGTCGGAATCGGTCGTGCATCATTACTCATTAATATAGTTCGATTCGATCTCGAAACATGCCATGGGAAACCGCGGCACGACTCTTTCCGAGCGAGACGACCCCGCGAAATCCGAAAAGTCGCCTAATTGGCCCGAAACCGGTGATTACGTCTGCACACGTCACCTCTCGGCCCTTTCCGGGAGAGCAGGGCCGGGTGTCGGGTTCGTGGGCCCCCGGGCCGGCTCTCTGTGTGTCCGCACGTCACTGGCATCCAGGAACGGGCTCTCGCGTTTTTGGGCCGAAATTGCGGCGATTTCGAGTCGAAGGAGAATCGCGTCGGGAATGCGTCGCAATTATTACGAATTTTGTAATGCTGTCCCGAGAGAGTGTCGGTAGTTTCTTATTGTGGTACGTGATCACGCGTGGAGTCCTTTTGATCACAGAGCGGCCAATACCGGCCTGAGTAATTGCTCGCATCACTCGGATATATTAATCAAATCGAATAAGAAACAAAAATCCCGCGTCCAATTAAGGGGGATTTTTCTAAAAATCGGCGAAATTACCAGTCAATTCCAATTCCCGCATCCATCAGGTGCCCAGTAATAATAAATAAAGTGCCAGATGCCTCGATCGCGACCGGTCTATAAGTAAGTAGAAATTTCTCGAGGTATAAAGAAACTGATGGAATTACGTGATGTGTTGAAAGTAATCTCTAATGTGTATCATTGTGCGGCTGAAAGGTTATTTCTTATTTCCGAGGCCTAAATCGCTCCACAAACCCTAATAATGAAAGGTGTGTGGTCGTGTACTCGCATGAACTCGACTTTTCCTCGGATGCGCACAAAGAAATGTGAGTTCGAGCGTAAATGTTGGATTATTGTCGTAAATCTGAATTTGTCACACAGATCCACCTAATGGCGGACTTGTGAATGCTATAAACGCGATAAAAATTGGAAAGTGCCTCGTTACATCTCAATCCGGTATAGCGGTCGATACGAGAAAAAAAATCCTAATCGTTCGACGGGTTTAGTTCCAGATGCACACTTTTCAGCCCGAGGCCTCGATCGTTACATTTTCGGGTTCTTATTATTACTACAACGTACTAATTAAAAACTGTACGGCATGGGTGCCTTCTAGCCACCCACAATGTTGTTCGTGGAGACTTCGAATCGGACGAAATTGAGCTTTAAGACTATTCGACAGAAAGAGGAAATTCGGCCGCTTTCTGTTATACCAGGTGGACCTCGAGTATTGTATATGAAACGAAACCGCGGCCGCTTTTGACTGTAATTGTTCCGTATTAATAGCTTTTAGTGCACAATTAGAGATATACGATATTTATGGACGAGGCTGCACTATAAATACCCGACTCTATACACCACACGATGATAATACCATCCAAAACCATCAACGTATAGAGTCGAGTTGGTAATTGATCATATCAGTGAGTATAGATAGGGTAAGAGTGATGACCGTATATAAAGATGTGTGGCAAAGTGCCACTCTAGACCTCCAGAGGGCGTTAGAAATCCCTCTGCAGGGCAAGGTAAATATGAATGGGTATCAACTGCAGACTCAAGAAAGTGTTTGTCTTTGCTAAGTTTTAAAAATTCACTCATTCGCACTGAAACAGGCGAGAAGCGACTAGTTGCTAAGCACGTGGAAGCCACATGCCTCTCCTTTACAGATTGTGCGACGGCCGCAACACTATTTATGCGCCTCTCACTCACATTTCTACTATATTTACCTGAAAACAAAAGGGGTCTTTAGCAGAACATTTGCTTATGTAATGCAGACGTGCATTGCCACAGGCGAACTTAAATCAAAAACAGGTACCCATACTGCTAATTTACTTTTGCGAGTTAATAATATTTTCGACTGCTGTAATTCGCGGGTATATTATGACCAAAATCCCTTAAAATGTGGACTCTCTGAACACAAGCTAGACACATTAAATACATTGAAGGAAGCTGTTGACTGGATTAAGACATGGCGAGTCGATAAAAATCAACCTTATTGTTTTAATGGTCTTATCCAATCCATCAACGGTATTCTCCAATTATGGGAGGACGTAAAGGAGAAATACCCAATATTGTTGACATCGCGATTGAACCAAGACCCGGTAGAAAATTTATTTTCACAAATTCGGCAGCGTCGCGGATATGATCCCAATCCATCGGCCAGACACTTTAGATGCGCATTACAAACAATCATGTCAGCATCCCTGGAAAAATCTGTTGATAGCAGTAATTGTGAAAATGACTTGGATGTCAATATAGCAGACAACGCAGTTACCGTTGCTAGAGCCCATTCTTCACACTCTAACGACACGACGGCTATCGAATTGAAAGAAGCAGATCCGCCAATTCAAGCTCCCCTGGAAATGACCAATCTTTGTCGAAAACTTCAGAAGAGCGGAAGAAAATTCACTTTACAGAATTGTTCACTAACCTACTTTGCCGGTTATGTTTTACATTGTGGTTTAAAAAAATTCAACTGTGAACAATGCAAACAGATGCAAAAATCAGATGAAGATTTAGTTGACAATAATGAATATCTCCTTTTATTGAAAGAATATGCCAACTCAAATGAAAATATTTCATGCTTGAAATTGAAAAGACCCACCGATGATTTCTTGACCTCTTTTAAGATTTGCTTAGAAGTTTTCAATGTTTATACGAAAACATCGGCATTTGAACGAGGTATACGACATAAATTACTCCAGATTGTTCAATCAAACCATGATGTCAATTCGTGGTTGCAAAAAGATAGTGTTTGTATGGAACATAAGGTGTATATGCTGTCTCATGCTCTTAAAACTAAATTGTTTAGAAATAATTTTAATGAGACCACCGACAAAACTTATTCCACTGCAAGGAAGAGCAAAAATCTGAAAAACTCTTAAAATTTCACATTTTCAATTGAAAATTGTCAACCCTTTAGTTGCTGAATTTTGGTATCCATGTTATTTCGATTGCATTTTCACGTGTGTGGCAGTGTATATTAATAATTTACACTACAGTCAGCAGAACACTAGAAATTTTAGGAATTATCACATTACTTGTGAAATGCAAATAATTTTTGTACAATAATAGTTTACAGCACGACTCGATCATTAGACTCCTTCCGGTATTTTTTTAAATTTAGTTTGAAAGTGAAAATCGGTCCTTCCAAAAAATCCATAAAATATCATCGTGGTTTTCCAACTGTCTTAATTAATCATCGATGCGATGGTATTCGTGTAGAGCGTATTTTTTTAGAATTGCATCAAAATTGATTAATGCATCTGAATGTTACAGGGTTTTAAAGATGCTGAAAATTGATAGCCTTTTTCGTCTATTTTAGTAAAATTTCCAAAAACGGCGAGAGGGGCCTATATGAGTCATGCTTTACTCTAAACTATTATTGAACAAAAACAATTTGGAAATAACATAAAATGTGGAAAATTCCTGAAAATTAGTGGTGTTCCGCGCTAATTATTTTGAGCAGAGTATTAATTACAGCCGTCTTAGCTCATAAGACCTTATTTTATGATCTGTCTCTATGATTACAATTTTTTTATGTATGGTTTGTCACTAAATCAAAAAAACTCGATCGCCCCGTACAACACTTACTCTAAACTTCACCCTTTCTAAGTAAATTTAGATTTAATCATGTGTAATGTTATACAATTTTTGTATTTATTTAAGTATTTGTTGCGATTAAGTACACGTTTTTCAGTTCATTTTCATTAATATCCTGTTTTGTATAATCACTATCGTCCCCTGTCCATTTACAGTTTTTATTTTTTAAATTCCGTTGTTCCTCATCGTTCCGTTCTCAATTTTCTTTCACCGAACGCTAAATTAAAGCTACCGATACGATAACCCCCTTCCACAAAATATTAGCTGGGATAGAATCCCGACAGTACAGTATAGTGACTCATAATGTTAGTTTCACAGTCGTCCGCAAAATTTTATAGAGGCAGCATCTTACTGTGGCAACAGACTCGTCACACGAAATTGTGTATGGTCGTCACTCTTACCCTATCTATACTCACTGATCATATTGAGATGTTCCACTACAGGACGACCCACGCCGAAAAGAGCGATGCAGTATTTCCAAGTTCTTGAACGAAATTCAAACTCCTGAAATTTTTGACCATGTGGACTCAAATTTTCAATTTTTCATATCTTGATCAAATTAAGAGCTTTCCAATGTAGGTAAACCTATATGAATTTTGAAGAATTTTTCTTTCTCTTTCGATTTATTTTCGCCTTAATCAGATCTGATCTATAGAGATCTTTCATTTATCCTGGGTCACCCTGTATACTGGCCTAAACGCTAGAAATTATTAATTATTTTTATTCCGGAGTGGGAGTCGGTGATACAAATGACGTTCCGTCGCAATAATCTGAAATAATTGCTCGCAATATATTTCTCTCTACTTTCTTCGGAATGAAGGTGGAGTGGGCCCGATGCTCCGGGGGTGTGAGGCGGGCATTTAGAATTTGAAAATCCGAAATCCTTTCTCATTTCGTATTTAATTCGGCTAAACCCCAATGGAAATCAGAATTAAAACGTAGTTTTCTTGTACGAGAGAGAGTGGAACCGAACCGCGAGTTGGAGATTTCCACCACGGCCGCTCCCGCCGTTTCGAAAACCGCCCGAATCGATGGCGGCGGCGATCACGCCAAAGCCACCCCCTCAATTTGCATCGAAATTGCGCCGCCCCACACGTTTCGTCCAGCGCCTACGTCTTTTCGGCCATCTAGAGACGAGAGAAGGTCGAGGGTGGTTCGGGAATTCGGCAACCGTGGTGGAGAAGACCGGAATGGCGCTCTTTTATTTAAATATCTCACTTGTTTTATAATCTGTCTCTGTCTCTTATTCTTAAATCTATCACAATTCTGCGTGCGTTTTATCGTAGAAACTCCGACAAATTACTCCCAGGTCGGTTCTGGTCGGTCGCTGGGGGTGGGTCGCGTCGCTTCTTCCTCCTCCACCCCCCGGCCGCCTCCGAGCCTTATTCAGAATTAGCGGAGGCGAGTCCCATTCGCTGCGCCGGTACAAGAGTAAGTATGGAAGAGTTGGATGAGAGAATTTTCCGAAATTAATGTTTATAATTGCATTGTTTCTTGCACGCGGGGAAAATAAATGGAAATACATTGATTAAGTTATAAGCCTCTCCCCTCGCTCCCATCTCGACCGGCTCACGGTAACGCTCGCACTCGATCGCTGATGAGCCGACTCCGGGTTTTAATTTAAAACCATTCCATTCGAAACCAAATCGGAAAAACTACACCGAACCCATACATAAGCCGAAAAAATTCAGGATGTAGCCATTTAGATACGGTCCATGAGGTTCGAGCCGCAGATCGAGACTCTCGAGTCTAAAGGTGTATCCACATGATAAAAAGAGCCATTCCATTTATACGGCCCGAATGACGCATGAAATTTTTTCACAAAAGCCATAGGCGTACGCATACAGCAGGGCTTTGTAATTAGTTTCGATCGGCGGACTGCACTCGATATCCTAACGGCCGATCTAAGTGGTCTCGTGAACTCCCAACCCGGCAACAGCACTCGCGTCTTGTGGAGGATCGCACGGTCTTCGTGTCTCACACATTACGCGATTACCGTGTCCCGGGTGTATCGAGAGAGACGATCGGCCGTTTGGGGCCTTTGTCTGGCGTTTTTCGCTCGAAAACCGACACTTTTTACTCGGAACGTCCGAAAACCTTATTAAACGGAATAGTAAAGCGTTATGGTGTGCCCGATGGGAAACACACGCTTTTTTCGCCGGCGTACCTCATCATTCCGAGACGATTCCGCAATCGGTCACGCACTTTTTTCCGAAATCCCATCGTTTCGTGAATGGACGGTCCCCGCCGCCGGTTTCCGCCGCAAAGCGCCATCTAGCGGCGATCGCGCCTACCCCTTTCGAGACCGTGATTTTTCGAGCCGATTTTGGGGTGGCGCGGTTCTAATTTTTAAAGATGACATTCACGCGCCTTTCTCGACTCGCTGATAAATTTGGGGGCGGACTCTCCGGTGCGAATGTCGTGGGGGTGCGGGACGGAAGGGAGGATCGGGAAAAGGGTTGAGAAAAGATCGAGAAGAAAACACCCACTCTCGTTCTCTCCGCAACGCGCGAATTTCCCGGCGCTTTTGAGCGGAAAAAGGAGAGGACGAGCCGGTGCGCCGCATCAAATCGGAATCATCGCGATTTATTGCTCGCTACGATGAAATCACAATGAAATTTTATAGGGCTATCGAATTCGCAGAGGCAAATAGTCATCCAAAGAAGAATTCACCTGTTTCGGTGAATTTCTACCGAATTTCAGGGATTTACGAGAAATTGTTCAAAAATTCTCTCCAAGAAATAATGGGAATTTATTCTAGAATTTGGAGAAAGTTGGCGGAGAAGAAATTCCGAATTTTAATTACTGAAAATATTTCCAAGATAGTTACTAAGAATTCGGATTAGGCAGGAAGCTATTTTCTTTTTGATTCAGAATTATATTAAGAATTTGGAAATTTCACAAATTTCCCAGTGACTCTTATAAATTAAGAAAATTGTAATTGGTCCAGGAAATCGCAATAGAATGTAAGGTTTTCTTCGCCCGTTTCGATTCTTATTTATTTATGTAAAGTTGTATAAGGACGCGTCAACTTCTTTATACCTATCTATCCCCAGGAAAGGAGAGAGCCATGGCCGGGCTAAGAATTAAACTAATTAATCCGGAGCAAAAGCGAGGAATGGGTCGGGAGGCGGGAGAGACAGAGAGGCGAGAGGCTGCAATCTATTTTATTTTAGCATTTTGCAATGCGGAGTGGTCCCGGATTAAAATGTGCGCCTCGCGTATTTATTATGCGTTTTTATCCTTGCGAAAGTCTTAAAAGTCCCTCCTTCACTCCCTCTACGAATTAGCCATTCACGTTATTATTCTACATCGTAATTAGGTTTGTTTAATGTGTACGTCGTCAGACTGTACGCTTTTTACGAACTGTGTCCTATTCTTTAAAACTACAGTCGTTTTTTCTCCCACCTTCTGGAAATCTCAACCTACCTAACTACCGGCGAGCTTTTTTCAATTTATTTTTCGTTACCTGAAGCAATTACGTGATTCATTCATGTGACTCGCAGGTGATCGTACTCTGTAACGCCTTGTAACATACAGAATAAAGAGATACCTGCATACACGGAGTATCATAAGGTCCGAGACCGTGGGTTTCGTGTATCCTGCGGGTGATGATATTTAAAGTAAGCGTTCCATAAAATTAAATAATTTCGATTCTTTCCCGCTCATCCGGTTCACCCACAATGGCAGCACTTTTCAATGCGCGCGAGGAGAGTTCAGCCGGACGTTTTCTTCTTCTTTCCGAGTCCTGTGTGTATCAGGTACTTACGGCCGATGGTGCGGCCTTTGCCGTAATGGAATTCCTCGACGTGTGATTGCTCCGTTCTCGTCCCGTCCCTGAAAAGCTCTCGCCTTCCGCACTGATTGCGTCCCATTAATTATGGAAAAATCCACAATGGAGCCGGGCGACATGACGAATCGCGCAAAGGCTCGGATGTGTCGCCCCGAAATAATCAATAAACGTCTTCTTCGGTCACTCGGAGGTCCCGATGAACGTCTTGCGCTCTGATTCCCTCCGGGTCCTCGACCCTGACGATGGGTCCGCTCTTGGGCCGTCTCTCGGTCGGAGAGGATATCATGTGAAGATGTAAATTGAGCGTCCAGTGTCGGGAGGCAGCAAGCATGACACCGGCCATTGTGGCGCTCGGTCGGCGATTTTTCCATATGCGCGCCGTTTCGTGGGAATGCCGATTTCGATTCGTCGAATGTCGATCGATTTTTGTAGTTTTTCAGTGACGCTAACGTGTTCGCTAATCAAATAATCTCCAGCGGATCGGGCTCTCCCATGGAAATCGGCGTGACGCTGACAAACCACGAGAACTTTACGCTCAACTTGACTTCGGACCAGTTCAGACGTAGGTGCGCATCTTTCTAGGCGCTTCTTAGGGCCGATGTTGAATACGACGGTTTTTTCAAAGAACGCAATGACTTTCAAGCACTTTATTATTGTCTGCCGTAATAGCAAAAACTTGACTGAAAGTTACTTAAAACTGGTTCGAGATTGATATGAGAAGCTTTTTACAAAATTCAGTTCGCACTAAGCCACTATTTCAGCAACTGTTTGAAAAAACTTATGTCCTATTTGTATCCATCAGATTTTCTAGTGTTGAAGTGTTGAATTGTCAGTTTTCCAGAAAATTTCGGCATTATGTGGTCAGATATGAAAATTCGGAATAAAAAACTTCTAAGTCAATATTACCATTAATTTTCATTACTCTGCCTATAGTGATTTTTTGCTGCATCTTTTTATAATGTAGATATTTGAAATTAAGGGAATTAAGTTTACTCTGGTAAGAATTCAGACGACAATCAATGTTAAAATCGAAATTCTTCTACCGATCAATATTTTGTGATTTAGTAACAAACCCAAGACAAAACCTAACTATTCAGTTGAAATTTCAACAGATAAAGGTGGAAATCGCTGCGTCGCAGATTCTAAGAGAAGTATTTTTAAGTGTACAATTTTTTAAGAATGTTGGCATTTTGGGCTTCTGTTTTTTTTGCTTTTCACGGTTTCGTGTGCAAGTAACAGACGCACAATGCGAGAACGCCTCTCTTTTTGTCGCTCGGTCTCTTTCCCACTTCGGCACGTAATCTGCGATAATTAAGCTTAGCGGAGAGCTTAATCCCTTTGTCAGTTTTACATAAAATAGTACGTCACAAATATAAGACGAGTAAACATATCTACAGCCCGCGCATTTGATTAAGAAGGCATTGTGGGTGACGTTAGAAGAAGTGTTCTTGTCAGCCTGCATCGGAAAGATATACTCGGCAACAATGGGATAAAGAAACACAATCGTCTGCTTGTGCTTGCTGCCGTTGTTGTGTTGTATAAGAAAACTTAACCGGGGGCGGCGAGGGGTGAATACGCTAACGCCAATTATTATTACGCATCGCGTAATTGTCGTCGTCCGTCTACGCGCAATTAAAATCCGGGCCGGAAAATTTTATCGGGACGGAAAATGTCACTTTACGACCGTCCAGACTCCAGATCCGGATTTGATATTTATCCAGTTTTTCGTTCTAAAAGTGATAAAACTGTGGTTATCGATATCGGGGGAGGAGATGGAGGTCGAGCTGTCAGTCGACGGGGATCGGGCAAAAAGGCGCATGAATTAGCAGGGTGTTTTGCATATGCCGCGAGCGTCGGTCTCAAAATTGCCTTCTCCGTGCGGCCGATGGCGCCCGCGCGAGAGAGGCCGTACCCCTGCATGCGTAACAAGATTTTTTAATTAATGTCAGTCTTCGGAGACATTAAAGATTTTCTTACTCGGGAAAAGTGTAAAAACTGTATTGTGTTACTGTACCTACATTCGTTGCTACGCGGGTTGCTAGGGGTGGGAGATTAATTAAAGAAAGGGGATGCTAAAACACAGCCTGAATGCTGGAAATAAGACGTAGATATATTGTATGGAAGAAGGATTTATAATGTGGAGGAATGGGCGGAATTTATTTTTGATGTCTCGGGGATTATAATTGTTTGTCGAGAGTGGCTGCGCTGCAACGTAGGTACGCGTACATTTTATTATTATCGTACTTATTATTCTTCTTGCGCATGGTGGCCCGCAAAACTGTAACCCTCTTTCGGGCATTTCGAAAGTTCGCCGTTGGACGGGCGACCGCAAAACCGAAAACGACAGGAATTTCTTACCGGCGACATGACAAACGGGCATTTTTACCCCTGGAGACGTCCAGTGGGGGACCCCCCCTTAAAGGATACGAGCCGACCCCACAAACCGCAAAATTCTCGAAAGAGATTAAAACTACACTTAAAAATTGCGAATTCTACGCGTGGAATGTACAAAGACTCCCGAAAATGTCCACCCTAATATCCTTTACCAATTTTTACTCTTTCAATTATCAAAAATATGAATAGAGGAATTCCAGACTAGATAATCGATAGAATTTTTATGGTTATTCTTCAAGAATTGAGAATTTCAATACAGTAAGTATTTAAGATATAGATATTTATAGTGGACAAATTTCAGATTTTGAGAATTTTCAAAAAATGTCTCAATATTTTCAATTATTATAAGAAATGAATCAATATCAAAACTTCTAGTAATCAATACGGATTTTGATTTTCGAAGAAATTAATGAAATACTGGAACAACTGAAGAAAATCATCAGTCAAATTTTCAAAAATTTGGGACTTTTGATAACGCTGGATTATTTTGATGAAATTAGCAAAATTTCAAAGGAATGAACACAAATTCCTAAATAGCATAAAGAAATTACTCTCTTTCTTCCAAAGCAAGTCGAAAAAACCCGAGTGAAATTCAGAAAGGATGTAAAATTATGAGGAATGCCTACGAATTTTTGTTGAATTTCAATTATTTTGAAAAACTTATCAAAAAATGTCTTTGTATTCCAGAGAAAAACTTCGAGTCAAATTCAGAAAGGATGAGAAATTATAAAGAATCCCTAAGAATTCTGTTGAATTATAAAAGAAATTTCAATTATTTCAAGAAATTCGTCAAAATTTCAAAAGGATTTCGAAACTTTTAGATTTTCCAAAGCATAAGCGATTATAAAATTGCAAAAATTCTAGTTTTTCTGCGGAATTCTCAATACCTCAATAAAATCCTTCTTCCCAAAAACACAGAAGGATATTCAATAAACTGTTGGATTTTTGGATTTCTTAAAGCAAATCCAAAATCCCTGAATCAAAAAAGATCGACTTGGTTTTCCGCGATCAGCTAAATCCGAGCTCCGTTTTCCGTAATGTGGTGTTCGCAATCTGTCGACCGTTTATCGGGGGTGGTTTCGCGGTCGTCCCGTCCCCGGGGGTGGTCGTAAAAACCCGGCCCCCTTCGACACACGCACCGACCGAAACAAACCCGCCACCCCCGATAACCCATGGACGAAATTTTCCACCGAGCTCGGAAAAAAAGTTCGATGGTAGATTTTAAAGGGCCCGAAGGATAACGCGCCTCACGCGATCTGCGTCGAGTCGCTACCTACGAGGAGCGCGCGTCATCGTCCTTATGGCAGAGGCGCGCCAATAAAGGCGGGGTCTCTCGCCTTCGGCTCTCGCGGCCCGGCTAATTAACACGTTACACAGGTGTCAACCTGACGGACAACACGCTAATTATTAATCACTAATTTACTCCCCATCGTGCACTTCAATCACAAAGAACTGCGAAAGCACACACGCTTTCTGAGCCATATTCGAAAAAATTACCAATCAAATCGAGTCCTGATTTTTTCGATGTACCCTGTATAGAGTCATTGGTGAAGAACAAAGGGTTTAGGTGGATTCCGTAATCCTGGCAATAATTCATCGTCCCCGAAAATTTAAAATCACACACAATAAGGAGCGCGAAATCTCCAAGTACCGGGTCGTTAGTCATCCGGAGGAAAAGTACGCATCCGAAATTTACGCTAAATAAATTAAGACTTGCATGAAGAATGTGCCTCCATTAATATTTTTAATGATAATCGTTCGAAATGAGAAATGACAATAATGTATGTAGACGGTCTCGCCTGATACTTACGGAATATAAGAACGGGGGAGTAGGGGGTGGCCGATATAGAAACAAAAAGGGAACGCGAGAGGGTTTTAAAAGGGGACGAGGGAGAGACGAAGATGCCCCCTGCTCTCTGTACGGCACTGCCGGGAGGGAGTGTGGGGGTGGAGGGTCGGCGGTGGAAAAAGGGACGAATACGGGATGCGCGCGGGGTGCCGGGAAGGGTTTTAGGAAGACGAACTTTTCTCTCACCCCTTTTATAATTTCCTACCCCACATCTCTTTCGTTTTGTTTCAAGACGACGACGACGGCGACGTGACGTTGTATTCTCGTGCACGCACTAATTTCTTTAAGGGGTTTAAACCCTCGAGCATTAATGAAAAGATTGCATTCCGAAATTCCTTTAAATATTGAAATGAGTTCCGCTTTCAAGCAGAAAAGTATTGAAACTGACGTAGAGCGAGAACCGAAAAAGCCTCCCCCCACTGAAAAAAAATAGTTTGCGCGATTTTTACCCATCCCCAATACTTTACTTTAATATAAGCAGCGACAACAGCAAGACAAATCGATAGTCGTTTTCTTAATTACATCTCTGTGTGTACGGCGATGAGGAGAGGACAATGAGGAGAGCAAAACTCACGTCTCTTATTATAGAGATGGGAACGAACGAGAGTGAGCGAGTGGCACATTTGCATGAGAGCCGGAGATCTGAATAGTGAAGAATGGCGAGCGAAGCCCTCCATTGCGACCACACATTAAGACATTGATAATTGATGAGGTATGACAGACCGCGCACGGCATGGACCATTGTTCTAAACCGACCAAGATCGGAGAGATACACTCATGAGATTGTTTATTAAGATGACATACCACAAAGCAATAACGTCCCTCTCCAAGAAGTTCCAACAAACTACACTCGACTCCCCAACTTCAGAGGGCTAATTCATCTATGCATGCTATCGTTATATTTAGAACCACAACTGTTGAAAATCAGGAGAAGAAAACCTCTTTGGATTCTCCAAAGAATCGAGAATTGTGTTAAAGTTCTGAGAAAGATCAAGAATTCTTGAAAAACTTTTGCAGAATGTCTGGAATTGCTCCAGAATTTTGAAGAATAATTATTTCTTGTTTAAAAAAATGTGTGGGGTGCGGGTGAAAAATGGCGTCCTGCCCGATTCGAATTAGTGACGGTTTCTCCCCGAACGCACCCGACCCGTCGCGAAAGAATAATCAGGAGAGAAAGGGTTGTTTGAAGTCTCATAAGGGCGTATTTTAAGACGGTTCCCTTAAATGGAAGAGATTAGCCGAACTGCGACGCTTTCCCGCCCGTCCCTCTCTCCTCGATAATTTTAAATAAGAAGAATAAGAAGAGGGAGCGAAGGGCGAAACCGTTCGCTTCTTCTTCTTCGCCCTCCGAAATTTTCGCGTCGGTGGATGGATGTGCGGATTCTTATTTCACGTTATAATATATATATAAGGGGTAAAAGTTGAGAGATCAATACAGTTTGAACGTGCCTTTAATGCAATTATAAACCATTGCGTAATTAGAAATGCCACAGGGAAACCTTTTATCTCGAGACATGTTATTTTACGAATAATTTTAATGAAAAAGTTTCGCGAGATCTCCCCGCACCATCATTCTCTCTCTCATCTTTTTACTTACTTATACTTGTGTATCCAAGTAGATACCTAGTCCCTCCCGAATTTTATTAGAGGAAACGGCGGGATTAATTCGATTATTTGTTCGATATTTAATGGAGTTATCGTCCCTCATCCAGGACCCCTGGAAACATCACAAAAGTGGATTTTATACGATTATCATAAGACGGGATAACCGAAATGCGATAAATAAAATGGTCCGCGGCTCTCACACACGTGGATTAAATAATTACCGATGTGTGACGACACGACCGGCATTAAGTTCGCCACGAAGAAATAAAAGACTTTATCAGATCGCCGGCCCCGACACCTGCACGCTTTCGTACAGTAATAACAACAATAACGTGCGCGCACTGCCTCAAAACCTCAAATTTTTGGATCATTAATCCGTAATTGGTTCCGTCGAGGGTCACTACCAATGTTAATGACGACAATAGTAATGGTCACCTGACAAATCTGTGACAATATAATAATAGGTGAGCTCGAATAAGTCGAGGGCGTTTTGTGTGTATAAATCTTCGGATTTATCTCATCGCTATCGGTTTGTGTATAATAATAATAATAATAATAACTGATGCGGCTTTAAACTTCATACACACGCAGAGGAATATAGAGGAGAGCCCGACTCGAAGAAGAGTTAACCACGGAGAGATCAAAAATGAACATATTTGATGCATCATCGCTTTATCGTTAGTTGTCAATCGGACCACTTGGAGTGCTTGTAATGCCGGTGCTATTACATACGTTAAGATCGCCGATAAGGCCCTATCCGCTTGTAATAATTTTCCCACTCGCGCATTATCATTTCTGTGTGCTCGAGAAAGTGCGAACGGCTCGGAATTGGCGCTGGAGGATTCGCGATCCGAAAAACGACAAAATTGGTCCAGATGCGGACGGGTAAAAGTCGAAGGAAAGGCCGGTTATGGTGGTACGGTCCTGACGGAGCGCTCCGTTTAGCACTATCGCCATAACCATCTCGGCGCTCGTTAATTACTAATGATAGATTATTGGTCGTACGCTGTTAAACTCTGATTAAACATTTGATTTCGAACCGCAAACGGCCGCATCATGACTGTGATACTTTTCTTCTTCTTCTTTCTTCGCCTAGCTCCTCCCACGAGAAGAATACGTATTATGATGACGACGATGATTACATTTTTCTGTTTGGTTTAATTAGATTTATTTTTATTAGTCATCGGACTCATCCACGTTAGCCGAATCTCGATCATTGACTGTATAATTTGATTATTAATAAGATTATCAAACGAATAAACCAAATAATAAAATATCCCCCAAGCCCAAGGGAAACGGTAGGCAATCAATTATACATTGATGATACCTCTAGACACCCCAATAAGTATAATTATAGTTTTGTATCGATTTTCAATAACAATAATTAATTTTTGATCCTAAAGAATTATTCTTCCTATTTTGAACTATTTTTGTTATAATAATCATGTCTTGGTTAGTTTTGCTCAGTAAGAATTAGTTTGGTCATCGTTAGTAATTAAAAAATCTCGATTATTGACTGTACAATACAATCCTTAATAAATTAGTGAAGTGGAGAAGTCGCCAAATAAAACTTGACCCCTTTCCTCCGAGAAATTGCACTGTAAAAGCGCCGAAATTTAGGCAACCAATTATACACCGATCCACCCCCGAAATCAAAATTCACCGCAATTACCAAGTTTCAAGCGATTTTCAACAAATAATTTAATGGAATAAACGCTCGAACTTTAACGTATCCAATTTCAAATGATTATCCTGCCACTCCCTTGACAATTTCTACAATTCTTCAGCACTAATAGTTGGTAATAGTGGTAGTTTTCGGTCTTTTGGGTGGGGTGGAATTGAGTTCGTTCGATTTCCGTATCCGGGGGTCGAGGTGCGAATAAAACGGGTAGCGTGTGTGCGTCTTCACCCTTCTTTTAACTGCGGTCCCCCGGCGCACCCCGCGTGCACCCCCGCATCATCCAGGACTCTCATTTTCCATCAGAGAGAGGCACTGCCTTCTTTCGCGGGGCTCATTAAGTCTTGTATCGATCGGGAAGAAGAGAGAGCAGTCTTCTACACTTCTTACAGCGTGTGAGAATTTTAATATGCGGCACTGGGTACGCGCCACTCATTAATGCAAAGATTGTTGGAATGTAATAGTCTTTCCCGCGCGGAGCGCACGGGGGGGCGAATCCATCCCCCGATTTTTTCCAACACACATCCCTCCACGCCTTCTTACGTTCCATCTCGGGCTCTGTTGATTTTAATTTTTTTGTCGCGCGATAATTAAACTTTCCTCCCCGGTTTCGAGGATAGTTCGCAGCGAAATTCCGCCCCTTTCACGGGGTGCAACCGCCGCGAACGGGAGAGGAAGCTCCGCGGTTGACCGGATGGGGAAACAAACCCTCGAGTGTCCTCGGATATTTTAAAGTGCGGTTGAAATATTATCATATTAATTCTTGTATACAATGCGGAAAATATAGTGAAGAGGCGCTTCTTTGTTTATTCGGAGGAAATAAGTTTTAATGCGGACTGTGGCAAGGGTCGCGAATTTATCTCGCTTGAGGGTGCTCTGATTTGAAAATAAAGCCCGAAAACCATCGGCGTCCCCTCCGGAACCCCCGCCAGGGCTCACACATCATTTACGATTCCTACGCCGAATCAAAACGGCTCTAATCATGAGAATTATCGCGTCTCGATTTAAAAATTCGTTAATTAAGAACGTTGAGGGTGTATTATCATCCCTAAAGTCCTCCCGAGATTACACGTAAAGCGATAATATGCAAAAGCGTTTGCATTAAAAAAACCGTTTCAAGACGCAGCCCCTCGGGATATATCTCGGTGATATTTTAAAATAAAATAAAATTCGTTGGGGTGAATAAACACTAAAGGGTTAAAATGTAGTAAAGGAATTTCGGGGCGAGGGGGTTCACGAAAATGTACGGAATAACCCGACGTGGGGTGGGGGCAGAGGAAGTGCGCGCTTTTACGGTTTCAACCCTTTTTATGTGTTCATTGAATTTTCTGGATTTTTCGCCGAGGGAAGCAATTAGGATTTTATGTTAATTGTTTGTAACCGGGCCCGATAAATTTTATGGCCCTCACGCAAAAACGCGGAGAATGCGTAAAAATAACGCACCGGATTCGGACCGCCCCCACTCGCGATTATGACAATCGACCCCCTTTTTATTGTTATTTCTGGACGGGGATGCACCTTTTCCTCCTTTCCAGCCCTTAATTAAGTCCGATGGGCGACCGCCACCACCTGAGCCGTCGTCCTAAATCCGTCAATAATAATATAGCGGACCGGTGAAAAGGGGTGCGTGTTTATATTGCATCGTTCGGTAATCTAAGACGTTAATTAACCCCCCGGGCTATATTTAAAATAGTGCACCCGTCAACCCCGTTTCCGACACGGTAATTATTACATTACCGATTCGACTAGAAAGAATGCTTTCTATACTAATGCAGTCACTAATTATTTCTATGATATACGGGTGAAAATTGGTAAATGCTTAGAGCTTTCTGAATCAGTCTAGGTGCAGTATTTTATATTTGCTGCAGACAGGCGGCCGGAGAGCTCGGCGCATTTCCCAATAAAATTACTGCTGATGGTCGACCCAAGATGGAAATTAATTTTTATCTGCATATATCTCCGAGTATAAGAGTTCTCCACTTCCCTTATATTATCTCCGGTGTAGTTAGTCCCGATCGCGACCCGCAAGAAGCGGACAATCCCTCACGAGGGCGGTTTATTTTTTCTCCAAAAGGACCGTAAACAAGGGGCTGAACTGGAAATTGCGCCCTCCTTGGGCTCTCCACGTTTCGCGACTTTGCCCACAAATCAGGTACACATACTTAATAAAGTTCTTTCGCAACTTTTCTTAAGTTCCGGAGCAAACTCGAGACTTACGTAATACACTGAGACGTTTAAGCTTTCGGCGGGGGCCGGCCATTGTAAAGTTTCGCGACACGTGTGATTTTTTTCCGTGATGCAGAGACCCCGTATAATGAGTGCGAAATCGGGGTGAAAAGTATATTCATTAAAAAGAGGAAAGAAAGGAGGGGAGGCGTCCGTCTTTGATTAGTCGGTCGCTTCTCGTAATATAAGAATATACGCAAGACTTGATGAGTGTAGGGGAATGCGCGAGAAAGACGACCCCATCCCTTACGCGGACCGGATCGGCGGGAGAGGGACGCAAAACGGAATGAAGAAATTCTATCTACATTTGCCAGAGAGAAGTTTTCTTTAGCCTGTCATGCAAAAACCTCCCTTCGCAAAGAGGGCGCGTGGAAACGGCCGGGACAATTATCATCATTCCAACCCCTTCTGTAAAAACAATAATCGTTATACGATAATAATCAACACACACGCTGTATTTGACCGAAAAATGGATCGCGTAAACCGTAAATCAAACAGGAGTTTATTATTATAATTCAGGTACGAATTATATCACCAACACACCCTCGTAAATAACCGGGGGCGCTTCTGGTCGAAAGAGGGGGGTGGCACATATCGCATACATGAAACAGTAATCCGGAATGGTGGGGGTCGGTGTACGTACGTCGCAAATTACTCCGTTCGAATTCTTTGATTAAGGGGGTGAGTATATATGTTCGCTATTCTTAAAACTTTACACCGGCCGTCTCACCCCGTCCTTCTTTCCGTTCCTGAAAGTTGCACTTCATCTTTCTCCAACGCACCCTTAATCCGCACGGGAGGGAGGATGACGCCGACAACACCCCCCCGTTCCGACCCCCGGAACCGCCGAAGACCCCTCGAGGCATTCCTCAAGAATGTTTCTGCAATCGTTAAAATAGCGAACCGTTATTTACAGGGCGGCCCACGATCATCATCGAGGAACAATTTACACCCCCTAAGAAAATTTTAGGGTTTTAATAGCGCGGATGAGTGAGATGTGACACCCTGTATAGTACTAGCCGGAAGTGTAGTTGTCCATCCCTTAATTAGTAACTTTATTGCGATTAGATTTCTTGATTATTGGAGATTTGTTGGGGGTGAAATGATGAGCGTTTGGGGTGTACGTAGTCGCACACGTAAGGGCGCAGTCAACTTTCTTACGTTATGCGCCCCTCAAATCTTCGCCCTCCGCTCGCCCCCCACCCCCCGTGCCATTAATACTTCTTCAAAGCACAAACTCGCATTTTAATCGATTTCATTTGCGCATGTGAGCCTGTGGCAAAAACTCTACCCTCACTTGGCGACGTGGGGGGCGCGAGCGGGAAGTGAAAACTAAGCATCCTCCGGGGCGGCGGGCCGGAGGGGGGCGCGCGGGGACGGCGCGAAGGAGGAGGAGGGGGCGGCGGCCGGACGGCGAGGGGGCGGCGGAAAGAAACGGAAGAGTGCGCGTGAATTAAGCAAAGACGCGCTCTTTACCTCATTTGCATTCTTTCTCGTTTCGCTCACGTGCGGCCGACGTGGCGCCACCCTCAAGCGGGACGGATCACCCCTAGAACTCCGGGGCGCCCCCGATATCCGCGGAAAAATCTCACATATCGCCCGTTATCGTTACGGGGGTCGATTATTGTTGTTGTCGCTTTCGGGGGGTGGCGAGGCGGGGCGGTTCCGGCGAACGCCCCGTGTTCGTTTGTTGTTGATCGAGGCCCCACTTTATAATTACTTTAATTAAGAAAAAGCACTCGCTGATGATGAAAATTCCGATGTACTTTGCAAAGCACATATTTGAATTTTATTATAACCAGTCGAAAATGCACATAATTAAAACCCGCGAAAATAAGATTTCGGACGTCCAGTCAGTAGGGTGCGGGATTAAATTAGACTTATAGAGATGACGAAACCGCGCCAGTCGACTAATAAGAACTAATGATCCGCGATGAGGGGATGCAAAGTCGACTCGAGGTAAATGTAGCGTTATCGAAACAGGCCTGATAAAAATGTAGGGTTGGGGTGACACGTAACTATATACACCCCCCGTAATTAAAAACGGGGGGTGAAAAATGACGCCGCCTGAAAATTACCGATGATAAGACAATGCGGGCTAATTTACTGCGTTATCTCGTACTTATTTAAGTGCACGCCGAGATTTTTTTGTATTCATATTTATAATAAGGTTTCGGTTTAGGGGTCGAACGAGGAGCGCTCGCGAATACGAATAATATTCTGTATAGAGGAGACCGGTCGAGAGCATTCATTCGAACGTACGTAATTGAAAATTATTTCATTTTAATTACCCGCTGCAATTTGCCCCCGCGAAAAGTAGTCTGGGGTGGGTGTATAGAGTCGAGTCTCGGAAAATATTTTACCTTTAATTCTCATTAAACGGAATCAATAACGCATCGGAATGAGCGAACAAGACGAAAAGGAACAAGGGGCGCTCGAGATCGGGATGATCGCGTTCGAACTGCCCCCGATTTTCGCGGCCGGGGTAAACACGCGTTTTAAAAATACACATCGGGGGAACGGAGGCGATGACAGTGAAATAAACGTTCGAGTAACACGAAGATACATTCAATCAGTGGAAGGTAGGGCGGAAGACGGCGCCACCGGAAACGTCCCGGAACCGGAAGGAGTGCATCGAACCCCCGCCGACGAGAAGAGAGAGGCGAGCCTCGCACTCTCCGCGATATGTTAAACTGCACCTCGCTCGCACTCGGATAATCGGGAAATGCGAAATTTCGCATTATTGCATTCGTTTCGGGCCGGGGGTGGACGGGTGATGGAAATTGGAGCGGAGATAAATGAGGGAAAAAAAGAGTCGTATCATTAAAAATGTGCGGCGCTCTTCTTATTCTCGACTCGATGTAGACGTCGCGGTGGTGTTCCTAGTGGCGGCGTACGGTTTCTTTGTTTTTCCCTTTTTGCTTACGTCATTAAGGGTTGGGGTCGTCTTTAGTTATCCGGGGCGTGGTTCGTTACGTGTACACATCTGCATCATGCACAAAACGAGAAATATTAATACGGCAATGTGTGGAGACGGAAGCGCATCTCTTTACTCCCCGAGAAAACGGCTCGGGTCAAGTGAAAACTATACCAAGTGATCCGAAATCAAAGGATAATCAGTTTCGAAGGAGAGAAAAAATTCGATAGAGGTCCTAGTTTTCGAGATTCATATGTATTTTAGTTTGAAAATTAAAATTTTTTCAATAAAAATACAGAAATCTCCAAATTTAGGCACCTAACCTAAGGCTTAAACTCTTGCAAAACCCTCAACTTGATCAAAAATTATAAAAATATGCAAAATACGGTCATTTCCAAAATAATCCATTGAAAGCTCAGTAGGAAAATGATCAAATATTTCAATAGTACTGTAGCTTAGGTAAGTATGTACCCCCTGGGGTGATTTGAACAATATTCACCGCCCACAAAAAATAGTGTCACATTTCTCCCTGAATACATAATGCACTATTAGCATCAAATTCTTAAGTGACGAATTTTTCAATTCGCAAAAACTAGAGCATGTAGAAAGTTCTTACTCAATACAAAATTCCTGTCGAAACTTCACTCTTTGGATTCATCCGATGTTCTCGAGGTTTCAGCGTGAATAAATGAGATATCGCTTTGGTGGTTCGCCCAGTATAGTAGAGAATCGTGTATTCCCGTCTCTTTCGGATTCGCTTACGGGATTTTCTTGCGGGAAAAGTCCTTCAGTTCGCGTATACCTGGATCCAGTTAGTAGTGCCCTCCTCATCATGATCATTGGCAGTAATTAACGGGCGCATACACCTCCTTCTTATACATTATTTATCCAGAGCCGGAGAGGAGTTTCTCTCGTTTAAGTTTAATTTCCAATGGCATCATCAGGCGAAAGCACGACGACGACGGCGACGCCGACGACGCTGATGATGAAGAGGAGGAGGAAAAGCAGGACTCGTACCTCGCCCGAGGCCGGCCTACTAATTACTTAGATGAGAGTAAACAACATATTTCTCGGAAAACTAAATTTCAAACAAATTTTCTCGCTAGTTAAAAGTGCAGGTAAGATGCAATTTATTTGTGTTACGAAGTTATACACGCGGTGATTCCGTCGCCGACGACGCCCCGGGACAACATCTAAGAACCCCCGGGAACCCTCGAGACCTTTCAGGGGCCGACCAGCAAAAACGCTCCACTAATTTTTATCACAAAACCGAAATCGCATAATAATCGCCTAGGTTTATCTCTGGAATTCGAGATTATGAGTGGCGATTTGGAGCGATTGCGGGCCATTAGGGCGTCCCCGCAAACCGTCCAATTTCGCCCCCGGGGGGCGGCGTCCGAGAGCCGGGTATAATGGAGCGCTCGGTAATGAAATGCCCCCCGTCAATATATCGAGGGAGTCGGACAACAATTACAGGTAACTAATATACCGGCTTGATACGTGTTTAAAGTTCGGCTGCATTGTTTAGCGATGTGACCGCAACCGCCGCCGCCCCCCAAGAATAATGGCGGAGGCGGAGGGAGGTCAAGTCAAACCAAGACAAATGGCATTCGCGTCCAGGTTAATTCCTCTAGTTGGAAACTTAAACGATCGCCGAATTCCTGAAAGTTCGAACCCGCCGCCCCCGGCCGCCGCCCCGCGCACTCACGGCGATGTCCACTCGATACAAATCCCGGTTGATTGCCGCAGAGCCCTTGCGGTCCGTTTCAGGAATTTCATCATAATCGCCACTCGAACTTTACGCTGAGACGTATCATCCAGAAATGGCCCCTGTCTCCGCATTAATAATTTCAAGATTTGTGGGTTGGAGACGATCGTAAATATCACAGGATACAGAGGGATGACACCCTCATACAACTAATGCCGACCGGACTGGACGTAATCATCGAACTATCGGTAGGCTCGATGATGGAGATCTTGAAGTGACCGCACCTATCCGTCATGAACTGAAGCGTTTGGATCATTTCGAAATTCCGGATTCTTGTTTTCATCATCAGTATTCCAGTTTTGTGGAGATCTAGAAACTCGAGGGCTCTTGCCGAGATGTAAAAATCTCGGTCTCATCTCGCAGTATTAATTAATTTTTAATGTACTTCACATTTTCTTCTTGTCTAGTGACGGAGAGCGTTCTTTTTTGCTTTCTTTATTTTTCTTAACTTTATGAATTCATAATGAGATTGTAAAACAGATTATGATGCTGTGCTCTTCTCGTTTACTTCTCTTTCACCTGCTATGTCGCACACAAACAACACTTTGCCAAAGAAAACACAAGTCGATAAGAACTCTTGCGAAAATTCGTTATAAAATGTATTTTACCTTCTTCGCATCTTTTCCCTCTGCTTACTTATGATGTTATGTGATGAGCACTACGACCACGCACTGGGTGTTACACTAATAAACTCGAAATTTATTCAGTTTTGTTCTGAGAATTTTAATAGAAGTTACCTTCTTATACAATTTTGAATTTTCATTCCATTAAAATGAAGTAAATGAGAAGAAATGGAAGTGTTAAATTCGGAAATGAAACAGCAACTATGATAGACGTTCAAAATGTTGGCAATCATCAGGGGGTGTAACTCAGTGGTAGAGTGTCTGCTTCGCATGCTGAAAGTCCTGGGTTCAAATCCCAGCTCCTCCAAGCGTTTTTTTTTCGTTTTGTTTCGTTCAAATTTATAGGATTTTCAGAAGTTCTGTTGAAAAAGAAATTTTAATCAATAATGAATAGGTTATCGTTTTTAATAATGTGAAATGCTAAAACAATCGACCGATATTACGTGAAAATATCTTTGTTTATTCCCAATAAACTATAAAAACTTACTCCACTTGTACGTTAAAAAATTATTACAAATAATTGGGAATTCTACAATTTTTAACCAGTTAATTAGAAAAATATTACAAAAAAAATTCCGGTACCGGGAATCGAACCCGAGCCTCCTGGGTGAAAGCCAGGTATCCTAGCCACTAGACCATACCGGATCATGTAAAATGTGGTTTAGACACTGGAATTCTTTTCACGAATTATTTAAATAATGAACAGAAATAACGTAAGAATCTTTTTTGAACATTTTAGACATGATGTAAGTAGAATTACCTAGATTTCAATGATTACTCAAACAATCTATTCTCAAATTACAAAATTCTTTAACAGTATGCTAGCGCCATCCATCGCCCAGTAGCTGGATTTCTATACCACAAAAATAAGGAGCTTTTCTCTTACACAAAGAATCTGTAAAATACGAATCATATTACAGGACTTTGAATAATCCTCTTTTATTTAGTTCTAAAGATTATCAATGAATGTCACTACTAAGTTCAAAATACAAAACTTATTTTGAAAATATTGTAGTTTGGGAGATTTACCGCGTGATGGCGCATTGATCAATTTTGTCTTCGTGAAGTCGGTGATTCCCCGAAACGTCGGTCAAAATGAATATTCTGTCATTTCCAGTTTTTAAATTTTCCTTTTTTTCTTGAAATGGCATTATTTAAAGCCGTATGTGAGCTTTGCGACGTAGTTTCACTTTTATTGTACTGTGCAGAAGATTCTACGGTGATGTTGATTCCCGAAGGTCCCACAAATGAATACTGGGTTCCTTCTCAAAAAGTTCTGCCTGGAACTTCCTGGGAGAAAGTCATGACCAAAGACCTTTCCGATGTATGTAATAAAGGAAAATTTCCATTTTCATTTCGTATTTATAAAAATGTGATTCAAGATTTTTTCAGTTAATGTGCCAGTGAGTAAAGTTCTACGTTACCATAAATTATGGCTTCCTAATCATAAATATCCTTATCTACACCACGTCTTATTCCAAGTTACTGTGACTTCTGAACAAAAGAAAAAATCTAAAACTGCTTTAGGAAGGGTAAAGTTATGGAACTTACCGTCTGTCTCAAATCAGTATCGTGTATTGCTTTAGTTTAGAGGAAAAGTACGATGGGTCAACGAAGACGAGTTGAGGAAATCTTTAACGACAAACGCCCTGAAAAGTCCGGAAGTTATAGATTTTTTCAGTTCGGCCAAAAATCCAGAATATAGAGGAACCAGCATCCCGGTTGAACATTTCACAGTCTTCAATTTTATGGAAATAACCGAAGACGTTATCGTAATGGGCAAGTCTAATATTTACGAACAAATTGTTGACGCATCGGGGATCGATCGAGGCGGTAGGAAAAATTCTCAAATATTATCTTTGAATTATGACAGTAATTTGAAAAAATAATCAGCGCAAGAGGCCCTATATCGGGAATTTTTACTAATGTGCTTTCCCGCCAACTTCATGAGCTTTCAAACGTTCCAAAAATTCGTCATAGACACCGGATGGCCCAAAGACGAGGTCCCCGCCTTATTCAGGTCCCGACAACCGAGATAACGACTTTTATAAGCGTAAACGATCACTTTCCAGGTCCGCAGATGTGCAAAGTCGCGGAGGAATCTCGTTCCGGGAATTTTTATACTTTTTAGCGGTAGTGGAACCGGGAACTAGTCACGGAGGCGCACCTGCGGAAATGCGCTGCCGCTACATCTTCCGCTATCTCGATTACGATAAAAACGGGGTGCTCAAACCGGACGAGATGAAAAATTTCGTGATTTGCGTGAAAAAGTCGAAAAAGCAACCCCTCGAAACGCCGAAAGTCGACAAAGAACTCCAGGAATGTTACAAGTAAAAAACGAAACCGCAATTCGAACCCCCAAACATCAATTTTGCTCAGGAATATAGGGATCACGGATGCCCACCCCTTGACTTTGAACGAATTTTTACGTGCCGTTGGCGAGCTGAAAATTAGAGGAACTTCGCAGATATACCGATCGCCAATCAGCATCCAGAGATACGTCAAAGATATCTTGTGAGTCAGACAATTTAGACCTATTGATCTGTTACCAATTGATTCGGATTTTGAGAAATTTGATTATTCTCCGATTCACGACCATAAATCGTCGTTTCGGATAGCTTTGATCTAGGGACTTTTCAGTTTTCACCAACAGACTTTTGATGTTTCAGGGATAAAGATGCGCGCAGCAAAAATGCAGCGACTCCCGGAACCGTCGCCACCACAAACGTCCAAAAACCTGGAATGCTGCCAACCAACAGCACGAAAACGCTAATCTACTCCAAAGCCGGCGAATACGAATTGGCCGTTCACACCGTAAAAATCCAAAAAAGCGGCACCACGATCAACGTGGACCAGTTGTGGACTTTGGAGAACAGTAACGAATTTCTCAAATCCCATAACTTTTTCAAACGTCCCTCAATTCAGCCGCGGTTTCTTTCTCGAGCACTCGCCAGCCGATTTTGAACGAAATGGTCCGCCGTCTTTCGATGGACCAATTCAGCCAAACCTCCCAGTCGAACGAGCTGCTCAAAGCGCTCCGCTACCTGACTCAGATCAACAAAAAGCTGCAGACTTATGCGAAAAGCGACGTGCCCTTCAACTGGGGCCAATTGGACCCTACGGTGGTGGCTAAGCACCTTATAAGCGTATGTGGGCAAGTCAGGGAGATCTTGATGAAGGAGCCTCGCCTTTTGGACCTCACCTCCCCGGTTTACATAATGGGCGACCTGCATGGCAATTTCTTCGATCTGCTCTACTTCGAAAAGGTGTTATGGCACGTAGGGCCAGGACTTTGCCCTTGCAATTTGCTCTTTTTGGGAGATTACGTCGATCGAGGCGCTTTTAGCGTGGAAGTCATAGCCTATCTTTTCAGTTACAAGCTGCAAAGCCCGAGGAAGCTCAGGATGCTCAGAGGCAACCACGAAATCAAACGAGTCCAGATGCAGTGGACTTTCGAAAAGTTTAAAAGACCTTGATCCAAGTACTTTGATCCTAATCAGTTATTTCTAGAGAATGCAAAACGAAATTTGGCGATAAGTTGGGTTTGACAGTCTTCAATGCAGTCAACGACGCCTTCGACACCATGCCCTTAGCAGCTGTCATCGATGGAAGGGTCTTCTGTTGTCATGGAGGCATTCCACCCCCTTGGTTGTGCCCTGTGGCGACCGCGATTAACGATATTCCGGTGGTGTTGAACGAGCCTCAAGATCAGAGCTCTTTGGCCTGGGAACTGATGTGGAACGATCCGGTACGCTCGAAGCACATAAGCGAAAAAGTGACGATGGAGCTTTTGGCGAACGAGGGTTTCGCCGCCAACAGCAAACGGGGAACTGCGCACATTTTCAGCGTCGAAGCTCTGGAAAAGTTTTTGCAATCCAACGGTTTCACGCATATCGTGCGTGCACACGAAGTGGTCGAGTCCGGTTTCAACGTGCAGCAAAAAGGTAAACTGCTGACGGTGTTTTCGTCCTCCAAGTATTGCGGTGGAGGGAACGAGGCCGCCTGCATCCTGGCCGATCAAGGGAAACTGCGCATTCTGAGATTAGAGACTACCAATAATAACGATACTTGATTCTTTTAATTAGTTTATTGGTCAATGAAACGCACGCAATTACTGTAAAAGCAAAATTCGTAGATGAACGATACGAGGGATAGGGTCACGCCGATCGCGTAAACCAGAAGGGCGGGGAATATCTGGTTTACGGTTAACGAGACAGTGTCACGAGCCAAAACTGTGTTACTTCTAGGTAGTTTAAAGGAGTAAATGGTCGAATACCAATGTTGGATCAATCCGTTATCGTCCATCCGACCAATGGTACGCGAGAATTTCAATCTGAACGGGGTGGACATTTGCATGCACCAGCCGTGGTAAGTGTTTGAGAAAATCTCGCGAGTTACCAGTCTCAATCGCGAGAAATCGTCTTTCGATAGATTCCCCGAACAGTGCTTATAAACCTACAAAAAAGGTCTCGAAATCTTCTGATAGAATCCAATAGTTGCTACTCACATCGTATTGAATTGGTACTTCTTCGTCGATCACCGCTACCCTTCGGCCGATGGTTTTGTAAACGGAATCGCAGAAATCTGAATCGTCATTGATGTTGTTTAAAACGTTGGAAAAAACTCGGTCTTTTGACGAAATCAAGTTCTCTCTCAAAACCGACCAGTCCTCTTTATTGGCCTGGTATTTGAAGCCGGCCTCTACTAAACTTTCAACGTTGTCTGGTTCGTTATAGTTCGGTTTTATTAGACTCGAGGCCAGTTGACTTTTGTACATCGTGGTAAAAATCAGGACCATCAACCACCAAATGAGGAACGCGGACTTGATCGAAGTCGAAACGAAAGCCCTCGGGTTCATTTGGGTCGTTGCTTGGTCCACTATCGGCATGGTAGCGAGCTGAAAACTCTTCCTGTATTTTTCAATCGATATAGATCTTGGCTTAAAGTACCTTCAGGTAACCGAAAAAGTACACAGTCGATGGTTTATTTAAAACCTTTATTGCTGCGATAGAAAAGAGCCCAATGCAGACGATGCTGAACGAGATGCATACCCAGACTACGAATTTGAAAGCCAATAAGATGTTGTCTACTGCCAACCAGGGTTGTTCCCAAGTCGAATACAAAAATGCGAATCCTTGGGTTTTGATGTATCTGGTGAAATCTGTAGAAGTTGCTCTTTCGTTTGATACAGAAATTCCACCAACTGCCCAATCGAATCGCCTAAAATGAGCCTAGATCCAAATTGATGCGTTTTCTGAATTCGTTACTGCACTAGAGGGTAATTGATCTTACCCCTTCCACCATGGCCCTCCACTGTCCTCCGGGATTGAGCTCGCTTTCGTATTTGACCAAAGTGAATTTGAAATTGAGTTTCTCGCTTATGGTTTTCAAAACCTCGCTTTCTGCCCCCTCGGGCTGGCACTTGTTGGAGACATTCCTGCACCAGAAAAACGGCGGAAAGTCGGCGTAAGCAATCCGGAAGACGTGCCCGTTGAAATCGCTCCAAGTGTTGACGTGATGGTGCAAGTTCGGTAATCTCGGTCCTTTCGCGATCTGTTTCAAAACTGCGCTCTCGTTGCCGCAATAAAAGCAGCAATGGAACAGTCGACTCGTTGCCAAATCGAGAATCATTACACTGACGGCGCGATCGAGCCCTTCCATGTCCCAAATTCTCTTGATTTTTTCCGTGGGGTCGAACAGATTGCTCGTGTTGCGGGGGAACGTTTCGAATTTCTTCAAGACGAAGAGGACGATGTCTTTGGCTTCCGTGCCGTAAATGTAATCGGTCGAAGTGTAATTTGCGTAATCGAAAGGGTCGGTCAAGTAGACGATATTTATGTACTTGTAGCCGGCAGGGCGGTCGAATTTTATCGAAACTTCGTAATTGAGAATGTAAGTGGGTCGTCCAGAGGTGATGCCGTTTCCAAAAATCACCCCCAGCTCTTGACCGGTGAGTGCGTCAAAGTGCACAATCAAACTGTAATCCTGAAATTGGGAGAGGATTTTCAGGGGCATTTTCCCGAAAGGTTCGACTTTCAGGAAATCGTTCTTCAGTGATAATCCTGAAATCGCACTGGTGTAAAAATTGATAACTGTTAGCAAAAGGAGGATGGGAGTCATTTTCCGGTAGAGTTTTCAATGAGACTGATGTACTCTGGTTTCATGTAAATGTGCGTAGGTTCGCCATGCAATTATTTTCGATTGAATAATTAATTTGAATTTGTGAGTGTTTCCCATTCCGTGTCTGGTAAAAAACTGAATTATGGGTGAGCTTTAAAAGGGACGGGAATATTTAAAAAGGATTATGGGTGTAATAATTAGGTACGCTCTGATGCCTATCAAAATTACTACCCTCGCTTACCTGTACATATTATCAAGCCCTTGTGAATTATTAAAGTAGCGGTGTTGGGAAATTTCGGTTTAGTTACACCTGCTAGCTCATAATAAGCTCTAACTTATTTGCAAACCGTTAATAAAACCTAGGAAATACCATGTTGGTGTGGCGGAAATGAGTGCACTTCTATTCACTTTGTATTTTATTTTCCTAATATACAGAGTATACACAAACATAATAAAAATTTTATTACATACTTAACAATAACGGTATGAATTCATTTGATAATACTGACATTTTTACAACAATTACATTGATTAGTCATCAAATATAGAAAAAACCTCCCTCTCTATTCTCTCAATTTATTAGGTTTTATAGGTAATCAAGGAAGGCCTATACAAACTTATCATTATTATCTAATTAATAAGTTAGAAGATATGAAAGTAGGATTGCAATAATTGGAAGAAATTTTAATCATAATTTAGTGTATTTTATAGAGTTGGAATGATTTGAACTCGAATTGGTGATTGGTTATTATAAAGGTATGAGAAGAAACCGATTTGAACAATTATAATCACAAATTCTTATTATTATCAAAGTTTTTAGTACTGCTTCTACCATATAAACTAACAAAGTTATTATTGGTTCCAATTATTATGATTATGGCTAATATAAAAATTACTATAAAATCACTAGCTCTTTATACGACTTAAATTTACGTAATGGTTCCCACTGACTTTACTAATTTTCTCAATTATTCATTTTATTACAATAATAACAGGTCTAAACACTAATTTTGACCAAAGTATAAGACACAAATTGATATTATTCATTATTACAATATATTTGTCGACGATACTATCGATATGATTATTATTTATTACATGTTCTTTTTTTTGCTTTATTCGATAAAAGGGGAAGAATACAAGTGAAAAGTAGGATGAGGGGAAGAAGAAGGAGAAAGGCATTTCGGTAGAAAAGAATTAAACTGGATGATGGTATAACAGGCTACTCTCTCGATTTTATTATCACATTAACAAACCTATTATGCGACCCTTCCACTTAATTTTTTCAACATGCACACAAGTTTTGCCCTTAATCTCCAGTTTTTTCCTTCCAATTTTTCGGTAAACGACTTAGAAAACATCTGGAAGCTGCTGGCGGGGTCCCGGGGGGCGGTAATCGTTTATGTCTTCGCCGGCGGGGGCGCACTGGTAGGGGGAGCACGAGACCTTTGCGCCCGCGCCGCAAATACACTCGATGCAATTGCCGGTGTTGTGGGGCAACTTGTCCCCGATCTCGTATTTGCGCCCTTAAACAACGAGACGTAACAAACCACCCCCGAAGGGCAAAGCGCGATTCAACGGAGACAAGAAAATTTATACAGCAGGTCCACAAACAGGAACTCTTTCACAATATATGAACAAATTTTCAAAGAATTCCAGAGAAATGAGTACAAAACATTTGTGGACCTACCTCTTCTTCTTATTGCCATCGGAATATCGAACTTACCCATGATGACGCAAACTTTCGGCTGCTCAGTAGTCGAAGAATTTAGAAATTCAGTCGAAGTTTCTTCTTCAGTTTCGTCACTGTTATAATTAGAAGTCGAGTCGGTAAAATTCGTGCCGTTATTGAGATCGGTCGAAGTAACTATTGCGGAAGATTCGTGCGTTGTCGGGTTTTCTTTGGTGGTCGTAGAAGTGGTCGATGATGATGATGACGATGATGACGATGATGAGGCTGAAACTTTACGCAAAGCTGCGTTATACCAACAATTACAAAGAAAAACCCTGAATATTGAGGTTGTAATGAGGTGGCTTACAGCAAGGGGTGAAAGGTCCTCGGTCCTTGCAAGGGCCCTCCTTTTCAGGGGGGCAGTCCTGCCACCAGCAGAACATCTCCCCGTCCAGGCAGAGGCAGAATTCGCACTGGTCGGCCCGGTAAATCTGCAAAACGTCCCTTGACTCAACCGAAAACTGTAAGGTAATCGCTTTCGATTTAAATCTCATTACCGTCGCCCTAAAGACAACGAGATAACGGCGTTTCGGGCCAGCGGGCCGGAACGCGAACCGGAAACGAAACCGGAGCCCGGCATCCGCAGCGCCGTTATTAAATTCGAATTTGAACCCTCATACTATAGGCTATAACATAGTGATGGGGGATGCTCGGTTTCAATTATTCTACCCGTCTTTCCGTCGAAACGGGAAAAAACGACGGAGAAATCGCCCTTCGCTTAATCGCACTTTTCCGGTTTGTTTTTCCGGGCCCGGATAATCGTGGTGGGTGGGTGATTTAAACCGCACTTAAACGCACCACCGAAGAGTGCACCCGAAAGCTCCGCCATACTACTGCGACCGCTTATACCGGATTTGAATATTCATGATTGTTCCGGGGCGGCTCGAAAGCGCTTCATTAATTGGGGCCGCCCGGTCTTTCGAGACACGTTTTCTCGGCGTGAAATATATCCGATAGGGTTCGGTAATAAGTCGCGAAAAGACCGGAAAAGGGACGGCGCGCACACGTGATCGTATCGGATTTAAGGGAGTAACAGGTAGCTCCGCGCACACATCCCCCCGTAATAATTTATAGGGTGAAAAAGGGCCTTTTTCTGAACGTTTGTCAGGTGCGTGGCGTTTCGGGGGTGCGAAAACGGGCGGAACGAAAGGGCGAAAATAACAGAGCGTCCATCCAAGCAAAGACTAGGGCGCTTTCTCGGCGAATAAAAGAGAGAATTGTTAAACTCGATTTTACTAGGGTGGTTTATATTCCGATTCCTGTGTAAATACCGGGTTGTGGTCGAGCTTACGGAGGCTCGCCGCTAATCTCCCGCTAAACTGGCGGATTAATAAAAACGATATTATTTGATTTTCCGGCTTTTCCGGCGAATGATTAATGAAAACGCTAAGAGGTTTCCGCAATATCAACAGCAGATTTTTCTGAGTGTTTTCGCCCGCGGATCGTCGCTTCCAGAAATTGATTTCCGGTGTCTATCTGTGCCGGTTTATGGAAAGCGTTATCGCCTCCTCCCTCGCATTTTAGGACGCGTAAACTCGTCCCGATGGAACGAAAAATCGAATTAATAATTCGACATCCACTTACGCCTACTTTTCCGCCCATTAGTCACTCGAATAGTGCTTCATGATCGAAAATCTTGAAACTGGGGTGCGTACTTTTTTTTGAGGATTTAATGCGCAATTCCTCTTCGGCCATAATCGATACGGTCAAAACGAGCGTAAAACACACAAACGGAACACACGGCTCATTAATTTCATCGAGTGTGTCGATTATCATTATCGGAGTTGCGCCCTAATTATTATTTGCGATTTTCGCGACCCATTCCGGCCCACAAATCATATCGGCGAGGGGGCAATTCGAAGGCCCATTTATTACCGCCCGGATAACGGACGAGATAACTATTATCCGATCCGGGTTTCGCTTTTCCGTCACGGTTTCGCCGGAAAAACGGCGAATCATTTCGCGAGATGCGTGCACCCGGCCCGTTAGTTTTTATCAAGGGCGAGCGGCCCAATTTTCGTCTTGTTGCGCAAATCTGTCTTTACGCATATTGCGAAAATCCCCAAGCCGCGATCGAATATTTCGATATCTGTCACCCCGGAGGGCGAAATCCTCCGCGTTCCATCAAAAGAAACACGAAAATCTCGCTCGCGTGGATGCGCCTATAAAATATTCAACAGATGGTGGCGAATAATGCGGAATGTCACGCGGAAGGAGTCGAAATTACAACCGGAAATTGCGGACTCTTTCGGAACGCCAAATACGTAAGAGGGTGCGATTTCCCGGGGCGGACCGATTACAACTTTAACCCTCATTAGTCATAGAGCGCACCGTCTGCAGTTGGCGGCCCTCTGACCCTCGCTTAATTGTGACACCCTGTATAAGATAAGTCTTGTTTTGAGTAATCAACCCTTAAGCGCAGCGGAATTCTCGAAAAGCGAGACAAAAATTGTATTCATTATCATCCATAAAGATATCATTTGATTATCCACAGATGAAGAGTTCTTTTATGGGACGAGAGAGGCACTAATTAATGGATGCGGCGGCATCCGATTACGCCGTCTAAATTAATTACAACGACTTTATATTTATAAACGAACGAGCTCCCTTCTTTGAAACGCGTACATCCACGGGATGATACCGAAAAGGGGTCGCTTTGCTACACCTACCCTCAAACGTGAAGCAGATTCGCCCTCTACTCGATTATAGTTCCGAACACCTCTCTCTAATTATTATCACTGTAATGAGACGCTCGATGTGAATGCCCCTGAGGCTCCTATAATTTTTCACTCACCTACTGTACTTTTGCTATCGTGCATACGGATTTCATTAAAATTGCCGGAATTTCGAAACTCTTTGATTAAAATCCGCTTTAAAAAGTGAATCGTATCAAGTTCACGCCGAGTTTGATTCCGTAGGCAACTTTAATTATTTCCGGTATATGGCAGTAGGGGCGGGGGCTGCCTCCTGCAATTCAATTTGCGAGTGCTCCGTTTGAGATTTTTCGAGCGGCAGGTACTCGCACGCCACGTGAAAATAAAATAAATTAAATAATTACATGAAACGGGCGCTTTTTCCGGTAATTGCGCCCTCCGTTGCACTCGACGCTCTTTCCGCTCGTTATTTATTTTTCGAGCGCCGGGGGTTGCGGCGCGTCATCGCCGAAGAAAGGGCTGGTAATTCGTCAAACAAACAGCAATTAAGAAGACCGAACCGTTCCGACGACGACCCCGCTCTGTCTGACGATGATGGTGATGGATTCCGGTCGGTTTCGGAGGTCGAAAGGCCCGCAACCCCCACGATTACGACCCGCTAAAGAGCGAAAATTACTCAGGAAAAGCGGAAAAAGCGATCGGGGATGATCGACCGTTCGACAAGATGTCGCCTTATTTTAATACGTGTGGCGTAATAGTATATTACCGCACCCCTGTAATTAGCTTAGAACCGCTGCCGCTAACTAACTATTGCCTGCTAACGTACATACAACAACTGAATGTAAGCCTAATTACACACAAACTAATCCCAACTAAATGCAAGGGTTATATGGCCGGGCCTTAATTAGGACGCCACCTCTTAGATAATGGGGCACCTACAGGGGCTGCGGAAACAGCCGCAGATTTTCGAAAATGATTTCTTGCAAATTTCATGAAATTTTCGAAAATTTGCAATCTACGGTTTTTAAAGTTTCGGAATTTCCAAAATTATTGAAAAGGTGTTTTCAGTTCAAAATTACGAATTTCCATGATTTTTTTACCTGTTGTCCATGGGTGTACTCCACCCCCGCCACCAGGCAGGTGGCGGCGGAACTGAGCCTCTCGAGGCCCCGGGTGGTGAAGTCGTCCTCTTCGTCCGCCGCCGCCCCCGAATCGTCATCGGGTATCTCGTTGGAGATGATGGGGGCGGCGCTCAGAGGGGCTAGAACAAGAAATTTCGAAAAAAATCAGTCCGGAAGCGCACTCGAGCGGAACTTGCGGGAAAGTTCGTCTCGCCGAAAGTTGGATTTATGTCTGAGGCCGCGGGGCCGATGCGCTGGAAATTCCGAACAATTAGTCCGGATTTAGTCGCCGAATGACGTCGCAGTCTAATCCGGGCCGCGACTGAAAAATTGAATCGCAATGAAAGTCTCAGATTACCGTCATGACGAGATTAACGATCGATAATTAAGAGCGATGCTCATTGCACTTTTTGCGAAAAAAGCTCTCCCGAATCCAGATGAATATTATCAAGGATTCAAACGGCGTGGAATAAAAGCTACCTCGTGATGTAAAGAAGCGGAAACTTTTCCGTATTTTCTAATTATTCACAACAGTTATTCCGATTGTTGGGGATCCCTACCCGGAAACAAATAAATTAGAAAATTAATTAAAAACTTGGAGGCGCTTCACTAAACGCAAAAAAGTAATAGGGTAGCGATTTGCATATTAAATAACTCAATAAAACCAGACCGAACTTTATCCAAGAAAAAGACGAAATAGACCCGTTATAATGCGCAAAAAAATTATCTTTGATTGGTAGAGGGGTGAGTTTTGGGGGTGGGTATATTGTGTGATCTATGGGTAGATGGGGGTGCTTCATTCCGTGAATTCTAACCTGGCACACATCACCTCCACTCGAATACTTGAACGTGGCTCTAGACAAACATTGCGAATGCCATGCGAGTTTCGCAAAGGGTTGCTGAACTCACCCCCGACCCCGCACCTCGAACATTGTCTACAGCGTGACAAATATTGACAATTTCATCACCTCTTTCGCCGGTGTGGAGCCGTCAAAATGCGCGCCCTGCGTCAAAATGATAGTTCCGTCAAAATTCCCGTCTGTTTGTGAGGAACCCACCACCCAATTCCCATCAAATTCGTCAATTCGCCCCGATAATAGGTAACAATAACGGCGGAGAAGATGCATTCACGCCAGTCTTCAAATTCCGGTGTGTTAATGGTAGGACCCAACTTTCGGGTCGGTAAAAAGATAGGAAACGGCAACTTCGGCGAACTTCGACTCGGCAAGAACCTCTACAACAACGAGCACGTCGCCATAAAACTGGAACCGATCAAGACGAAGGCGCCGCAACTCCATCTGGAATTCCGGTTTTACAAAATTATGGGCACGCACGAAGGTAAAAAAAGGTAAAAAACGTCATCTCCCTGTAAAAGCCCTTCGATTATTCAGGTGTACCGAAAGTGTTTCATTTGGGGACCTGCGGCGGACGTTACAACGCACTAGTCATGGAACTGTTAGGGCCGAGTCTAGAAGACCTCTTCACTTTATGCAATAGAAGGTTTCGCCTGAAGACGGTCCTGCTGATGGCCGATCAACTCTTGACTCGTATAGAATTCGTGCACAGCAAACGGCTGATTTTTCGCGACATAAAACCGGAGAATTTCCTTCTGGGCAGGACGAAAACCAAGAAAGAGAAAATCATCCACATCATAGATTTCGGCCTGGCCAAAGAGTATCTCGACCCGGACACCAACAGACACATCCCTTACAGGCATGAAGGGCCTTCCTCGAACCCCGGAAGTGGATTTAATCGAAATTTTCCAACAGGGAGCATAAATCTTTGACGGGTACCGCCAGGTACATGAGCATTAACACGCACATGGGGAGGGAGCAGAGTCGCAGGGACGATTTGGAGGCGATGGGGCACATGTTCATGTATTTCCTGAGGGGCTCGCTGCCCTGGCAGGGGTTGAAAGCGGACACTTTGAAGGAGCGCTACCAGAAAATAGGGGAGACGAAGAGGACGACCCCCGTGGAGGTGTTGTGCGAAGGGCACCCGGACGAGATGGCGACCTATTTGCGGTACGTACGCCGTTTGGACTTTTTCGAAACGCCCGATTACGACTACCTGAGGAAACTGTTCCGCGACCTGTTCAAAGAGAAAGGGTACGTGGACGACGGCACGTTCGATTGGTCAGGTAAATGACGGCGGGATCGCTTGGTTTGAGGTTTTTAAGGCCTAACGTTTTCGGCGATGTACAAGTGGAACGTTTCAGGGACGCCGCATAGCGACAGGGCGAAGGGCCGGCCCGTTTCCGGCAAAAGGAAAACCTCAAAGCAAGCGATCGCCAAGAAGTGAGTTTTTGCTTCTGATGACGGTTTAACCGGATGTTTTGTTGTTTCGACAGACAGATTAGTTTGGTTAAATCGCGGCGAGCGGCGGTTCAGCGATACAAAGTATTACGTCAGCAAGCATATTTCTAGTGTAAGTACTTTTTGGAATAAGCGAGATTAAAAAATGATATGCTTGAGAGGCGAATATTTTGTATTGGCTGAGACCCTCTCTCGATTCTAACCGGGGGCGGGTTTTTCGTTTCAGGGTTGACGATCCCGTCTTCGGTGAACAGCGACTGAAATTTTGTAGGCGTCCCTTTAATAATAAACCCTCTATAAGGATAAAGCAAAAGTCTTATTATTTCCGTGAAATCCCAGCATTTTTAACAGCGGAACTGATCTGAAATTCATTTTCATGAACAGAAACACCAATTTGAATTAAAAAAATTTGTCAATAGTGAAAGAGACTCGCTTAACCTTACTTTCTTTGTCTCAAACATCACATTGTGGAAAGTGCGGAGGACAATTTTCGTTTTTATTTAAAAATTTTAAAAGATTCCAATAGCGGAGTCCAAAGGCGGAGTCCTAAAAAGAGACAACATGTTCTGCGTGTAGGGGATTTTCGTTGTTGTTTCAAGTTGGCCATCTCTAGTTTTTTGGTGACGAAACTGTCAAATATAACCGAATCTTAACCTAACTTTCACAAAGTGTCATGTCCCGCTAGCACGATATGACTTTTGGATTGTTAAAAATCGAAATCAAACTCAAAACTAGTTGCTTGATTGTTTAGCTGACACTTTTGTCACTAAAAACCAGTTGGTAATACTGAATATAAACCGAAAATCCCCTACAGGCAGAGCATGTTGTCTCTCTCAAATAATTAAAGGACTCCACTTTGGACTCCACCATCTTCATCGCATGAAACTGCGGTGGACGTGAGGAATACGTGAAGGAAACTTTTCCATAAAACGATTTCTGCGAACAGATACCTACTAAGAATGCAATAAATCTACATGAGAAACGTTGAAATAGGACAGAGGAATAATTTTCCTCAGCTACTTTAAAAAACATCCTAAATAAGGGCAAAATTGGATCATTTTCCGCGAGTTATAGTCTGAGTAGCGTTTTCTTGGTGAACGACTTGAGGGAAATTTTGAGTGGCCCTGTGGCTGGCCGAGTTGACATGAGTTATCGAAAAAGCGGAGTAATAGAGATGCATTATGACAGTCGGGGAAATTGCGACTTGTGCGGATATCAGCGGTGCGCCGAGGCGTGTGCCTGTCAGATTTGCGCCCCCGAAAACGACGTCGCATGCGGCACAAAGCGAGCCGAAAACTCGATATCGAGGTTTTAATTCGGAAGCGCCGCGAAAGAATATCGACGGTAAAGGGTGGCGGTGACGTCGACATGAAACGTTTTGATTGATGCACACACGTTTTCCCTTTGTCCCTGATAAATTACGTCCGTGACGTTGTGAATCCCCTAAATATGCGGACCGCTCAAATACACCGGCGGTTATTTATGGCACTTTCGGCACGCTTTCCGGCATTATCCGGTAATTATGTGTACTCGCCACCGGTTAAAACGGGAGGTTAACTGCTGTTCGGGCAACACAATGAGGGTCGACAAAACCGCCCCGCAATTCAGTAGGGAAGGATCTCGAAGCCGAAACATGGGCCCTTTCTTTTCCAATTCGAAGGAGTAGCAGACGAATGGAGGGTGAAATCGGCCAAAGCAATCCATAAAACAGAGGCAGCATGTGTGGCAAAACCGAGATAAAACCCACAACATCATACGTGTAACAAAAACCGGTGTGTATACGCCGAGGGTTGTAAAGGGGAGGAAATGACTGGTGACTTTACTGATACAGTCGACCTACGAACTTTTCCAGTCCCCTTTACATCGTGGCGTATCCGAAATTGTGCCCAAAATGTATACCGGGATTTCGGGCCGGGAAATTGAATTCGACGCCTAGATCGCGCCGCTTAATTGCTTATTAAACTGATGTTTACTACGACATTCGGTTATAATGCGGTTTTGAAACGGAACTTCCGCATCGGAGAGAAGGCCACAATTAAAACGGAACACTCTCATAAATCACCGCTTTCATTATGCCCTCCTGCGCCATAATAGGCATAAGGGAACAATATGGATTCGCAAATATAAACGCAGATCGATTAATAATCCCTAAAGGCGTCTCACTGGTACATCCCGGAAATTAAACACAGAAAGGTGATAAAGGTGAATAATAATCTTCAAGGGGGTGGTTTTTATCCAACCATCCGTCGTGAAGGGAGGTCACGGATCTGAAAGGGCGCAAGGGATCCGTTACAATTCGAGACGTGAATTTGTACCGTCATCTGTGAAAGTGCCCCTAATACCGAAAAAAATAAATCTGCCTTTTTTGACGGTCGCAGGGCGGTTTCGCCATCAGCGACCCTCATAACATCGGCGATGCCACAAATCACTGACAACTGGAAACGTTTCAGATAGTGAAAGCGGGCGATTTTAATCACACGAAAACGCGATTCGGGAATTCGCGCAAATTTGAATATGACGCAGTGAAATTAGCCCGATTTCGCGACAGTCCAGGGCCGGATCCGCGCGGTAATCCGATCGGTATGCATTACGCCGTGATCGGTAATTATTTTCCGACAGGTAAAAATCGGTAACACCCGATCCGCGTATCGAAACGTGAGCGCACGTTGTCAAGAATTGCGCGATGATTACGAACGGGGCACCCCCGTCCCTGTCAATATGTGGGGGTGATTTGGGTCGATTTGTATGTATGAATGATGGCAGAGTCGTAATCCGAAACCCTCTCTCTCGCGTCTCCGGGCGGGATTTGTTCGTCCCTTTTGTAAAGCCTCGATTCGTAATGGAAATTCAGGTGTGCCAACCAAACACGTTATATGAATAACCCACCTGCTGCAGCCACTTATATTCCATCCCCTAAAGTATCCGCGTATTTTTTATTTATTCGGAAGGAAAAGTTTACGTTGGGGTTAAGTGCCCATATCGACCTCCGATTTCTCTATCCCGAGAGGCAGTTTTCACTTTTACCATTCGGAAATCAATATAAATAATTCTACCGGTTTTGGAGCAATAAAAGCGACATCTCATAGCGAATTGTTGGACTAAGATCGTAACGGTATAAAACAGCAGGAGCGACTATGAGAGTTCAAACTCACTTCATCTTTCTGTAGAGTGGGATTGAATTGCTCGGAAAGTGCTCGATCCGAGGCTCGATCACATCTGATAACCGACAGGTATGTTTTATTTCGAAATAATTGTATCAGAAGCAAGAAAAACGCAAAATATTGATAAAATGATAAAGTAGAATCACAAAATATTGTACTTGCGTCACATTGTGCAATGATGATTGAATTCTAGAGAAAGATGCTTCCTGTGTGGTCACCGGGAATCCCGGAATGGTCCGGGGAATCCCTGAGATTGTTAACTTCATCTGGTCGTCCCGATCCGCATCCGGATGTGAAATTAAGCGAAATTGTCGCAAACAGCGAAAATTTCCCGAAGCCGTTTCCGATCGATTCGGTCAGATCTAAAAATCTGCCTATTTCCAGCGAAATACTCGAACGAAATGCAAATTCGACTTATCCACTATTACACGAAAATGTTTTAAAACTCTACGCGGACTTTCTATCGAATAAGCAAAATACTGGGAATTCCATCGAGAAAAACGTCTACAAAGATATGAATTTAATCGAGTTCGTCGATAGATTACTGCTGAAACGTGCAGTCAGTTTCGTCGGATCGCGGGACCGCTGGTTCCTATTAGATGGCCAGAAGGGCTATTCCGGGTGGGAAAAAATCGGGACGGCCAAGGAGAAAGCGCCTCTGGTTTTGGAAAACTGCCTGAGCTACGAGGAAATCAAATTATCCGCGTTTTTATCGGTCAGCTCTTTCACTCATTTCGTCAACATAGGGGACAGGAAAAACATGGGGAAAGCCGAACAGAACCGGAATTTAATCCAGGACGAAGGGATAATCATCGGGATTATCGGGCCGAGGCTCAAGAAAACCCACGTAATGGATTATCAGGAAATCATAATCACCCCCAAACAAAACACCCAGAAAAACGGATACGGCCAGGATGGCAACATCCACGGGATTTTCGCCCAATTTTACGAATCTCCCTCGCTGGATTTCGAAAGTTTTACGAAATTCCGGGAGCAATCACCTGGAGAGGCGCGTAACAGATTCATACAGTTAAAAGAGGACGAATTTTTCGATGTCCACACTTACCACAAGCGATTACTATTCTCAATTGATACTTTATTGGCCGAGGCTAACGCTAGAGCTTTGGGAAAATCGCGAAAAGCTTACGTACACATCGTGGGTATCGGATTGGGGGTATGGAGACGAACCGACCACCAAATTAAAAACTTTATGGACACTTGCGCCCGGAGGCTCGAAATTTTAGGGCCGAATCTGCCGAACGTAAGCGACGTGTGTTTTGCCTGGATCGGGCACAATTCTTGCGGAAAATACGGAGACGGCGAGATCATCCCCGCGGAAAATCACCCGGACGGAGGGATCAGAGTCAACATCTCCAAAAGAGACCCCCACGGAAAACTCACAGGGGCGGACGCAGGTACTTGTCATACATAGCCCGCTTTAAGGGCGGTAATAATTTGGTAATTTGTAGGGAAATTGCTGGTGGTCTCTTACGCCTGGGACGGAAACGCTTTCCCGGGTAACGAATTCTGGTACGAATGTCTAGCGGGTAGCGGCGATTCCGCGTCCGCTTGTTCCACCCAAATCAGCGAACTTCACAACCCCTACATCAATCCGAAAGCGAGGGCGGCTAATTTGAGGGTCGTCCGTAATAATGATAACAGAATTATGAGTTTTGGGGATTACTGCGAAAACTGTACCATTAAGAAATAAAGTTTTCCGTGAAGGGCAACGCTTTTTATTGGGGTCGTTCTGTCAAGGGAATGAACGTGATGAAGGTCGCAAAATAAGGGTTGTATGTATACACGCCGCCCTTTTAACCCTAGCTCGGACCTCTGTATAAACCTTGCATCAACCCTTTTATGAAATTCCATCAGAGGGATGTTTGGAATTTCTCAAACCTATTAAGGGCTGACACGACGATAATTTCCTAATTTGGCCGAATACAGAAAGATCCGAATTTTACTATTTGTGAGAAATCCCCTAATTAGTTGGGTTTATGGGAGGAAAAGGAAACTGATGGCTTGAAACTACGAAATTCCGACGTCTAATGAGTATTAACGGATGTCTGGAGATTTTAATTCGATTTCTCAACCTCCCGGTGAGAAGTCGCAGTAATCACTTCTAACTTGACTTTATTAAATAATAAAAAAGGAGCGATTTTAAAGCGATTTCCCGTCTTCCCTTATTTCCTTTGGCTTCTCGTCGATTCGGCGTGTTTGTAACAAACTTTGGCCCATTTTCCGAAACGATGTCGCTTATTTTATTTTACGCGAGAAACTCTCCGCCTATATCACCGTAGAGACTGGGAAGTCAATATTTAAGGGGCAAATGAGACGTTTTTGTCTTCGACGCGACGAAGCATCACCTCCAATATCGTCTGCCATAAATTCCGGGCTTTATCGCCCTGCGCGCCCCTAATGAGAAAAACTATACAAATTTATTTATATCGGCGAAAAAATCGCTTAGAAAACACGCAGAAAGAGTGAGTGGTGGTGATGAGGATGAAGTTTTATTCCACTTCCGTAACTTTGAAGAAGAAGCGACGACTTTACATGTTTTATTCATAAGAGAGGGCATGCCTCGTTCTCTCTTTTGCCTCCCCCGTAACTCCCGGCCCAAGCAAGAGGGCCGATTTCGCCGAGATGTGTATAGAGATACAATAACTCCGCAAACTTCTCATTTATACTTTAACGCAATTTGGCCGACTCTCCTCTACGACTGAAGCTTATCGCTGAAAGTGTAAGAAATATTACGCGATATGGAAAGCGCGCTTCATACACCATTGAATCAATTTATTCGACGAATATGATAAATTACCCCGAAACTTATTCATGGCCCTTTCACGAACTCCCCTCGAATTTATAAAATAATTACCCCGCTACGATAAATAAATACCGAATTCACTTGATTAGGATAAAGTCACGTAATTGTGATCTCATTGGGGGTGTCTGATGGAAGTGTCGTTATCGCGAATAACACCTGCTTAAGCATTCAAGCGGCACAAATGGCACGTGACTTCCTTCCATAATAATAATACTGATGATATCTACTCCGGGATCGTAAAAGGGACGAATATTAGGGCCTTAAGGCTTATTAGGAAAGTTTAAATTAGTGCCAAAGTGTAGACGTGGACTCGGACAATAAAATTGAAGTTGATGAAAGCACCATTTTAATATTTACTCAAGACGCTGACTGGGGAGAACCTCTGCGAGTTTAAGTGGCCTCGCCAAAGCGAGATAGGGTAATGGAGATGTTTGCATTCACCTAAAACTTTGCAATTATCATTTTTAATAATAAATCGGATTTATGCGTTTGGTCTCAGACGAGTTCTAGTAAAACATCCGGATTAAACGAGTACTCGCAAAGATGTGAAAATATCTCCGTTCTTCCTTTCAGTCGTGATCACTTCTTCATTTCAAATGGAAAGAATAATAGCAGTTGAGTAAAGTGAATCCAATTTGCCGGCGCAATTTAATAAGCGTCTTCGTCTGTAATAATAAAAGTCGATTTCCGATTGAAACTCGTATTTCCATATAGTTCTATTATTTTCGTTTTTCCGCATTTTCCAGGTTGATGAGGATCTCGTTTCTGGGGTGAATATAATCGGCGTATCAGGTGTGACACTTTCAAGACAAATTACTCTTTTCTAAAGTTACTTCTTTATTTACCTCGGTCTCATTTATTTTGATTAATTTATTAGAGACATGTTCCGTATAATACCTACAAGGATGAAAAATAAAAAAACCGAGGCAGAGGGGGATGATGGAAAGAGGGCGAGGTTCATTTCGCCCCATCACCTCGGATTGTTATAAATGGAGGCGGACACAGGGATAATAGAAAATGTGTCGCTGAAATAACACTCGACCGTTTGTCTTGTTATTACCTATCAGAAACCGCACGCGTTTTGTAAATGTATTACAGAAAGCGCGTTAATAATTTATCGGATTGATTTATTACTTATCGGTATCCAGAGTTCCATCTCGATGTTATTATTTGTTTTCTTGCGGGTTCTACGATAAATTAATACGATAAGGGGCGCGCGCCGGGGGTTGCGATCGAACACCGGATTATTTCTATTCAATGGGGAAGATGAGCTTTCCTCGAGTCATTTCGCTTTTTGGGGTCTCGCAAAGGGGCAAACTAAAAAATCCACTTGAAATTTTCGCCAAAGTCTTTATCTTTCACCTCATAAATAATTTATCTCACTGTAAGAAAGTGCATCTTTATCTGTAGCTAACGCCCCATCTAGCTCACCGCTTTATCGTTATTAGCTGAAACGTTGCCAGAAAGGCCAACGCACCCTATAATCTACTCTTTTCCGGTCCAGTAATAATAAAAATCGAGAAAAAAATCAACGTTCACCTGCATTCATAACACTTGATCGCCCGTTTTATTAGTCGCCTGGTATAAAACGGGCGATTAACGGAGGTGTTTTCCGCGAGGCCGCAAATAAAGACTTTACCGCCGTTCCGTCACCCATCAAATTTGCGGACGTTAACGCGTCTAATTAAACCCGAAGAGGTGAAAAATGAGGTCTTGTAGACGGTTCGTTGCCGCGACAACGTTTTCGATGCACACCTGAGCCCTTTAGCGTCGGGACGCAGGTGGATTATCGAGCAAACCGCGCCGTCATCATCATCACGGAATAGTTCCAAGTCTTCGCTAGTTCCGCCATAGAAATCGATAGTTTAAACATCGCGAGAATCCGAAAAGGCGACTTCATAACTTTCGATATGGCGCCGAAACCGTTCATTAAAGGCCGCAAATTGCGGGCGGATCGATTCGGGGGTGTGATACGGTTTCGCGGGGATAAATTAATTAATGCGGGGCGGTTTCGGGGGGTGCGAGATACCTGCGATTTACACACTCGCCGGCGAGAACAAACAGGCGCACGTGTAATGACGTGTCTGAACGGCAGACGAAGCTCCCTCTTTAAAACCGGCTCGGAAATATCATCCCGGGAGACAACTTTGAGGCTTACGCCTTCAACTTTGAGGATGCGGAGGGAGACCCTTTCATTTCCGGCGAGCTTTCCGCGCGAATTATAATCCGACTCCTCTCATTTCGGGGCGGATTTCGCCCGGTTATTTTCGGACGGCGGTAATTTAATCGAACAAACATCGAACCGCTATTATTTTGCGATGTTGCGTGCGCGATTAAATTATTGGTCGTTCGATCATTCGGCGGTAATTGCGCAAATCCTGTTTTGTGCGGATCCCCGTTTTCAGCGAATGAATTTTTCCGGTTTTTCACATGTGAACGACTTTTTATAATTGCGCCACCGTATCGCGACTCGCGAGCGCTGAAAACCGTGAAAGGTATATCAAAATAATTGCAGCTGCCGCAAGCTGAAAACGTTCCAGAACTATACAGGGTGAATAGAGAGAAATTTCGATTTTTAGGGGTGGATTCGAAAATTCTGTTCGTAAGATGTCGCGAGTTTGTGGCACCCTGTATGCCTGAAAAATGTTGAAATCCGGTGAAAAAGCAACACGCTCCTCGGCGAATCGTTATTTCCAGCCGAACCGGCGCCCGACTTTTCGATTTACGTTTATACGGAAGCTCGACACAATACAGAACGAAATTAATATCACGCAGGTAGTAATAAAGGGTCGCCCAGACTAGACGGGGAAAAGGGCGGGAATAAAATAAAGCAATAATCCGACAAAAATGTCAGGCGAGTGCCTCGATTTATTATTATCGGTTTTGATGGAAGAAATCGACCGTATATACAGGAAATACCATTTTAGTTTCAATAAGGTCAGCGCATGCAATTAGATTTCCTTGTTGATTTTGGTGGTTTTGATGACGACTCCCAATATAAAACGTGGCGAATTTTCCGGCCGGATATTGGCGGCCCAGTGCGATTCAGCACGTTCGAAAGCCATTTCCACCACCGCATAACCTCTAAAACCGTTCTACGAGCCCTTATTAGAAACGCACAAATCTTTACCCCCGATTTCCCTTGTTATTGTACGGGGACTCAGACTTGATGGAATTTTATCCGCGGGATTGTTTCTGCTAGGAGAGACCGCTTTGATGTAGCGTTTAAGTTGATTGATGTATTTTAATAAAATTTAGGTTCGCCATAGTCGTCGAGCAAGCGGAAACTCGCCCCGTCCCGTTTCCGCCTCGAATTTTCCGTCGAGCCGATAATTCAGGGAGTCTTAATTAAAGGGATGAGACGTTATTTCAACGGGGTACCTACTATACCTCTTCTGCAGTGAATTTCACCCCGAATTAAATTTCCACGAGAACTCTTCCTTTTAATTACAATAATTAATAAAGCGGACCGAATTCCGTCCCACTCCGCGACTTGTGAACTCGGAAGAATTAAATCGGTTCAGTACCTATGTAGTTATCGGGCTGCAATTTGCGCGCTTGTCAAATAAGTTGCGAGCTTTCGAGCGAATTAGCTGCGACAATACCCCCGAACTCTGGCACTAAATCCGGCTGTAAATTCGGCTCGTGACAAGCGATTCGTTTATTTGTAATGTTGTTGTGTATACATCACGGAAGCCAGAAGCGTTTTCGATCAATGAACGATTACACAGCGTGATTCGGTATCGACGCAGGGCGTCGAAAATTTTTCAGAGATGGAAAGCTTTCAAATCAAGTTCTCTTTTTTATTCGGGACATTTCCATGTAATCCTAACCAGACGGCGACTAGACTACATACAAGAATCGGCGAAAGCTCGTTTGAAAGCTCCGTTGAAATCGCAATAACTCGCTAGAACTAGACAAGATGCGAGAATCGGCAAAAGCTCTTCTGAAAGCTCGAAACACACGCCTTCTCTTCTGTTTGAAACTTTTCGTCGATTTGTGCCAAAAATCCGTCGTGAAAATGCCACCCTGTATAAAATAAAAACTTTAATCCTTTGTCGGTGGAATATCGAGTGGATTCGGTGCTTTTATTTCCTCCTAGTTGGCTCATTATCCGCGAATGCGGAGAGAGCAGTAAAAGCGTTATCCGATGGTCCGTACAAGCAAAAGTCTCCCTTTAATATCTCCGGGCCCCTTTTTTCGCTCACTTTCTACACGTCAACTGCACTCATTTATTTCGGAAATGTTTATTGTCCGCCTCTCGAGTCTCTCTTTGCCATTGTGTCGCGCTGATGCGTGATGCGCCGATGTGTATATACCCACTTCGTTTTGTCTGCGCTTAACTTAAAAGCACCGGGCAGCTTTGAAAGGTTACACCGTTCCTTCAGCTCCTTTCATTCGCGACTTTATTATCATCATCGTTATTATTAAAATAACGAGGAGGCTTTACACAATTAACGTAGTCACTAATTAAGAAAAATTCCGAACGGCTAAGTTTCGACGGCGGTGTGTACAAGATAACGGAATAATTGCATAGGACTGTCAAAAAGAATCGGAGCCGAGGCGTAATCCGGATATTTATGGACGTAGGGCTCCCAGAAGTCCGGGATCCTCCGGGAGCGAACTTATTATTGTCGGAGATTGCGATTGGAAAAGTGAAAAGCCCCTTTCTCTCAAACCACGAAACTCTATCAATTGGCCCTTTCGAAATCTACGACCTACATGCGTTTATTTATCGGAACCGGTTGTAAGATTTATAATTAGCTTCCGTATCCGGCCGGGCGATTTTTATTCAATGGGATTGATGCGCCTCTCTCGCTACTAGGTGATATCGTATTTTATTTTCGCCCCCGCCCTCCATCAGCCCCATGGTGGCAAATGGATAGACTCCATTAGACCGTGTAATACTTATACCGGTGGAATATCAAGTGATCCGGTGGCACGGCGGTTTGCGCGTGCCGCCATTACGGTCGCGTGCCCGGAAAACTTAATCCGGAAAGGCCCGGAGCGATCGCCCTTTCCCGGCGTGATTTTTACCGAATAATAACGGGCGAAAGTGACTGGAAATGACGGAAATCGCTGCCGAAAACGCGTCAAAACACTTAGCGGCCGCGTCGCCGCTCATCGTCAACAACGAATCGCGCTTTAAATTTTAATTAAAGCAAATTGGGGGCGATTTTTCACGACCCTCCGGTAGGGGCGACAATGAGTTTTAAGCCGTAACTATCTCTCCACGCAGGGTCTCTATTATTATTAAGTAGGTCGAATTTCGGATCCGGGCGCACAAGGGGCTATCGCTGGTGTCGAATTCGCAGCGTATTTACCTTATACACTTCGGACAATGGTTTCGTTATCTGCAAAGCAGCGAGGATACTCTCTCTCTCGAAGGGTCCGGGCTTTTGCGGGAATGTCTGTCAGATGGCAGATAGCGGCATTTCTCGGTCGTCATGTAGGCCCTTTGTACCTCGAATTAATTGTCCCGAAACCGCCGGACGGAAAAAGCCCTGAAAGGCCCGAAATCGAAAAGAGAAAAAAGGGATGTTCGGGCGTGGAAATTTGTAGGGGGCAAAAGTGGCGAAACGAACTTTTATTTAGTTTAGGCGGATTTATCCGGGTGCAAAAACTCCGTTTCGAGTCAATCAAGGTGCGGAATTGGCGGAATCCTTACATTCGCGAGCTTTATTTCGTCACGATGAACTTTGCGATAGTTTAAAGTTGGCCGGAAAGGGGTAGGTCAGGTATACGATGATGTACGGCCCTTTCGGCTCGAATCGAATTCCGATCGTTACGCGCCATTGCGGAATCTGCAAATGACTTTATCTCGTAGGTATTTCAGTCGAGTTAAATGCGATGATTAATGAGCCGGCGCTGATTTTCGAACAGGGGGGTCGCGTATTTATTATCGGAAAAGTCGCGTTATTTCGGCCCGGAATTTTGAGCGAGTTCGGCCGGAATCAGGCGAATTTGCGCGTTCGGTCCCGGAATGTCACGCACATGCCTCCGGCATCAATGGCCAGTCCGGAATACGTGACCTCGGTCGTTATTGTCGGTATTTCCGGTTGAGCGAGGAAAAAGCTCTTCCGGGTTTGAGCGTCTGCATAAGTGAATCGCTCAATCTCTAATCACTTTCGTTCCGGATGTACCGGATGTCCCGGTTATTACGAAAGGGTAAAGTGCAGTTTAGGTGGAGCTCGTTCGTTATCCCGGTCGAAAAAGCGACAAGAAAAAGAGTTGCACTGATGGCGAACTCTTACTAGATAGGACAGTAGATTAATCTTGTTAGTGGTTTTACGACTTTATCGCATTTTAATGCTTTTGAATTTTTCATGCGACGTTCCACCGACTCGCCTAATAACGATCGAAATTCGATGTCGACGAATAATGAAAAAGTCGAGCTGAAGAAACGGATAAATCGCGGAAGCTTTAATTAAAGTTGCCCGCGGTGTTTTTGAAGTCGAAAGTATAAGGCTTTAGTTAAAACGCGCGGCCCGAACTATTACGACTCGACAGAAAGTCGATATATTTAGTGGAAGCACTCGGAAAATCCGACAAATTCGCCCTCCGAACTGGGGATTAATCAGGTCTTATTTATAAGGCAGAAAGCGCCTCATTTTGCTACCCTCATCACTCCGGAATAAGCGGCCGCATGAAAATAAAAATCGATTCTGGCTAGAAATTGAAATGCAAATTTTTTAATCAACTCTTTCTAGGTAACCAACATTTTAATATCGCTACACGCAAACTAGGGTCGCGAAACGTTCCCATCCAGCCGTGTCTATTATACAGGTAACTCACATCTGAAATTTTGCAATTCTGTAGAGGAAAAATGTCACCGGAATAAAGGGAGTCCGGCCCCATTAGTGGGTCAAGGGGGCGACAAATCGGCCCGGGTAAATGGCGTGTCCTACACCGTCAGCCGGTTATTAGGTTTCGACATTTCGGTCCCTAAAAGGGCGCGACCGGCCCTTATACCGTCCCGGAGCTGACATTTGCAATTCAAGCAGATCCTGCAAACAATTGCGCCCGTCGCTTATAATAATCATGAAAATAAACCATCGTAGAGGGAAAAGGCGTGAAAATTTCGAAATAAGAGCGAGCATTATAGGGCACTCACGGTTTTATATCGAAGGTGCGATTCGAAAAAGGCGGACCCGTTCGATTTACCGAGACACTCCGACCGTGGAAACTTCAATATGAAAGCCCCAGCGACCGGATAAGGACGCGAGAGCTTTCAGGCGATTTCTATGTGGAATTTGTCTATGAACATGCAAATCGCCATTGACTCGAAACGGGGCGGCGTTTAATTAGTTTCGGACGAATTTCAATAACATTTTAATCACCCCTTTTTTCGTGGAAACCGAAAACACCGGACCATCGGAAAGAGGGGTGTCGTCTCGGAATGCGCGGAATTCTACTATGCACTGCGCCCCTTCCGGAACCCCCGGAATTCCGGAATTTATCATAGGTCGGCTTTTCCGCCGGTTTCTCCGATCCGGATCGCGCGGTTGTTATCGTTGGAGGCCGGCGAAAAAGGGCCGTATCTCGTCGGCCGGGGGGAATTGTGATGTCGCATCTGTTGGAGCGAAATTAGTCGGCAGATACCAGTTGCTTCCGCTTTCCTCTCGCGGCGCGCGGAAAATTAATCATCAGTCAAACCGACTACGGGAAATTCTTGACGGTACACCCGAACCGAACCGGTCGGATCCATTCATCATCTCACGGTTTCTGTTTAGGGCCCGATATGTCTTATCGTTTCGAATTTAGACGTACGTCACTTTACGGGGCGGAATGGAGCGGTAAAGCGGTGGGTCGAGCTTTAAGCCCGACTTTCGGATTATCGGATTAGGGGCGGAAGGTGTACCTTAAAAGCCCCCACAAATCCGGTTTTAATCGCGTTATTATTGCAGTCTGATATTAAATATTAAGTCCCCGACTAGGTGTATTATAAACAATTCCGAGTCTCAGAGTCACTCGGCTGAACTAATCTCGTTTCGCGTGTCCTTAATTAACTCGAGCGTGATACTTATGACGTATGCGGCGTTCGGAATTAATTCCTAGTTCGATTTTTCGAAATTGCGACTTTTCGATGGGAAAGTTTTCGTGGAGTGGGTCTGCGCTTGGGTAATAAATTTGAGATTTCCCGTGGCCTTTGGCGAGGAAAAGAGTGGAGGATTCTCTTTAAAATTGAACGAGTGCACTCGGGGGCGGCATCCTCTCGACGAAACGAAACCCCGGATGCGAGTCTCGTTCTGGAGGACCGCCGAGAAGAAGGCGAAGAAGAAGAAGAAGTGAACTCGCCTTCGTTCACTCATACTCGCACGCAATAACCAGCCCCGGTCGTAATTTCGTTAATGGGAAATTTGATTTTACAAGTTTTAATTGACAAACTTTTGCTTTTATTATTATACACGGCCCGAGATACGCTAAATAATAATTCGACTAAATACTTTGAGCCGAAACGTAATTTTAGAGTGCGTGATGTGTTTACTCATTTACCCGAAAAAAACTATTTTCGAAAACCCTTTCGGAATCCACTTAATTCCGTAGGATGAACTTTATCACTGTTTACCCTTAGAAATTGCAAGGCATACGAAACACTCGTTTACTTAGGTGGATTATACTCTATAATAATTAATAGGGGGAGGAGAGGTTGGGAAAAATCTTCGAATTTCTCAATAATAAATTACAACCGGAACTCGCCCTTCTCCGACTGTTATCGAGCCGGCGCCCTTAATTGCCTTAAATAAATTTCAACCATCATCGCGAGGAATTCCGTTATTATTCCATAAATTAGACCTGCTGTTCCATATATGGCGCCCGTGACGCAATAATAACGGCGAAAGCTTCAATTTTTTCGAGCTTTCGAGTAAAAATTCGGATCGCTAATTAATAGAGCTCGAGGCGGGCTTTAAGCGGCGAAAGCTGATGCGCTTTATCTTCCAGTCGCCGGTGGCGCGATACCTCTCCACTCGCTCCCGATATAACATAATACGAAAGAGGGATCGCTGAATGTAATTAAATCCGATACCCGACTCGGCACTTTTATCAGTAGACAGAGAGAGAAATTCGCGAGCCTTCGCGAATATCGAACGGGCCGGGAATTTCACTTTCGGCACGCCATTTCGAGCTTTCGTTCGATATACGACCGGCTAGTTTTCAGCTATTGCGTATAATGGGCCGGTTTTTCGAGTCAGCGTTTATCCGGTCGGAAAAACAACCGGATCTGCGAGGGAAAGAGTCTGAGGGTGGCTTATCGCCCGAGGGTCGTAAAAGCGGAATTATTCGTTCCGCCGACGACGAATAATCCCGCAACGAGTCCGCAGTAATGAAAATTCCGCAGGTGGATTCCGAAAAAATAATCGAACCCTCGATATCCGCTTTACAGAGGGGCGTAGGGGGTCGAAACAAATCGAGGCGATTTCGGAATTTAATTACACTTATAATATGCGCGATTAGGTGTTAACGCGATCCGCGGGGGCCTTAATGCGATTTCGGTGCGCCTCTGTGCGAAAATTACGGCGCGGCTTTAAAGCTCCACCGCGTCCCGTTATTATGGAAACATTTATGATATGGGAGAGCCACATTCTCCGACTTTAATTATGCAATAAATGCGGATGTCTGAGATTATACCGGGGCGTCGTTTACGGTAATAACGCACCTGACGTGTTTACGCCACCCCCCAGTTTCGTTTTACGGGCTTTTTTCCGGGCCCCAATTAAAATCGCGAAACTGATGGGGGGTATTAAAGCGTTTCGATCGCATCGTAATTAATATTAAATTGCCATTTAAAGAGGCTCTCTGTTAATTATGCACCTGATGGCAGCGGCTCTTCCCTCTAATAATAACACTGGGAAACTTTCAATGCGAAAGTGGCGGTATTAAGGGGTTGTCGTACTATTAGGTAGCTCGCGGAGCCTAATAAACATAAATTGCACCTCTGGGAGTGCCCTGCACCAATTAAGAGCGAATTCGTAAATCATTTCTATTTATTATACGGATTGATATGCGAGTGCAGCTCCTCGAGGTGGTTTTTCGCTTCTCGCGGTATACAGGGTCGAGCCGGGTCGTATACCTGATCCGGATTTTAAACACCCCCCCGGGGTGGTTTTTAATCGATTTCGCACTCCACGGGAAAACCGAAAACCGACCCCACGAACCGCCACCTGGGGCCCTTTCGGGTATTGAGAATCTTTCGATTAATTCGAGACCCGAAAACGGAAAAACTCCCCCCGGTCCTCATACAATTTTCATTAGGGAACGTTCCTGCGACTCGAAAACTTTTAATTGGCCACGATTATAAACCGGTCTATTCTCCGCTCCGGTTACAGTATAAAAGCGGGGTGAGTTTGTGCAGACAATGGGACTCGATTCAGTCGAAGATGACGGAGGAGGGCCGACAGAATTCGATCGCGATATTAATAAAAGGCGAAATAAAGGTGCATGGATTCTAGTCTATTACTCGATAACTCCGGAATGTGTGCACGAAATGGGAGCGCATGCGATGGATTCCTAAATAAATTGTATTCAAAGAAATTGAGATAGAATTCCAACCATCATCATAATAATTTCAAAACGATATTGGACGTGTTTTCATCAGTTTGATTACTACATATTTACAAATGATTATTTCGAATATACGCATTTCAATTAGCCCGTTGTAACCCGGTTAATAACGGGCATTCGAATAACATTCCCCGAATGTTGTGCATCAGGTCTTTTATATCGTCATATTCTGACAGTGGTAATAAATGGCCCATTCCGGAAATTTACTGGCCGAGTACATTGTCCCCTTTGTGCTTCAAGTGTGTGTGCACGATGGTGATGGTGTGCGGCCCTGGATTTATGGGCAGAATGCGAGACGTTTATTCCCGTTTAAGGATTTTCGGGTTCGCGGGGGGATGAAAGCGCGCCTCGGACTCTTCCCCGTAATAACTTCGCTCTGGGTCCGATAAAATGCAGAAAAGAGCGTCGTTTCGACGCCGGACGAGGCACGTCATTGTGTTCCGACATGAATAATAAACGCGCAACATGTATCTGTCCGACGACACGGTGAATAAACACGATACGAGTTTCCGGAAACGTTCACCCCTCAGAGGAAAGAGGCCAAAAAGTGACGAGATGATGGAGAGGATGCGGAACGAGAGTGGCCATCTTGGGAGGGAAATCGCACCCCTCGAATTTGCATTCCTAATTAATAATTAGAATAGCAATTAGGCCGTATCGAGCTTTCGCATATTTATTCCGTTTTATGATGGAATGGAGGCTCGTTCTCTTTTATTGCTTTATAATTCCAACAAAAACCCAGTCTCTTATGACTACAGTAAAAGCCTGGACAAATAACCTGCAACTTTATTAAACTACAGCAGTTCCCTAAGTGCGCCTCATATCGTTAGTTTTATTCAAGAGGAGTCTAATATGGTGGATGCGCCGGGATAATCAATTCCTCGATAATTTATTGTGGCACTTTTACCATAATGCGTCGGTCCATTACAATAATTGTCGAAAACCATTAGTGAATTGCAAGTTGCAAGGAGGGAGCAAATACCTACAGACAGTTTGTTGTTAGACAAACATTGCGAATTTCTTATCAAACAGAGAGCAGAATCGCGGACGGAGTACAGGAACAAGCACTAGACTGGTGTGTATTTGCACTGTTTTCGGACCTCTCTACAACAGTTCCCTTATGTAGCCGTCGAGCAAACATTTCGCTGCATCCTCGATCTCTTCGCTCCGAATAAATTTAACCGCATTCGCTTTACCCGGTAGCGTGAAGAGCACCTATTATTGTCTCTTCAAATAAATCAGTCTGGGTGTGTTTGGGAAATCCCCTAAGGTGATGCTGCATTTTTGCGAGAAAGCAGGTGCATTAGCAAATGAAACATTTCGACAATGTAACCAGACATCTTTCAAGAAAATAAAAAAGGGACTGGGAAATGGCTAAATCAGGGAGTCGGTGTGTGCGATCGATAATGGACTTTGAAAATCAGTGTATGTATTGTGTAATTGATTAACTTTTAGAAGTTGGATATAGGGAAAGGTAAAGTCGTCGAGTCTACTTCAGGGACTTTAAGGAGTACGGTAACTGCAAGACGTAGACCTACTTATAAACAAGTATCTATGAATAGAACATGAAGTTAATGCGTCTTTAGATCTTGAACTGCAGGAAGCTAATTGGCAATATCGAATTAATACCGCATCTCTCGTGGAGTTTCGTGCCGCCGCGGAAGTACTCGGAGCGACTTCGGTACCGTTCGGAATAACTTAAGCCGCTTAATAACCTATAAAAGTTTCATACTGTTCGAGTCTGAGGAAAAATAATAAACAATCGAGTCGAATTTCCCCCGGGACGTACTTATAAAGTTCCGCATTTAAAATCGCAATGATAAACGCCGGAAACTTTCGGGTTGATGGATGATGAGACGTCACTTCAAAGCTCCGGAAACAACTGGAAGTTTGAATCAAATTTGATCACGCTCCGGGACGTCACTCGCTGAGCCATCCATCAGCCCCCCCGAAAATACAAAAGAATAAATGAAACATGTTTTACCTGAATTCGTCGCTCCGATAGCGAAGACGGACAGGACGAAAAGCAACGAGAGCCGCGATGACGCCGGACAAGAAGACGCCTCCATGACGGAGGAGCTGCACCGGTCGTACTGAAGGAGGGAACGAGAGACGCCTGAAATGATAGGGGATGCGTCGCGACGCCAGACGTGTACCGGGTGACAGGAACGTGAGCGCGCCACTGAGACCAAATCCACAGGTGCATCGCCTCGATACCGCCCGGAGTTTGCGCAACGAAAGCTCGGGATAATGCGGAGGCTATGGAGAACCGAGAAGAGACCCGTCCACTTTAGCCGGAAAAGACACGAGAGGGATTGATTCGGCTCTCCGCTAAAACCCTCGCCTCGATCAAAATCCCATTAGCGATGGAAACCACTCGAAAACGCCTCGCCCCGATATCCCAGAGAAATAAAAGCCGACAAGTTTGAACTTTGTGTACTTTTATTCGCACGAAATACTTGTACATCCCTATTAAGCTTCATCGCATAATCCAAATCACATTCAGGGGACAGAACTTAATTATTGTTATTATAGGGACACAATTGTTACGGAAAATGCCGCTATCTTGGGTGTCTCCAAAATGGCGGCTTTGTCCGTATTACTAGTAGGTAAGTAATCCGTATTTTATACAGGCTGTTTGATAAAAACTCCAGAACGCCACAGTTTCTTTGGTTGTGATCTGATTTCAAAAACCCATTGACAAAAAATGATTTATGTTTCATGCACTACGAATAGAGCTTGATACCAAATTTTTTCCCTCAACTTCTTTTTTTAACATTGATAAATTTAAATTTTTAAGAATAAAGTACGATTACTTCTAATTCAATATTGAAGTATGTATTTTTCTCTTTACTATGGTATGTAGAAAGTGGACATTTTTTCAATGTTTATCCAAAGAAACGCATAAAAAGTTTCGCCCGATTTGAATTAAATTTTAAAAAATGTCAGTTTCAGGAGTGCTTTGGATTCCACAGCAAACGTGAAAATGACGTTTTTTGTTTAATCCGACCAAATCTGGCGAATCATTTTTTACGTTTTTCTGATGATTATTAAGGAAAATCAACTGTTTTATTGACCGATGCTATAGAAAAAAATATCTACTCCAACTTTGAATTGGAAATAATCGCGTTTTATTATTAAAAAAGTTAAATTTACCAATGTTGAAAAAAGAAGTTGAGGGAAAAAATTTGGCGGCAAGACCTATTCGTAAAGCATGAAAAATAAATCATTTTTTGTTGATGGGTTTTTGAAATCGGATGACAACCAAAGAAACTGTGGCGTTCTGGAGTTTTTATCAAACAGCCTGTATACATCAATAATCATACAAAATAAAATTAACTCTACACTAATAGTAGTTATGATTATTACAACTCATCGAAATACGTTTAGTTTACTTATGTTTAGACTTCTTCCTCTTCTTCTGCTTCTTCTTGTGTTTCTTCCGTTTTTTATCGCGATCTTCGTCGCTCGAATCCGAATCCGACTCGGAACTGCTCGAACTGGTCTCCCTCTTGGACTTCCTCTTCCTGTGGTGCTTCTTCCGTTTCTTCCTCTTCTTATCGCTGTCCGAACTGGAAGCGGACGAATCGCTGGTACTCGAAACGACTTTACTGGCCTTGACTTCTTCCACTTTATTGACCACCGCCGCTTTACCGTTATCCTTCTTATCGTCTTTATCGGACTCGCTTTCCAGATCGTAATCCGGCTCGAAATTGGCCTCGTCGATCGTCGGTTTCCGCTTCTGATCGGCCTTTTCCGACACCACTTTCGCCTTTTCACCATCATCCTCATTTTTAGTCTTCTTAGTCTGCGCCTGCTCTTCGTCCTCTTTACCAGAGTGCTTTTTCGTGGTCTTCTCCTTTTTGACTTTCTTGCCGTCTTTCTTTTTCGAGCGCTTCTCCTTTTTATCGTCGACGACGCTAGGCGACCTAGTGCGTTTCCTCTTAGTCTCTCGCTTTAAATCAGGTTCGTTTTTCCTAGTTTTCGACTTGGATCGATCCCGAACCGACCGCTCGTCGCGCCTTCGTGCAGGCTCGGCCTTTTCGTGTCGATCCCTTCGCGGGAAATCGTCGCGACGGTAATCGCGGCGATTCCGATCGCGATCACGATTACGATCGCGGTTGCGATCGTCGAATCGCCTGCGCTCGATCAGCTCGACTCGTCTATCTCCGGCCCGTCTCGGCGACGACGAACTCCGGGACCTCCGATCGATCTTGACGATCCTCTCGGCGTCATCGACTTTGACCCCGAGCCGATCTTTGACCGGAATCCTCGGCTGCGCCTGGATCTGAGCCGCGTTGATCACCGGAGCGTCCGGATTTTTCGCCATCTCGTCCAGTTTGCAGTCTTCGGCGATTTGCTCGAATTTCTCACCGATTTCCAGCGACTTTTCGTCTTCTTCGTCCTGCTCGAGGTCTTTCTCACCTGAGTAGAGTTTGACGCGATCGGTGCTGATCTTTTTGATTTCTATAGGGCGGATCGCGTTTATCGCCTTGGCGAAAATGGCGTTTTCTGCCCGCTTCAGCACCTCGTTCGTCACTTTACCCGATTTGTCTTTCGAGTCTCCACTTAAAGACGACTCGTTATTCGGACTCAATTGAGAGGCGTCTTCTTCGACTTCCCATTTCGATTTTTCGGGAATCAGGTGAGCCAACTCGTTTTTCACATCCAAATCGGTTTTTAGATCGATATCGGTCGTGTGAATCTCCAAAACCGAATAATCTTCGTAATCCGGGTTAACCGCCGGTTCTTCAGCGACATCTTCCGGCGGTTTCACGTAATTCGCGACCACCTCTCGATCGATCACGCCATCGACTCCTTCGTCGTACAAATCGATGTTGGGAGGCGGCGAAAATTGTTCTTCGGGTGCTTCCGGTAAAGGCGACCGTTCTTGCTCGATAACCTCTTTGATAATCGGTTCGGGATTTTCTTCTTCTTTGGCGGGAATTTCGAGATTTTCCTCTTTATTCTCGTCTTTGCTGTGCCGCTTCTCCCGGTGCTTCTCCTTTTTGTCCTTCTTCTTTTTCTTATCCGACTCCTTCTTGTCGCGTTTCTTCTTCTTCTCCTTACTCTTCTTCTTCTCCTCGTCGACAGAAGAGCGCTTCTTCGCCCCGTCTCGCTCTTTAGCGTTATCGGACGATTGGTCGCGTCGTTTCTTCTTGTGCCTGTCGGAGGTGACGTCTTTGTCCCTCGACTTGGACTTCTTCTTAGGGGTGGCGCTCCTCTTGCGTTTATCGACGTGAATATTGGGGGACCTGCTGCGTTTCTCCCGTCTCTCCTTGGAGACTGCGGTGCTTTTTTCGCGTTTTTCGTCCGGTTTCTTGCTGTCAAAACGGTCGTTGGGGCCGATGGGGTGCACTGGGGGTTGGGGTTGGTCGAAACGGGGGTCGAAGCGGGGCGTGGGCTCCATGCCGGGCACGGGCGGCTCCAGCTCGACGCCGGGCGGCGCGATGTCGTCGAAGCGCCGCGACGGCGGCATCATCATGGGCGGCTGGTTCGGGAGCATCGCGACGCCGTGCTGGTGGTGCTGCTGGTGGGGCGACTCCTTCTGCCCCATGAACGGGGGGTGGTGGTAGTCGCGGGGCGGGTGGTACCTGCCGGATATCGAGAGATTAGTACGGAGACTTATCGGTGATTGCGATTTTCGACCATTATTAAAATTTAAAATTAACTTATTAATTAAGAAGCTCGATTTTGGGGGGAAACCAACCGGCTGGGTGTTTTATTATTATAGGTCTTGGGGCGAGTCGTCTGACGCCTGCAAAAGTATTTCTACAACAAACTGTTTTTTTTTTGCCTTCTTTCGGTTCTGTTCGAGGTTTTCTGGTCTTCTTGGGTACTTGAGTAAAATTAAAGATCCCCTTCTTGTGGATTATTCACACGGTGGTACGTCTTCTAAATACCTAAAACATACTTGAACCAAAATCATGATGAATGTTCTATACAGAGTGAATACACAGGGATGGGATGCAATATTTATTAGGTCTTCTTGTACAGGCAGATAGTAGAGTACAAATTGCTATTAAATTAATAGAACAGTCCTCGGTCCACAGTAAGCCATAAATAATAAAAATATCACAAAATTATCACAGGAAATTGAATTGCAATCAATAGAAACCACCCACATTATCTCAAATAGGTATGTAGTTTACTATTTTGGTACATGAAAAATCATGTTGGTAGTTTCTGTACAAATTATTTTACAATCTTTAAAACCTACACGACTTGCGAGGCGGCCATTTTGGACGATTCTGACATTAACAACAACATGGCGGCATCGCAAAGTGCAAGTACCCTCTGATACCGACAGAAACAAAGACCACTCATTTTTGACAAAATGACACATGCAAACTGATTGAGAGGGTTCTTTGCTTGTTTTCATCGACTGGACTTTAACAATGAGAAAATCTATCAATTAATATTTCATTAAAATCGTATTTATAGAACGAAAATAAGAGAATTTCCCTTTAACCAGAAATTTATGACTCATGGTTAGCCACTACATTTATGACGTCAAAGAAACACGCAAATCCCCCATTACACCCGACAAACAAAAAAAAACACACAATCATAATATCTATCAATACCAATTTCGTTCCGTTATAATAACCCCCAGTCATTATCACCAAGACGTATCTACACGCCCTTACTTAAATACCTTTTTTTGTTTGAGAGAACATTTCTATAAAAATAGAGCGCAGAAAGCCGGAATCAATCCATCACAATTCTCATATACAGCGCAATTCAAAAGTATGAAATAATAAAATCGCTTCATCTTCATAATAAGAAACTAAATTTAGTAACTTTTTTTAGAATAATATTCCATCCTCATGAATAACCCTGTATGATGATAAATAAAATAACACACAAGTGGAGCGATTGTGGCTCCCCGTATCCGCAATAACAATAATAATGACAGTAATTAAAATGATAATCGTAACGATAATAATAAAACGAAACTTAACTTGGAATTAATCCTAATAGAATCGAGAAACTTATTGCAGAGGGCACTGTACCTGTTCGGCGGAAACCCGTGCTGCTGCTGCATCTCGGGCGGCGGCGGTTGGAAGTAGGCCCCCGGATGATTCGCGGGCGGAGGCGGCGGCCCCCTGCCCGAGGGCGCCATCCCCGAGGCGCCGCCGCCCCACTGGTTGCCCTTGGGCCGGCCCGCTCTCTCCTCGTACGCGTCGAAGTAGCCGCCGTAGTTCCGGTTGCCGCCGTCCCTGCCCTCCCGGCCGCCCTCCTTCTCGCGCCGCCCGTGGTGGTGCGGCTGGTGGTGGTGGTCCCGCTCGTCCCTCGGGTCGCGCCTGTGCTCGCGCTCCCGCTCTCTGTCGCGATCGCGATCGCGCTCTCGGCTGTATCCGCGATCGTCTCGGCCGTAATCGTAATCGCGATCGCGCTCGCCTCGGTGATCGTCGTGGTCGCGGTCGCGGAATCGGTCACCCACATGCGCGCCCTCCTTGAACCTGTGCCTGAAACAAGCGAAAAACCACAATGAATAAAACACCAAAGACCAACATAATATGGCGACCAGAATTACGATATGTTAATTTACTCTACTGGACATATTTTCCCAAGTTGACCCAAAAAAGGGACGAAATCCAGTAGATTTCGAATATAAAGACATTTTGAAGGATCCCGATGCCGTCGTTATAACCGATTTTACTGTATGCGAAAGAAAATACTGAATTTTGCTGTAAATATGGATTTAACTAGAGATGGGTTTTGGCCCGGAACGTTTCATTTGTTCCGTTCCTTCCCGGAATGATTCGGAAATATTCCCGGAATTTTGAATTCTCAAATTTTGAAAACTGTTTTTGCGATATTTCGATCCGTCGGATCAAGAGCTTCAATTTAATACCAAACACCCTATACAAATATAGAATCGGGGGCACTAGAAATGAAAAATATATAAAATCGCGGAAAATTCGAAATAGTACAAATTTGAGTCTGTATATCTCAAAATGATAAACTATAAGCACACCAATTCAATAATTTAATGATCATTTCTTCGGTTAAAAGAAAACTTTGTTGAAAACCACTTAAATGAAGGGAAAAAAGAGCAAATTGACTTAATTTTTTTTGTTAATTACGTTTTTGATTTTGAGTACCTACTATATGACTTTAAGCCCCTTTTCCCTAAAATAGGTCTCATACTCGGTCTCATATTTGAGTTCGTACTCGGTCCTACGGTCAAGCTCGTACTTGGTCTCATACATATTTTCATTATTTTCAGTAATTATCGTGTTTCCAGTCAAAACTTGAGACCATAACGCACATAAGTACAATAGGAACAGTTGTTTCCACTGATATTTACAAGAAAATACAAGTTCACACACAGTTTTATAATGACGTTTGTGAATATTCCCGGCAATTTATGAAAATTCCCGGGAATTTGGGAATATTTCCGGAATGTTTCGAATGATTCCGATTAATGATTCTTCGGCCCAATCATTCCTCCCGGGTTTATTCCCAAATTCGGAATATTTCCGAACTGGGAATAAACCCGGCGACCCATCTCTAGATTTAACCATCAGTACCGACTCACTTTCCGTGATAAAACAGGAAACTGTGATCATTTTCATTGGCGAGTGGTGGCGCCCTCTATTGGAAATTACGAAATTACCAGCAAGATTTCTGTAAAATAGAAGACCGACATCTAGGAGAATTGTTCAAAACCAGAAGTGTCAATTTAAAGCTGAGGTTAGAACAACTTCGAATTACTTTTTTCAGTTTTCCAAAAGAAAAATCGAGCAAAACCCGCAATAATGATAACTCGTTGCATATTCTTGCGATTATTTCACCCTGCATCGAATTTTGCAAACGAAAATTTAGAAATCGAATGACAGTTGTACCGCTTCGTCAGCGGTCCTCAAAATGTTACCACGCTTGCGCGATGGATCGACTAAATCAACTTTCTACGTAAACCATGCACAACAACGACCAGTGTCAAAACCGTCTACGTGACTGACCTTGGGGGTGACCGTAACGGGGGCGGCGACCGGTAGCGCGACGGCGGCCGCCGTCTCGGCGAGTGTCTCGGGGAGAAATCCCGAAACGGGGAGCCGCCCCTCATACTGCCGGAGAACGACCTCGATCGCGACCTATAATAAAATTGCATGAACCAAGAAAAAACGAGACAACTTTCGCTCGATTCTTTCCATTGATTTTTTCTTTCTTTCGAATCTCTCAGAGATATCGACCAATCGATTTTACCTGCTGATCGAAAAAGACCTGGACCGGCTCCGCGATAAGCGACGTCTCGGCGAACGGCTCCTCATCCTCCGGGGCGACCTCGAGTAGCTCCGACTGCGACTCCTGCTTCGGCTGTAGCTCCTCTTCTGCCTTTTCCGCCGCTCCCGCTCGTCCTTTTCGCGCAGCATCCTATTGAAAGCGGCCAACGGATCGTCTATCACCCTGGAAATATCAAGAACGTGAAATGGAGATTTAAAAAAAAATTATTTTCAAGCAATTACCCTGAAGGAGTCCGCCCCCTGACCCTGCGATCCCCCACCGGATAATCGCGATGGGGCCTCGGATTAGGCGGGTAGTTCTGCGCGTACATCGAAGAGGGCGGCGGGGGCCCGGGCAGCGGCGGCCTGCTCGCGTCGAAAATCGCCCTCGGCGGCATCCCGTACCCCTGCTGCATGTAAGGAGGCGGCGCCGCCCCTGGTGGCGGCAGGCGGAAATTCGGGGGCGGCCCGTTGGTAGGCGGGAAGCCCCCGAGCGGCGCCTGCTGATTCGGCGCATAGCCCGGCGGAATGACAGGAGGGGGGCCCGCCATGGGCGGCGCGACCGCTATAATAGGGGGCATCGCGCCGCCACTGGCTCCGTACGGGGGCCGGACCTCCTGCTGCTGCTGCTGCGGCTGCTGGGGCGGGTAGGCGGAAGAGCCCGAGCCCCCCATTCCGGGCTCGTCCACCGTCGGAGTGCCGGGCCTGTCTTCTGCCCCGCTCCGGCCCGAGAGTTCGGCGTACGGAGACTTGCGACTCCTGTGGACTCGTCTCGAAGGCGAATGGTTGCGGGACGCCGCCTTCTGGTCTTTCGGCCTCTTCGAGGTTTCTTTCGGGGTTTCCGGGGGCGAAACTCCGGGGGGCGCGTCCGACTGGGGTTCTAACTCGACTTTCGGGGCTTCTTTCAGGTCTTTTTCCTCGTTTTTCGAGTGTTCGGTCGAGTCGGCTTCGCTGATCACGGTCTTCTCCTCCATTTCTATTTTCGTGTCGAGGGAGGAGGGCGAAGGGGCCGCTTTGATGCGGTTCGCCTCTTGGAGGATCCGCGCCGGACGGTAGATCGCCTTCTTGACGTAGCCGGTCGTGTTTTTGAAGTTGGAGACGGAATTTCGCAAAAATCTAACGGGAAAATTAGTTATTCTGGCAAATTTTCGTTTTTCAGTGAGCGTGTTCACCTGTTCGGTATCAAAGTGTCCGGAGAGATGTCCTTCTCGTGGCAGTCGGGGCACTCGTGATCCTCCGAGTCGAGCAGGAAGCTTCGTATGCATTCATCGCAGAACGAGTTGCCGCAGCAGGGGATCATGACCGCGTCGATCAGCAAATCGGAGCAGATCGAGCACAGCAAATCCTCGGGTATTTCGGTTTTCTGTTCTTGGATTGGCGGCGCTGGGGCGGTCTGTTTCTGGGTGTAGGTCTGATGATCCAGTAATGGGACAGCATATGAGCCATTTTGAGTCATCATGGCGCCGGGCACCAAGGGACCTTCGACCGGCACCATGAAACTCAACGGTATTCCGGTGCTTTTCTTGATTTCGATGGGTTCCTTTGAGAATTATACAATAATAAAGATAATTACCAAACAATCACAGAAAATCGTTTACCGGTCCTTTGCTCAGAGGGCAGTCTTTGATCCAGTGGCCCATTTGGTGGCACTTGTAGCACCGGTAATTGGCGGGGACGACTCCCATTTGATTGGCGCCTCTGATCTTCATATAACTGAAAATATGTCCATCAGTGATCGAATTTGCACAATGTTGCGAAACTCACTTGCTCGGGTCGTAATCTTGGGTGGACTGAGACATCATCGCCTTGATTTTGTCCTCTTCTGGGGCATCCAAATTCGATAAATCCACCGCCTTGGCGATGGGGCCTCCCTCATCTAATTTGGTGGGTGGGGTGGCGTCGCCCCCGTAACCTTCCCATTGTTTGTTTTTAGTCTGAATCGAATTGGGTATGCGAGCGATCAATAAAGACGTATTTTTAGGAATCAACGCGTTCCCATCATCGTAAACTGCAAGGAAGATAAATAGTGAGGTTACGTTGTCACAAAACCGGATTTTTTCTGCAAACCTTCTTTAGTTTGGGCATTGGTGACTTGCAAATCGAAATCGGTGTTTTTACCGATACGTTTCTGTTGCACGATGGCATTTTTGAGATCTTTAACGGAAATGTGGAGTCCATCGAATGTGACCGTATCGTATTCGAGTGCGGTTTTGAATTTGTAGTGGACAGACATGACTTCCGCGTTAGGAGGCAAGGACACTAGTCGAGGCTTTGAGCTTCTAAAATTCGAGAATAATAAGATTTGTGAACATTTAGGCCTAGGAGAGTGTACTGACCTTTAAACGCCGGTCAAGGGAATAAAGAAGCAGAGGCCAGGGACTCTGCTCACTTCACTTTCAAATTATTCAATTATGATTGTTCAATGCTTCAATTGCAAAAAATTATTTATTTATACACGTTTATACAATAAAATCCCTTATAAACATTTCCAACAGGACTTGATTGACGTAAAAGAAGAAACATTTGAACCAAAATGGCCGACTGACAGTCAGTAGCCAGGAATGCCAACCGAATCACCTGTCTGGCTAAACCTAGAGCACAATCTAACCGGGAAATTTGAATCTGTTAATTTAAAATATTAATTACCATATTCGGTTGTAAAGACAAAAATATAATGGAAGACACATGGAAGATAATGAACTGACAATCATAAAAACAATGAACCCAGTTTCGTATTTTAAAAGCACTTTAAAATCATCAAGAATACGGTATTTTGCCATAATCGAAACAAATTCCAACAATAATTAACTAAATATGAAATATCAATCACAATCAGTGCAAAATATGGAGCACGAACTGTTTTCGACAAGAAATAAAAATGTACATGGACATAAATGCGGCTTGGTCGCAGAAGAAGCAATTATCGTTCGCTACATAGACAGTGGATTTTTCGTAAACACTAGAAGAGCTTTCAAGAAATTGTTCATGGTTAGTCCAAAAAGTCCCGAAACTAAAGCCGTCTTAAAATCCACTTGTGAAATAAGATTAGAGGAGGAAAAACATCTCCGATATCACTATAACATGATTCATCCATTTAGCACCTTCAGGTATACTTTTTATGCACTTTGGGCGGTATACTTAATTTTATTATTTTAAATTTGTCTTTGGCTATAGGATGTATTGGGAAACAATCATGATTCCAGTGTATATAACACTTCTAACACTAATTCCGATGGAATTGTGCGCGGGTACCGTTCCGACCCTTTACTATGTCTCTATAAAATTCATCTTTGATTTCATCTCAATAGTGGACATAGTTTTGTTCTTTTTTACTGGATATATACAGAAAGAAACCCAAAAAATCACATTGGCCAAAAATAAAGTGGTTAGGCGTTATGTAACCCATTATTTTTTGGTTGATTTCCTCTCGACTGTTCCAATTAGCATGCTCACGTTTATATTCGATTATAATTTGAAGTTTACTGGAAGATATGGCTCTGTGAAATTAATCTTGGTTTTGAAGCTTGCCAGAATTCCAACTTTACTTGGATACCTCCGAAAATTTTTTGAGGTAAAAGAATTACACATACCTATCTAGGTATACAAAGTACGGGAGTTTTAAAGACTAGTGGATCAATGATTCACTGATACCTACTCCTGCACTCATCCTGCGCAAATGAGATCAACCAATTTTTTCCAGATGATGCACATCATGACCCTCTATTTGACAATACTCAAATTCATGTTAATGTTCTTCTTATTTCTGTTGTGGACAACTTCTCTGTTTTACGGAATCATACCCGATTCTGACTATTTTCACGAAGTTTCCCATACACTTAACGGCCGATTTATAACGGAAGCGCAAGATGTTATCCTGCAATGGTTGTTAATAACCCCGGGTGGAAAGGACGATGTTGTCAGCGAATTTGACATCTTCTTGCAACCGATCTGTTTGATCATCGGGAGCATTTTGTATATGATACTATTAGCGCAAATGATGCAAATTTATAATAGGCACGCGAGCTCAAAAAATAAATACAACAATCTTGTGCAACAAATCGGAGAGTATATGGAATATAAAGAACTGCCTGTTCAGTTACAAGAAAAAGTCTTCCGTTATGTCGATTTCAAATTCCAGAAGAATATTTACAAAGAGGCGGATATTTTAAATACTCTGTCATCGATTTTAAGAGAAGATATTTTGCTTCACAATTGCAAAAAGCTCGTAGAAAAAGTTGATTATTTCAAAGACTTGCCGACCGCTTTGATTTCGAGGATTGCGATAAAACTGAAATCTGAAATTTACTTACCCAATGATGTCATAGTGCAAGCGGGAATCACTGGAAATGCTATGTATTTCATTTTGATCGGTACGATTGCCGTTTATACGAGAAATGGAAAAGAAATTTGTCACCTCAATGATGGCGCACATTTTGGGGAAATTGCTTTGGTAATAAACGAACCACGCGTGGCCACTTGTGTCGCAATTAAAGAATGCGAACTTTTCCGTTTGAGTCGTAAAGATTTCCACGAGGCCATCCAACCTTTTCCGGAATTGAGTAACAAAATTAAAACTTCCGCCTTGGCGAGACTCGAAACAACCAGAAAAATCATGGAACAAGTACCTGATGAAGAGGAGTAATCGTTCGTTACTTCGTTACCTTTTGAATGATTATTATTGTTATAAGACACTGTTGAATAAAATCGTCTCCTAGATGATTAAAAACTTGTTTACTTTTTGACAATTTCCTTTCAAAAAATTATTATTATGGAACACGAATTCAAAACTTTCATAAGAAATGTGCACGGGCATCGGTGCGCCCACCAGCCAGAGGAACATATTCTCGTCGAATATATTAATGAAGGATTTCTCGTGGAGTTTCGCAGGAAACTCAAAATCATATTCATGGTGGATTCGTCGCATCCAAGGGCTAGAGAAATTTTCAAGTCCACGTATCGCATGAGAATGGAAGAAGAAAGGCATTTGGAGAAATATTATTACATGATTCACCCTTACAGCAGATTTAGGTAAGTTCTTATAAAACATTGCTTTTTACAGGAGGAACAAAGAAACTCATCGTTTCTTCTTCAATCCTTGAATATTCTAAAAATCAATGTTTTTCAGAATTTATTGGGAAACTATAATGATGGTGGTTTATTACACTCTTTTAATGGCATCTCCATTCTTATTAACTCAAGAGTTTACCGATATGGGTACAGTCTCAATGAAGTTTACGTCAGATTTGATCTGCTTCATTGACATACTGTTATTCTTCGCTACCGGTTATTTAGATGTAAAAAGTCAGAAAATTGTCTTGAGCCCTTCCAAAGTATGTCGCCGTTATGCGTTGGGTCATTTGATTTTCGACATTTTGGCAACACTACCGACACATTTCTACAACAACATAACTCAAACGAATGATACTCATTTGAGAATGACCAGAGTTTTATGCGCGTTTCGATTAGCTCGTCTTCCAACAGCAGCGGGTTATCTGCGCGACTTTCTAGAAAGAAAACATTTCTACAGTTACTACTTAAAAATCATGACATTAATCCTAAATTTCGTCATTATCGTCATATGGTCTTCGGTTATCTTGTATCTACATTACATTTTTTTCGTTGCCCATAAAAGTGAATTTCCCACAACGTTCTTCGATCGTTGGCAGCAGTTGTTGCAAAGTTTTAATACAACTTTAAAAAGATTTATGTTCACGGGGACTGGACATCCATCCTCGCACGAAATCCAGGCAATCCTGTTTGGATTTCTCTATTTTGTTATTGGAGCTGTAATAAATTACACAATATTCGGTAAAATAGATGCTAATCCCTTAAATGAAATCTATAAACACTTACTTTTTAGCGATAATTGTTCAAATTTGTACAAAACACAATTCTGCAAATAATAAATACAAAGATATGATGCTTCAAGCTGATGAATATGCGAAATATAAAGAGATGCCACCTGCTTTGAGGAATAAGGTCTTCCAATTTATAGATTTCAAATTCCAAAAGAATATTTATGATGAGAATTTGTTACTGAGCACCATGTCCACTTCGATGAAACAAGAAGTCCTTCTGAGTGGAACTAAGAATTTACTGGATAAAGTCGATTTTTTCAAAGATCTTCCTTTAAATATCATTCTGAGAATTGTGGAAAACTTGAAATCTGTAATCTTTTTGCCTAACGATGTAATAGTTCAAGCTGGAATTGTTGGGAATGCTATGTATTTCATTTATGTTGGAACCGTGGCGATTTACACAAAGGCCGGAAAAGAGGTTCGGTTTTCTATATTTCGAACGTAAACTTTCCAACGCAAAATATTAAAAATTCGTTTTCAGATTTGCCATCTCCACGAAGGTAGTCACTTTGGCGAAATTGCTTTGATAATAAACGAACCAAGGATCGCAAGTGTTTACGCAGTTGAGGAGTGCGAATTGTTCAGATTGAGTAGACGGGATTTCCAAAAAGCCATAGAACCTTTTCCTGAAGTTATTGATAAAATTAAAAGCTCTGCTCTTGGTCGACTCAAAAACACCTTACGTGTCATGGATGATGAAGAGGTTGAAAATGCAGATCCGGATAATACACAAGGCGAACATAGCGATCCTACTGATAAACGTTATTAATAATTATTTATCGTTGGTATTATATTGTTAACTATTATTGAAATACAGTTTGAAATACCGAAATACTGATATGAAATATTGCATGCGAGTATTGAGCGATAAAATCAAAAAATAAAACTGCGGAGGAATATAACTACCCAAGTCTGATCATTGTTCGATATTGTTGAGAAAATCGTTTCCAAGCCTTCCAAGCACAGTTTCCAAGTGAATTGCCTTTCTTTTTGACAACATGTTGACAACTTTAAAATATTGAAAGTAATTATGGAACGCGAATTGAAAACTTTTATAAGAAATGTGCGCGGTCACAACTGCGAACATCAACCAGAAGAACATATTCTGGTCGAGTACATAAATGAAGGAATTCTTGTGGAGTTTCGAAGAAAACTAAAATCGCTGTTTATGGTGGATGCATCGCACCTGAGAGCTAAGGAAGTTTTCAAGTCCACTTATCGCATGAGAATGGAAGAAGAAAGGCACTTGAATAAACATTATTACATGATTCATCCTTACAGCAAATTCAGGTGAAAAACCATGCAGGGGTCTCAATTTATAACATTACTGCCACCGCAGGCATTTATTTCTCTAAAAACCGATCTGTTTCAGAGTTTGGTGGGAAACTTTTATGATATTGGTGTATTACAGTCTATTAATCTTTTCTCCGCTGTTATTGAACCACGAGAAATCCGATTTTCCCTTGGTAATTTGGAAATTATTGATGGATTTAATATGTTCCGTCGATATAATTTTCTGTTTCATAACTGGTTATTTGGATGTCAATAGCCAAAAAGTTATCTTGAACCTTCGCCAAATAGGTTGTCGTTATATCTGTAGTTTTTTCCTTTTCGACTTCGTGTCTTCCTTACCGATACATTTCATTCTCCAGATGACGAAAACTTTTTACACTCCTCTAAGATTTTTCAAAGCTTCATTCCTATTTCGATTAGCACGTCTCCCTACAGCGGCAAGATATCTGCGCGACTTTCTCGAAAGGAGACATTTCTACAGTTACTATTTAAAAATTTTTACCTTAGTTATAAATTTCATCATTGTCATCATTTGGTCTACACTTCTCTTTTTTCTATACACATATTTTTTCGTTCCTGCTGATCACAAAAATCTCAGCCCTGAAGAACGTTTGATGAGCATGTTGATCAGTTGTAATATAATTCTGAGACGGTATCTGTTTATAACGACCATCTACAAACCTAATTTTGAAATTACATCGGTATTGATCGTATTTTTCTGTTTCTTAATTGGAGCTGTAATGAATTACACAATTTTTGGTATAATTGATGCATATACTCCCCACAGAAAATCCTTAAATAAGTAATTTTTTAGCAATAATTGTACAAATTTGTTCAAAACACAACTCTGCTACGAATAAATACAAAGACATGATGCTTCAAGCTAATGAATATGCCAAATATAAAGATATGTCGCCAGCCTTGAAACAAAAACTCTTCCAGTTCATAGATTTCAAATTCCAAAAGAAGGTTTACAATGAGAATTTTTTATTAAGCACCATGTCCACTTCCATGAAACAAGAAGTCCTTCTGAGTGGCACTAAGAATTTATTGGAAAAAGTTGAGTTTTTCAAAGATCTGCCTTCAAACATCATTGTAAGAATTGTGGAGAAGTTGAAATCTGTAATCTACCTTCCTAACGATGTAATAGTGCAAGCTGGAATTGCCGGAAATGCCATGTTTTTCATTTATGTTGGAACTGTGGCCATTTATACAAAGGCCGGGAAAGAGGTTCAATTTTCTATTTTAAAAGATTTTCATGTTAAATTATGAAAAATTTGTTTCAGATTTGTCATCTCCACGAAGGCAGTCACTTTGGCGAAATTGCTCTGATTATAAACGAACCAAGAATCGCAAGTGTGCACGCAGTCGAGGAGTGCGAATTATTCAGATTGAGTAGACGGGATTTCCAGAAAGCCATAGAACCCTTCCCTGAAGTCATCGACAAAATTAAGAGTTCTGCTTTAGGTAGACTAAAAAATACCTTGCGAGTCATGGATGATGAAGAAATTGAAAACGCAGGCCATGATAATGCAGAGGACGATAATAATACTGATAAACGTCATTTGTAATAATTTATTGTTGATAAATTGTTCACCCAAAGTTTAATTACATAATGATTCCATATAATAAAATGAATTTCTAAAAGATAAACCAGAGATAGTCTGGTTTGGTATGGTTTGAAATTCATGTGTCACAATGACCAATCACCATGCGATTTCCAATTAAAAACTTGTTCACTTTTGACATTTTCCTGAATTTTCCTAATCAAAAATAATTATTATGGAACGCGAATATAAATCTTTTATAAGAAATATACGCGGCCACAATTGCGCACATAGACCAGAAGAACATACTCTTGTCGAATACATAAATGAAGGAGTTCTTGTGGAATTTCGCAGGAAACTGAAAATGTTGTTCATGGTGGATTCGTCGCACCTAAAGACCAAAGAAGTTGTCAAGTCCAGTTATCGTATAAAAATGGAAGAGGAAAGGCACTTGCGAAAATATTATTACATGATTCACCCTTACAGCAAATTCAGGTATACAAAAATACTACTGACTGAATATTTCACCAAAAACCGATACGTTAATTCCAGAACTCATTGGGAAACATTCATGATGGTGATCTATTACACTCTTTTGATCTTGTCTCCTCTGTTATTCACCCACGAACGATCCAATTGGATAGTTGTAATCTTGAAATTATTGATGGATTTGATCTGTTTCGTCGATATAATCTTGTGCTTCGTAACTGGTTATTTGGATGTGAACAGCCAAAAAGTTGTCTTGGACCCTCGCAAAATATGTCGCCGCTACATGTGCGGTTTTTTCATCTTCGACTTTTTGGCTTCCTTACCGATACATTTCTATCTGCACATAACGGAAACCTTTGATACTTATGAGCGGTATTTCAAAGGTGCAATAATATTTCGATTAGCTCGTCTTCCGACAGCAGCGAGTTATCTGCGCGACTTTCTCGAGAGAAGACATTACTACAGCTACTATTTGAAAATCATGACCTTAATCATAAATTTCATTATTGTCATCATGTGGTCTGCGATCATCTTCTTTTTATACACATATTTTTTCATTCTTGGTGGACATCTGAAAATGTCCCGTGATGAACGTTTTCTTGGTATGTTACACAGCTGTGACATAATTTTGAAACGGTATCTCTTTATAACCACTACCTATAAACCTAATTTCGAAATTTCAACAGTGATGATAACACTTTTCTGTTTCGTAATTGGAGCTGTAGTAAATTATACAATTTTCGGTATAAACTCGATACGTCTATCTCACAGAAAATCATTTAACAATCATTTTTATAGCAATAATAGTACAAATTTGTGCGAAACATAACTCTGCAAATAATAAATACAAAGACATGTTACTCCAAGTGAATGAATATGTTAAATACAAAGATATGCCGCCGGATTTGAAACAAAAAGTCTTCCAGTTCATAGATTTCAAATTCCAAAAGAACATTTACAATGAGAATTTGTTATTAAGCACCATGTCCGCTTCGATGAAACAAGAAGTCCTTCTGAGTGGCACTAAGAATTTATTGGACAAAGTTGATTTTTTTAAAGATCTGCCTTTAAAAGTCATTGTGAGAATTATGGAGAAGTTGAAATCTGTTATCTATTTGCCTAACGATTTAATAGTGCAAGCTGGAATTGTTGGAAATGCGATGTATTTCATTCATGTTGGAACTGTGGCAATTTACACAAAGGCCGGAAAAGAGGTTGAATTGCCTGCTTTCAAAAACATCAAGGAGGAATAACATGGTGTTTCGTTTCCAGATTTGCCATCTGCAAGGAGGAAATCACTTTGGTGAAATTGCATTGATAATCAACGAACCAAGAATCGCTAGTGTTTACGCAGTGGAAGAGTGCGAATTGTTCAGATTGAGTCGTCGCGATTTCCAAAAAGCCATAGAACCTTTTCCTGAAGTCATCGACAAAATTAAGAGTTCTGCTTTAGGTAGACTCAAAAACACTTTGCGAGTCATGGATGATGAAGAGCTTGATAACTCAGACCCTGATAACACAAGGCGATCTTACTGATAAATGTTACCTGTGATTGTTGTTAATTAATCGTTAATAAATTGTTCCAATATTATTGAGAATATCTATAGAAACGGCATAAACAATAAAATTTCTGACGCATATTTTGAAGACATAAAATCGAAATGGAAATTGAGGAAGAACTACTGCCCATCAACAAAAATGTTCCGGGACATAACTGCACTTTACCAAGACACGAAGATGTCACCGCCCTGTACATCGACAACGGGCTGTTGGTGAATTTCAGACGTTCTTTTCGTAAATTCCTCATGGTCAGTGTGAAATATCCTCGAACCAGAAGCATATTTAAATCGACAGCACAAATAAGGAATGAAGAAGAACGACATTTACGTCACCACTACTACATGATCCACCCTTTCAGCGAGGGAAGGTTAACATCACTTTGAAATACTTTTACAATACGTTTGACAAGACAGTTAATGGATATTTCAGATTCTTTTGGGAGACTATGATGATCTTCGTCTATTTGCTGCAGATGATCATTATCCCAATAGAAATAAGCGCATACAATGAAACTGATACGAGTGTAGAGGATGTTGAAATGTTATTGAGCATACTTTCCTACATAGATGTTGTGTTATTTTTCAACACCGGTTTCTACAACGTGGAAAGTCAGAAAATCATAATGGAGCAGAAAAAAGTCGCCCTTCACTATTTATTTCCATTTTTCTTCATTGATTTCGCATCCTCCTTCCCTGTAAATTTCATGGTATACCACGTCTTTCCAAAATTCGAAGGTTTCACCGTCAAAAGTTTCACAATTTTAAAAATACTGCGATTACCGACCCTGTTCAGATACCTGAAGAATTCTTATCGAGTGAGTGTTGAAATCGGACGCTCTCACAACTATTCGATTCGTAAATTATCTTGTGTTGCAGAGATGGAACTTTTCAACTATCAGTTTGAAAATCGTCAATTCCTCTACTTGTTTCTTCCTCGCATTAATCTGGTTGACCTGTATCACTTATTTGTTTAGAAGGCAGAGAAAACACGAAAGCTCCTTCAAAAAAAATTTTACTCTCTCTGAAAAACTCATAGTATGTTGTCGCGATGCCGTACTCAGACTGATGTCGGTCCTGAATACATCAGGCTTGAAACATAAACCGATCGACCTGATATTTCAGTGGCTGTGCGTGATCCTTGGAATGGTTTTCAGTCTGGTACTACTAGGTAATCTTAGATAATCAACTAATCGAAAACTCAAAAATCATCACAACTGTTCCAGCACAAATCCAGCAATTTTACAACAGGCGTTCGAGTGCCAGGAACAAATACAACAACGTCATCCAACAACTCGGAGAGTACATGAGATACAAAGAGTTGCCGAACCATCTCAGAGAAAAAGTCTTCCATTATGTCGACTTCAAGTTCCAGAAGAGCATCTACAGGGAGACCGACATCCTCAATACCCTGTCCAGCAACTTGCGCCAAGACATTTTACTCAACAACTGTCAGAGACTCGTAGAGAAGGTGGACTTTTTCAAAGGCCTGCCAACCACTTTGATCCAAAGAATCGTCTCCAAACTCAAAACGGAAATATATTTACCAAACGACGTGATCGTTCAGGCCGGCATTGCAGGTAACTGCATGTACTTTGTGCACATTGGCACTATAGCAGTCTACACGAGTACCGGAAAAGAGGTGAGTTTCGAAATGAAATGGCGGTTTTGAATGCTGATGATTCGACTTTTCTGACTCTTTACAGATTTGCCATCTTTATGACGGTTCTCATTTCGGTGAAATATCTTTGGTGATAAACGAACCTCGAGTGGCCAGTTGCGTTGCCGTAAAAGAGTGCGAATTGTACCGGCTGAGTCGCAAAGACTTTCAAGAAGCAATGGAACCGTTTCCGGAAATCAGTAACAAAATACGAATTTCCGCACTGTCTCGCCTGGAAAGTACCAGGAAAATAATGCGCGAACACATCGATCCAACGGATGATTGAGTCGATTACAAATAGTATTGTATCTGTTAATTAATTATTACATTCGTTATGTTAATTTGTATTTTTGATGATTTTTTATATTGTTGGGTCCTACCTAGTAGGTATGAGTGATTGTAATAATAATTGATTATTGCCGGAAAATATCCAGGGAAACAGTTGAAATGTTTATAAAAAAAAATATTTGACATGAATACGAGACAGTTTTCGAAAAGCGAATTAGAGCAGTATCAGCAATTACTGCCCAATAACAAAAATGTACCGGGACATAATTGCACATTACCGAAAAACGAAGAAATCGTCGTCCAGTACATCAACAGCGGGGTGCTGGTGTATTTTAGACGAGTTTTCCGGAAATTCCTCATGGTCAGTGCGAGAAACCCCCGAACTAGGGGAGTACTCAAATCGACAGCCCAAATAAGGAATGAAGAGGAACGACATTTACGTTATTACTACTACATGATCCACCCTTTCAGCACGGGAAGGTTACATCACTTTGAAATTCCTATAAAATAATTTGAGGAAATTTTCAATATTGAAATTTTAGACTCGTTTGGGAAACTATGATGGTACCAGTCTACTTGTTATTTCTTATTGTGATCCCAATCGAAATAAGTTCGTACGACATGGCAGATAGGTCTGTAGAAATCATTGAAGTGATTTTGTCTCTACTTTCCTTCATGGATATTGCGTTATTTTTCTGTACCGGTTATTACGAGGTGGAAACTCAGAAAATGATATTGGAGCCGAAAAAAGTAGTCCTTCATTATGTATTTTCATACTTTCTCATCGATGTCCTATCGTCACTTCCCATAAACTTTATTTTACACAACATCATTCCGAGATTCTCACAATATTACATGAAAAGTTGCGGTGTTTTGAAAATATTCCGACTGCCCACGGTGTTCAGATACGTAAAGAATTTTTATCGGGTGAGTACCTATTCAAATTGAACCAATATGGAACAACATTATCATCATATGCAATGAAATCATGTTTTGTTCCAGAGATGGAACTTTTCAACGTACAGTTTGAAAGTCGTCAATTTCATCACGTGTTTCTTCATAGCGTTAATGTGGATGACCTGCGTCACTTATCTAATGAGAACTCACAGAAACCAAGGGCGCGCTTTCAAAAAAGATCAGGATCTCTTCCAGCGACTCACGGTCTGTTGTCGCGATGCCGTGCTCAGATTGATGTTGGTCATGAATCGATCAGGCATCATCAAACATCAGCCGCTCGACATGGTATATCAGTGCGTTTGCGTGAGCTTCGGAATGGCCTTCAGCCTGATAATGCTAGGTGAGGACGATTACCCACCTCCAACTGAAGCACCAAAGTCGTCCCGTTTTTCAGCTCAAATCCAGCAATTCTACAACAAACGTTCGAGCGCCCGGAACAAATACAACAACGTCATCCAACAGCTCGGCGAGTACATGAGATACAAAGAGCTGCCGAACCGTCTCAGGGAGAAAGTCTTCCACTACGTCGACTTCAAGTTCCAGAAGAGCATCTACAGGGAGACCGACATCCTGAACACCCTGTCCAGCATCCTGCGCCAGGACATCTTGCTGCACCGGTGCCAGAGACTCGTCGAAAAGGTGGAATTCTTCAAAGACATCCCCACGTCCTTGATCCAGAGGATCGTGACTAAACTCAAAAAAGAAGTCTACCTGCCGAACGACGTGATCGTCCAGGCCGGCATTGCAGGAAACGCCATGTACTTCATCAACATCGGCACGATAGCCGTCTACACCAAGAGCGGAAAAGAGGTAACCATCTTGTTTGTCGTTGCCTAGTAATTTTTGACATTCGTCAACAAACAAATGAGCGGAATAGGGAAACCTTAGCAACTTACTAGGAGATCCCTATTGCACTCATTTGTTTATCAATACCTCTCTCTCTGTCTCTCTCTGATGATTTTGACGAATGATGAAGTTTTTTGAAATTTTTTCCTCAGATTTGCCACCTGGAGGACGGCTCGTACTTCGGCGAGATCTCCCTGGTGATAAACGAGCCGCGAGTGGCCAGCTGCATCGCGGTGAAAGAGTGCGAACTGTACCGGCTGAGCCGCAAGGACTTCCAGGAGGCCATCGAGCCCTTCCCGGAGATAAGCAACAAGATCCGGATCCTGGCCCTGACCCGTTTGGAGAACACCAAGCGCATAATGGAAGACCACGTCGGTTAAATACTCGTTTTATTACATTACAGTTATCGCTATGACATTGGATAAATAAAACCAACACGTTTTCGCGTTCGAGATTACCTGGAACTGCTCGAGCTGGAACGGCTGTGCTTGCGGCGCCTCGGCGCGGGGCTCCGGGAGTGGGGGCGCCTCCTCGGGGGGCTCCTCCTCATCGGCCTCATGGGGGAGCGCCTGCGGAAGCGGGGCGGCGTCCTGCGGTGGTGGGGCGGAGGCCGGCGCATGTGCATCATCGGGGGAGGGCTGCGCCTCGGGGGCATCGGTCTGGGTTTCGGGACCAAAACCGGAGCGGCGGTGATTTCTTGCCCGTCTATCTGCCCCCCGTCCATGTGCTTCATCGCGTTTTCCGCGTCGTCCGCATTGGTGAACTCCACATAGCAAAACCCGCGCCCCAGATGGGGGTGAGTGTGGTCTTTCGGAAAGTCGATCAACTTTATGGGCCCGTAAGTGCCAAAAATCTCGTTGATGTGCTCCCGATTCACCGTCCTCGTCAGGCGCCCTATGTGGATCTTGGTAGGGCGGGGGGTGGGGGAGCGACGCCGCCTTTTGCGCCTGTCCGACTGGGAGCGCGATCGGGACCTCTGTCGGGTGTGGTTTTTGTCGGGACGGGTCGGGGATTTCTTGGCCTCTTTGTTGTTGTCCTTGGCGTCTTCCTTCTCTTTGTCTTTGCCGTCCTTCTCCTTGTCTTTGCCGTCTTTGGCGTCCTTGTCTTTCTCCTTGTTGTCTTTGCGGTCCCGGCTGCGCCGGCCGGCTTTGCTGCCCGATCTCGAGCGCCTCTTTGGGCGGCTGCGCTCCTTGTCGCTGCTCGAGCTGGACGAGTCGGACGAGGAGGAACTCGATCGTGAGCTGCTTCCCGAGCTCGAGCTGCTCGAGGATCTCGAACTGGACGAGCTGCTGTCGGATGAGCTAAAAATTAGGATTAGTTGAGGGATCAAATTGGTTATTTTGTGTTTATACCTTTTGCTGCTGTCGCTACTGCTTGAGCCTGATTCGCTACGCTTCTTTCGGTCTCTCCCACGCTCTTTTTTCTTGTCTTTATCCTCTTTTTCGGAATCGGTACCTGGTTTCGCCCTACACAGATAATTATAATTAATTCACCAGAAAACCGATTTATTTGCAAAAATTTCAAGAGTAGAGTGGATTTCTTTTAGGAAAAGAAGTTTGGATCTTGAGGGATAATACGGAAAATCGTGGATTTGAGGAAAGCCGCAGGAAATTTCCACCTAACCTAAAAAAAAATTAATACTTACATTTTGTGGCTAATACGGTGAAAATGTTATAAAACTGGAACGTACAAGACACTTATCTCACTTAATGATATGAAATCGCTGGAAAACGTTGAAAATTTGCTAATTTTCGTAAACTTTTACAAACAGGAACGCTAACAAATTTTAAGTTGGTAGCACTAGTTAGTAGTTATTTATTCAGAACACAAATTCCCTACAAAATCCACTAAATTCAAACTGACCCTAAAATAAGCGCGAAATTTGAATATAGACCAACATTCAGTGAAAAATCATTAAAAACACGAAATAATAATCAAATATTTATATATTATGTTTTTGTTGTTGTTTTATAAATACATTCTCAACATAAAAACGTTAAAAAATTAGACAACTTCATAGATAATGTTTAAAACAGATTAAATAAAGAAAGGCAGAGACTGTTTTGAAAACATGAAGCATCGGCTCAGAATTTTGATAAAAAGATGATAAAAAATGCAGTGACCGATAAAGGACCATTTTGGATGATTTATACTGATTATCATCAGTCACCAACTTCCTAATATACAAACTTTGAAATCAAATAATGATAATGAAAAAGACGAGACACGGCACTTGGTAGAACGGAAATTCGCTAATTTCCTATCTAAAAGAATCAAAAACTGCACCGCAGTCAACGCAATTAATATTTAATTAATAATAGTAATAATAATATAATGAAGAGTCCACGATTTCAAACAACCACATTATTAGGCTAGTTGTAGGTATATTTTATATACAATTTTAATATACTGTTCATGTCAGTTTATAGTTTCGGAGAGGATAAATAAGTGTTAATCCGACAACGACTCACTCACTGTACGCAATTCGTCCATTCATCAGTTACCTAAAAACGACCAGCAGCGATAGAATAATAATTGTAATGATAGTAATGTTTGGCCTCTCCGGGTGGTGGAACCTAAATAATTTATTAGAACGCATTATATCGATCAATCTAATATAATCAACCTGTAGATTTAAGTTTATCACAGCTTAAAACCTACGAAAACCCAAACAAACGAAAAAATCTCTAAGCGACTGACGATCGTGGCCAAACATTAATACGAAAATCAATGTAGCAATAATTGCGAGACGGAGAGGAACCATCACTTGTATTATTCGGGATCCGAGGACATGGCCACGTCACCGTTGGTGCTGATGACGAGGGCGTCGTCCTCGTTGCAATCGAGGCTGAGGACGGACGACCTCCTCACGCGCTTCACGTTCGCCGCAGTTCGAGTCCGCTCCCCATCCGATTCGGAGTCCGTCCGTTCCGGTTCACACACACTACTGTCACCGTTCGACCGGCCGTTGATGGCCACCTTAAGCGTACTAATCTCCTTCTGGAGCACCTGAACAGTGTCTTTCGCCTTGCGCAGCTCCTGCTGCAGGAACAGGATCGTGCTCTGCATGCCCTCCACGTCCTCGTCGAAGTCGGCCAGAAAGGCGTCCATCTCGTTCTGGCTCTGCCGCACCTCCTCCGAGAAGCTCTTCTGCAGTGCCAGGTCGCTCTCGAGCTTCGCTATGCGCCCCGAGCTCGTCAGCTTGCCCAGCTCCTCGTTCTCCTGGTAGAGCAGCCGGCACTTGGCCATGAGCCGCTTGCCGGTGTTCGAGTCGGGCGTGAACTTCCACGCGGTCAGCTCGTTCTGCGTGTCCTCCAGCTTGGCCTTGGTCGATTGCAGCTCGAGCTTGATCTGCTGGATCATCAGGTTGACGGCGGGATCGAGCAAAGTCGAACGCAACGACGTCTGCGTCGGCGCCTGGCCGCTTTTCAGCTCGCTCAGTTGGCACTGAAGAGAAAATCGATTAAAAGGGGGCGCCACCGCTTGCGGACAAACCGAGATTTCCCCAAATGTTCTTAACCGTTCTCCATCTTAACCATCTCATATCCGTAGGCACACAAACAGCCATCCGTGATAAATACCAACAGTATACAGACTAAGGATTTCACAAACATTTACAATCAGTCTTGAGACAATTTCATTATTCTAAACCCCACTTATTTAGTCAGAAAGAGTAAGTTGTGACCGAGTCCACTGATTGTCACAGTCTAAACAATGAAGTCTTGTTATTTTTCTAGTTTTCGCTATTTCTCTAGTCGAGACTACCCCAAAATAGTAAAAAATCACACTGTAGCTTTACACTGTTCCGAATGGTAGTCAAAAAACAGTTTGATGCTCCGGACCGGGTCCACGTGCATAATCACTGGTAACTTTCTTTCTAACCCACTTTCGCCGGCATTATTTACGTCACAAAGTTAAGAACATTTGAGTACTTTCCGCTCATAGAGTACTGACCACGTAGTCCTGGGTCTCCTGCTCTTTGACGGTCAGCCGTCTCATGAGCACCCTCTCCCGTTGCTGGGACTCGGCGAGTTGCGAGCGCGTCTTGTCATTGGCCAGGCGCAGCTCGGCCAGTTCTCCTGCAACCACCGCACACTTTTTAAACTGACTCGACCAAGGGCACTCCGTGTCGAACACACTTTCATGGACAACGGGCGGAAGAGGACACACTAGTGTAACTGATAGTAACTGGACTAAGTACCTTCCTGCTGGGACAGTTTGCGCTCCAGTGCCGTCACGTAGCTGTCCTGCTGCCTCCACCGGGCGGCCCATTCCGCGGCGCTCAGAGCGGTTGCCTCGGTGTCGCCGATGACTATGCGTGCGGGGGCCTTGTCCCGTTCGGCCGGACTGCTCGGCTGGTGGTTCTCGCCCACGCTGCCCGCCTCTGACATAATTACTGAAAATCGCGCCCAACGTTTACAATAAAGTACCGGTAAATGATGATAAAGCCCCCCAAAAGTGAGGATGAGGCGGCCATTGTGTTATGTGCCAATGCAGACAACAGACGACTTTCGTCTCAATTTGGGCCCCAATTACTTACTTTAACCCTACTTTGAACCGAAGGCGGGGCAGTTCGGGATCTTTACTGTCCTATAATGACCACGGAAACACTCAATAAATGGAACTGTAGGCATCTGAAAAGGGCAATTCACTCGAGGGACAACGGATCACAGCGTGAAAATCGACGCCGCCATTACGCACTTTTGACATTGTTGTTATGTCGATAAAACAGCTTTCCTCTCAAAACTGGTGTATAATTGGTTGCCTACCTTACAAATCTGAAATGTGCCAGGACCGTATTCATAAAATTTAGAATAATTCATATGATTCATATGGTAAGAAATGAACATAATTATATTTTCCCCAGTACTCCAATTCAATGAAAAGAGTAATAAAGCAATTTCAAAATTGATTAATAATAATATACATTTTATTTATCAACACGTGTAATAAATAAAGATGATTACAAAATTAATATGTGAGACGCGCAAAGAAACAAATTAAAATTAATCTTTTTCGGTATTTATCTCATTTTATTCATGTTTTTTTACACACCATTATTGAGAAAGTTCGCGTTTATGTTTTCGTTACCCTTGTATTTAGTCCCAATTCCGATACGCAGACTTTGCCCCTCATTTTATTGATAGGAATACTTACTTACCGCAAATTGAAATATTTAAAAAACTGGAAAATTTCGCCATCTAAGTAAGTATTAATTAAGAACCAGAATAGCTTTGTGAGCAATTGGAGCAATTTAATACTTTATCGAGTATTATACAGTACCAACTGGTGATTATTACTAATAATTAATAATTAACAAATTGATGTTCAACATAAATTATCAATTATAATTATTATTAAAAGTAGTTTTTATCCGTCCAGTTGCACACTTATGAAGGATAAATCTACGACTACGTCACCAATTTGAAAGAGGAGGGATCACTTAACGCGCACACGTGACGTAGAAGGAGGTATGGCATGCCAAAGGCAAGTGTAAAGGCGGGTAAAAATCGTCAAACGCCGTTTTGCTGGTCCGGTAGACAGTTGTGGTGAATCACAGACTCAATCCCATTGGATTAGATTATATGTTAGAACTCGTGTGCAGCTGTCCATTCGTCCAATAGGGAAGATTTTCATGACGTACCTGGGATCCTCGTGGTCTTCTCGATATTAAATTCCACATTTTCAAAAAATCACCTGGAAAATTAGAAAAAAAGGTAATTCAATTTTTCTTATCAATATTCAATTCATTAGATCTTTTATTGAAAAAAGTACCTAAAAAGGTATTATCGACCAATCACGTTTGAATACATAAATTACCTTTTAAAGTATTTGTGCCATTTTCCCACCTAAATTAGCTTATTTATCATACATGACGTCGTATTCACGTTAAAGTATTTATTGCGGGTATATACCTATCATTAGCGGTGATAAGATTTCATTGTTTATGGATTTCCCGCGAAAATCTACCCAATTATCGAATTTAAATTATCAGCTTCGCCTCGAATCCCAGAGATGAGCTTAATGTTGCAGCCCGCAGGCTCTCTGAATTTAAATTAATGACGATGTTTGTTTCAGCATCTCTAGCATCTCCCCAGGTCGTCGCTTGTCTTGTCGTACGCATACCTACCTGAAATTTCTCGGTATAAGGATGGCTTCGGCAAGGACGCGAAAATGGTCAGGTGAGTTAATTGCATAAAAAGAGTGATTTATTTTATTTGTAAACCTGTTCTCGTATTTATTGGGTGCATCATAAAAAATATTACCTACCTTGTATGCACCGTCGATACACGAGACATGTACAATATAAGACCGGTGGCGCCAAAAGCAACCTCGACAAGAAAATAAAAGTTTCAAAATCGCAACAGTGATTAATTGGCATCATTTGAAGTGTCGGATAACAGAGGGCGCTTCGGCCTGTTGGTCCCATCGACTCTGAGTAGCCCTTCTTTCAAACACCTCATTAACGATATAATTTATGCAAATAAGGCATTCACAATCAACGAACGCATAACCATCCGCTATTGTCTCTAAGTATTCAGAATATTAAACAGATCGAAATAGGCGTAATGACCGATGACGCCCGATCACGTTTTCATAATAAATCGCATTTTCTTTCGACCTTGCCCTCTTACGTGACAATTTTGGCAAAAACTCAAAAATTCTCGCCTCGTGTCGAGCTATCCTGATAAACTGAAACGCTTTCAGGCTTCCTATCCTGCAGCCGGATCCTGAACATAATGGTGATCCTGGGCTTCATGTTCAACTACATGTTGCGGGTGAACTTCACGATAGCCGTGGTCGCGATGATAGAAAAGAACGAAACCGCCCAGGAAAACGCGACTTTAATAGCGCCACCTCCCACCGGGACGAAATTCGCCTGGAACGAAGAGCAGAAACACGACCTGCTCGGATCCTTTTTTTGGGGCTACATCCTGACCGAACTCCCGGGAGGCCGTCTATCTGAAATCCTAGGAGGAAGGCGCGTTTTCGGCGGCGGAATGTTATTGGCCAGCCTGCTGACTTTGCTCACCCCCGCGGCCTGTTTTACCGACTATTACGCGGTCTTGGTACTGCGGGCTTTTCTCGGCTTCTGCCTGGGCGCCACCTGGCCCGCCATTCTGCCCATGGCCGCCAAATGGATCCCGCCTCTAGAAAGGTCGAAATTCATCGCCAACATGATGGCGAGTTCCCTGGGAGCCGCTTTGACGATGCCGCTTTGCGGCTACCTCATCTCTTTAGCCGGATGGGGCAGCGTCTTCTACGTCACCGGAGCCATCGGCGTTTTGTGGTCGATTTTATGGTTTTTAGTGGTTTTCGATTCGCCCGCGCAACATCCCCGCATTTCTATCGAGGAAAGGGCCGAAATTGAAACTTTAATCGCCGAAGGAGAGGGTGGAAAACGGCCCAAACCTAAACAAGTGCCGTGGAGGAAAATCCTCACTTCTGGACCTGTCTGGGCGATCGTCATTACTCACGGCTGTTCAGTATTTTGCTACTTCACTGTCGTAAACGAACTACCCACTTACATGGATAGCGTGTTACATTTCAACATCAAGAAGAATGGAGCACTCTCTAGTCTACCCTATCTCGGTGAGTTTTTTCCGGTCCTATTATTAATTTATGGAAGATTTGAGTTATCATCATAACGAGATGTTTACACTAGTTTTTATTAACGAAGGCGTTTCAATTTTAATTAATACCAAAGTGATTTGATAAGGGGTTCAGACATCTCCATCCGTATCTATCTGCATAACGTGGAGATGATGAAAGGAAATGTACGGTGTCATTCTACTCCAATAGAGTCCGATCTATGATCTCTCTTTATGAGATCCGAACGCGACACATTAAATTTATTGTGCGGCCTTTAAAATTGTCCCAGGAAGTGCGGCAAACAAGGTCTAATTATCTTAGACTTTCTCGGCGCGTATGCACAGATCGAAATAACGCAACGGAATTATTTCATTCATGATACGTTTCGTGTGCAAAGTGCACTAACTGGACTTTATTGTCGGAGGCATTGTCCTTATCTCGTAAAAGAGAGGAGCGCGACACTGTAACGTATCGCATTATCGACGGGTCGCGCGTTATTTTATTTCACCAGATTTTGTAACAATTTCTGGGTGATATGCTGATAAAATGAAGATGTCGACACTGCGCTCCAATAAAAATTTGGAAATAACAATAACGGCGGTTTCCGATATAATAATGAGGTATTTTCATTAGGAATAAAATTTAAATTGACGCAAAATGAATTGAAAAACTTGTTGAAAAAACTATTTTTCAATTAATTATTCACAAAGAAATTTTCGTGACGTCAGCAACTTCTAAACGTGAACACAGCTCGCCTACAGATGGCGCTCATAAAAACGAAATAATAGTCGCTGTATTACCGATTACCGACATTTTGAGGTTATGTGAGTGTTCGATGTCATCCGTGTCGGTAATGATTTGGTGTTTTCAATAAAATTATGCGATTATGCCTCCAAAAATGAGGAAAATCCCCGCTAATCACACAGCACGGATCAACACCGTAACTGTAACTACGCGTGGCGCCATCTACTGGAAAAAAATGTCAGCCCTTCAAACTTCACTAAAAAAAAAAACCTTCTTAGTTATGGAATATGTATCAGATGAGGATGAGCTATGTCGACAAATACATGAAAAATCCTCATTATAATTTCGTTTCAGGGAAATACGCCATGGCCATCCTGGCCAGTTACCTGGCGGACCGGCTGCGAAAATCCGGGCGCCTCTCGACGACCGTCACCCGGAAACTCTTCACGACTTTCGCCCTGATCGTCCCGGGGCTGCTGATGATCGTGCAGACGTTCGAGGGCGAAGACCCGATCTTCTCGGTGGTCGTCTTCACGGCGTCGCTCTTCTTCAACGGCGCCGTCACCGCCGGCTACCTGTCCAACGGTTTGGACATTGCGCCCAACTTTTCCGGCACGATCTTCGGCATGGCCAACACGCTGTCGTCGTTCGGCGGCTGGCTCAGCACGAAGATCGTCGCCAAGCTGACGAAAGACAACCACACGTTCCAGCAGTGGCAGTACGTCTTCTGGATCCTGGTCGGGATGTACGTCGTGGGCGCCCTCACTTATCTGGTGCTGGGAACCGGCGAACTGCAGTCCTGGAACCATTCCGGAAACGGCAAAAGCGAGCGGGACATTCTGGAGGACGGCGCCACCAAAGTCCAAGAGATGCAGCCGCTCAAAAACGGCGATAAGATTATCGTCGCGAACGGGACTGAAGTTTTATAATTTCTACAATTTTCGAGTATTCGGCCGAGGACTTGTCAGCAACCTTGCGAACGCCGCCATTTGACGGATTTTGACATACGTCAAACATGGCCGCGATGCAAGCCTATAGATAACAATTTTACACGCATATCATAAATTAATATTTTAGACACGCCGCGACCAATTATTATTTATTAAGATTTAAATAATACTACATGATAATTTGTAAATAAACTTGTGATCTTTTTTAATAAATCAATAAAGAGTTTGTTAACTTTTTTACCTACTCAGTTTTACAACCACAGATTTATGGCACGTGATTCAGATGGAAAAAAATTGTTGATACTATGTAAATCTGAAACGTAGGTGAGAGCTCGTGTTTGAAGAAGTCGCTTGAGGCAATCAATCATCGCTTCAGTTTGTATTAGGTATTACATAACTATTATGATGATGAAATTGTAACAATAAACGCCACTTATTCTAATTCTAGAATTTCTAGACGACGTGATATCGATTCATTTTTCCTACAATATTTATCATTTTGAAATAATTCCACAGATAAAATTTTGAATTTGTTAGGCGTACGTTGAACTTATTATAACGTAGAAACCGCTTTTCATTTATGGTTTATGGCGCAACCTAAATGGACCATTCGGCATTTAAAGTCCTCGTTCTGGGAAATGAAATAATTAAAGAAAATTTATTTCTCAATTTAGATTTTAAAGCATCTTGTAATTTAAAAAAAAGTTAATTTCACAGATGCAATTTGGCTTGTTTTCCCCAATACGACAAAGTACCTAATAATTGATATGAAGAAAAAAAAAACGGGTTTTTTCATTACACAAGCTGATATTTTCCACTGAAAAGTGATATCTCACTGCGTACATTCATTCACAGAGGGAAAATATGTAAATACGAAAACATGTAATCTTCGGGAACTTTTCATCATCAAACTTTTTGCGTTCATAAATCCCCTCCACATCTGGGATTTCGCTTTTGATTTCACAACCATAAACTCGATTAAAAGTTCTCCATACTTAAATCCGGATTGAAAAAATCAATAACGACGCTATAATCACATTTATCTCCGCGTATACGCAGTTTCAGTTTAAAGCACTCTCATATGCATAAATAACACATTTCCTTGAAAAATAAAAAGTCAATCTTATACGCCCAGTCTCTGTCTCAATGAATCGACTCTCATGCTTATTCATGAATGCAGATAAACAACCATTTAAAGATTGTTTTTTATTATAAAAAAATTCTACAGTACTTCTTTTACAACAAATCCGTAACAATAACTAATATCGAAGAAGAACTGACAAATAAATAAATCGATAGATAGTAAAATTAAAAATGTAGCACTGTACAAAACAAAAATCCCACGATGGGAACACAATTATAGAGGAAGGTCAAATCGGTTTGCTACAACAATATCCATGAATTATTGTAATGATGGTATAGTGAGTATAGTGACGTCACGAACACACCCGTTGAAATTGACCAATCACGAAACGGTCCGTATTCCATTCCATTCGTTACATAGGCAGTGCAATTATAGTTTCTTATTACAACAACACGTTACTGTTTTTTTTCCAAAATCCGTTTCTTATTTTCAATAATTACCCATAAACAGTTTCAACCGGAATGATGAATAATATTGGAGAATAATATAGGCGAGAGTTGATTACGGTCTTCAATTATAAAAATACGTTCTCAACGATAAATATCTGTCGCAATAATCGCAGATATTATAATAATTATAATATCTCTTAAATATAATAGAATCTATGACTTTATTTTAATTCATCAATAACTACTCGTAACTTTTTCGAGGTGCAATATAATAATCAATTACTGACGGAGTAAGGCAAAGGTGTAATTATTATAATTATGAGTCTTTTCGAATCAATAAATATCAATGATCGGTTTCGTTATTATTTGTACATGAGGTGAAAACTCTTCAATAACACACGAGTTCATAACGAACCCATAATAAGTAGATACAATTCAATGATTACTGGATAAATTCATTACTTTATCGAAAAGCGTCTCAATAACTGAATCCCTAAAAAGAGCGCGTAATTGGAATCAAACTATCATAAAACTATCATTATTTCGAGATCGAGAAAGAGTGAGAGAGGCCTTAATAGAAAATCGAAAAAAGAAGCGAAAATCTCGTCCTGTTTCTATTTTTTTTCCCATATAATAATCGATCGGCTCCTGAACAGCAGAGGTGATGATGGTTTTCAATTTTTATAAAAAATAGGACCGTTTGAAAAAATTCTCACCGATCTTGCGGGATTCGGGTACCTCTCAAAATTTTACTCTGTTGATATTGTTGTTCGCCGTCGATCGTACCGACGACGGCCACGATTTGATATTGCCGAGCCTTCATGGCGGCCTCGCTCTTCCGCAGCAGCCGCAGCGCCTGGGCCGAACTGTTGGTGTCTCCGAACTGAGCCATCTGCTGCGGAGAGTGGCTCGGGTCGAGCACCAACAGGATCATACTCCCATCCCTGTGAACCTCGATCCCCATAATCGTCCTACTGTGACCTAAAGAAACCGCACGAAAATCAGACAAATTCTCCAGAAATGACAGCTAGAAATAACCTTGATGTTGTAGATAAAGTGGTGGAGTGAATTCGCCCCCAACACCATTTTCGAAATACTTCAAAACCCAGCCGAACAATTCCGGATGAGTACCCCCAGGTCCGGTAGGTCGATGGAAATCGATTAATTGACATCGAATTTTCAGAAACGACATCAGAGTGACCACTTCGGTTGCCCCGATCCACTTTCTCGTATTGACCAATCGACAGCCCAATTGTTCCGACCCCTAGAAACGTAATGTCACTTTTATTTATAGACCGTAACCATGTGGAATTATTATTTGCCGTACCTGTATATCGAAACCTTGTGCCCAAGCCTGCTCGATTAAACTCTGCACTCTCGAGATGCTCGGAACGGAACTTCTAGGCGGCTTCTGCCCTTGCCACAGTTTGTACAGGCGCTCGTTGTGTCCGGTGTGCGTCAGCAGGCTGGAGATGAGCATCTGCGTGTTGCGGTAGCCGCAGCCCCAGCCCCTGTCGCCGTACGAGGAGGCGTAATGGTCGACGCACGTGCACAGCAGCGTGCGGACGACGTTCGGCGCGTTCGCGCTCATCGCCCGCACCCGGGGCACGATGCTCCTGGTGACCGAGCTGCCGTCGTCGACGCCGCAGCTCTCGGCCGCCCTCAGGTCCAGCGTGCGCTCGTAATAGTCGGCGACGCTCATCTCGCCCGCGTACACGGCCCGCTGCATGTTCGTCACCGACTGATCCCTGAAGTTACCCTGGTTGTCCATGCCGTATTGGGCGCGCAGCTGCTCGAACTCGCGCTGCTCCCGCTCCCTGAGTGCGGCCCTGTCCGCCGGCTGCGGCGAACCGGCCGGGAAATGCGACTCCACGTGCCTCGACGCCGCCTCGCTCTGCCGAAAGATCGTTTCGTCAAAAACCGCTCAGAATGTGACCGTCATCGGACTTTTCCCGATAGAGCTGTCACAGTCTAAGTTAACCAGGCGGCCATCTTGAATTTTATGACCGACGGAGAAACGTCAAAATATTATTTCAAAATGGCTGCCTCACCAGTCAGCCAGTCACAAATTAATAGTTATTCTATAATTTACGTTGCTGTCGCTTTCCAGGGCGATTCCGCATACGGGGCAAGAATGCGACGTTGCGGGGCTTGCGGGCGAAAGGACATCTCGATGTTCGATATTGACGTGAAGTTCCAAATCCGGTGCCGAATTGAAGGATTTCACGCACAATGGACAGGCGAAAACTTCGCCGGTGCTTCCGCCGACCGAAGGGGAAGTCAGGTCGAAATGGCGTCTACGGGAAAAATTTGAAATCATTTTCGAATATTTCAATTTTGACAGTTCATTTATGACAGAACAACTGAATCCGTTAAAGGTACCATTACGACTGAAATTTCACGACCTGGAAATGTCTTGGAGTTACCCCTGATACATTTTTAATTTTAGGGGCAGTCGCAGTGGCGTATGTACTAGGGTGGTTGGACCCCAAATCAAATTATAATAAAAGTCTCGTTTCTTTCACAGAAAGGAAACGGCGGACCTTTGACTACCCCCAAGCCATAAAAACGTCAATTCGATAAAGATCTAACCTCGATTACCCATTATTTATGGTGATTTGTTTACCTGTTCACATGTTCCTCTAAATCATTGGGACTAGTACTGGTGTAATTACACATGGGGCATTGTAATTTAGGCGCGGAACTTTTCAATTTCAGGGCCAAGCTCGATCTGAGAGGAGATCCTTGGCCATGGCTCGAATTTTTCGGACTCAATTCACCACCTCCATTCACTTTCGGACTCAGATTAATATTGTTTATGTTGCTTTTGAGATGATGGTGTGAACGGGGCGCCAGACTATTGCTCTGATGGTTCGAATGACTAGGTAGAGACGGAATGTTCCAGGTACTGCTCTCACCATTAATACCATTATAATCACTACTAAAAAGCAATCAGGTTATTTCAAAATCGTGAAAATCGTTAAGGTCGGCTACTTGGGACTAGTGTCGTCGATGAAAGTCAAGCTCGACTCTGATTCGGGGGTGAGAAAATCCAAGTGAGCCTGGTTCACATGCAGGATGAGTTCGGCTGGCGAAATGGCGGATAGTTCGCAAAAGGGGCACACGGCATTACCGTCGACGTGTGCCGTACGTGTGTGGGTCCTGAATTCATCTTCTGTGAGTCCCTCGAGGCCGCAAATCTCGCAACAGTAGCAAAAATCCGGGACGTTACTAGCCATCTTTCCTAGGGATTTAAATTGAGGTTAGAACTGTGCCCCCTCATTGTCTCGTATTGTTGAATTTACGAAATTGCTTAGGGCTGTTTTAAAGGTGCGAATGAATGCTTACTTACTTCATGTGGTCGTTTTGTGGCGTTTTTGGGACCTTTAAACGCATTTTTCTGACAGCGCCGTTTGTCGTGACCTAATTTCGGCAACCCGCATAGCAAATCTGCATAACGGCTTGCCCGTTACCCGCGATTCCCCTCCACTTTTCTCGGGGTCTTGAAAAGTGCTTTTCAGTTTTCACACTTTTTATTTTAAATATGAAATGACCTCTGCCACCTCTACAGTGGTTATTGTTGATATAGGTCGGTAAAAATCTTCATAAAAAGGTCATTTTGTGATAGATAATCGTGACAGTGGCACAGGGTTCAACCAACTCCCTTTCAAATCATGGCCAAAGAGGAAAAAACCATGCCAAAATATATCAAATTTCTGTTCGGAGGATCAGCCGGGTAAATACAAGCAATTATCGATTATAATTAGAACAGATACGCTTTTAAAATCGCTCAAAATAAACTAATCATCCGAATATCCGACATCTGAAATGTTGAAGTTGGCATTACTGAAAAAGCGCTAAGTTCAAATTTCACGAAGGAGAGGGTTGAAAATTTTACCCAGCATTTAAGATGAATTAGAAAGTCGATTAAGTCGATGTTGAAATCTTGTTCAAAATGTTTTTCCGAATTCCGTTTTAAAATGTCAAAGTATTTTCTTTTTGGAAAAGTCATATGTTGGCATCACTTCTCAAAGGCGCTACATTTGAAAATTTTGGATTCCAGAATGGGGGCCACACTTTTCGTCCAGCCACTCGATCTAGTCAAAAATCGGATGCAACTGAGCGGAGTCGGAAGCACCGCCAAGGAGTACCCAACGTCTTTTCACGCATTTCGAGGAATCCTAGCCAAAGAGGGTTTATTCGCGATGTACAGCGGTCTCTCGGCTGGACTTTTGAGACAGGCCACATACACAACAACACGTCTAGGGGTCTACTCTTGGCTTTTCGACATTGCCTCTCAGGACGGCAAACCGCCAGGATTTTTCACAAAAGCCGCATTAGGGATGGCTGCGGGAATATGTGGCGCATTCGTAGGTAAATTTACAACCAATCAGGGGGCTGCATACTCTTATGCCACCAATAAATCATTCAATTGGATCGAAATTATTATGAAATCAAATGAAAGGAAATGATTATAGGAACCCCCGCGGACGTGGCCCTGATTAGGATGACTTCGGACGGGCGCCTTCCGGCAGCCGAAAGACGAAATTACAAACACGTAATAGATGCGCTTTTACGGATAACCAAGGAAGAAGGAGTGCTGACGTTATGGAGGGGCGCCGTCCCCACGATGGGCAGAGCGATGGTGGTGAACGCGGCGCAACTTGCCAGCTATTCGCAAGCCAAGCAATTTTTGGTCTCGACTGGGTATTTCGTCGATGGCATTTTCTTGCATTTCGTCTCTTCGATGATTTCCGGGCTGGTCACGACGGCCGCTTCTATGCCGGTCGACATCGCCAAAACTAGGATACAAAATATGAAGACCATTAATGGAAAGCCGGAATATACGGGGGCTTTCGATGTTTTGGGGAAGGTCGTGAAAAACGAAGGCGTCCTAGCCCTTTGGAAAGGTTTCACACCGTACTATGCACGATTGGGGCCTCATACGGTTCTCACCTTCATTTTCCTGGAGCAAATGAACGCTACTTATAATCGAGTGGTACTCGGAAAGACCTCATCCGGGGGAGGTTTGTAAAAGACCTACCAAAATACTTACACTTTAATAGACACAAATTTTATTTTGTTATTATATTTTATAAACGCGAAAGTTTCATTATCGTGTTAAAATAATTGACGTCAAATTATTTACTCTGTTGTGCGTGATGTAATTGCGTGTCTTAAAATAGGTTTGGGTGGGTGAAGTTCAAAATTCAACATCATTATACTTTTATATAAGTATGGTCACAAAAACCAAATTAAATTGGAAAATTGCTGTAAATATCTGTTATTGTTATATGTCCAGGTGGAGACTGAAGAGGGCCAATAAATTAGTAAAAACACTGATTAATCGGATACTTTTATTAAATAAAAACAAATAATCATAATATTTTCAATTCGCAAATTTATGTGATAACTGATAAACGGAAAAATAATCATATCATCATCATCAGTACTTTTCGCTGTCATAAGTTGTTAAAGCTTTAAGAATCTTAAATGTAATGTGGACCAAGTGTATTAGAGATAAACGTGCAATCTTTTGAAAGTAACGAGATTAGGGACTAAAATCAGTCTAGAAAATTATTCTCTCTGGTAACTAGCACATTTCCAACGATAATACAGATTTCTGTTCTTACTCCAAGAATCACTATAACGCAATATTAATTAAGAGTAAATACAGAAAGAACAATTATAATTTTAAATTTTTGTATCAGAGCATTATATTCCTACACATTTTGTTTCCAAGTTTTAAGAGAAATTTATTTTACCGCTCTATATAAAAAGTTGAAACAATAATTATAATATATTCGTGATAAGAGGAAGATTTCGGCCTTTTTTGTAATAATTATAACAATCACAGTTTCTAAATACGTTTAGTTACGACCCCGCGATAACATCCTATTGTGATATAATGAACGTCATTGTCACACTGAAATGTGGTAAGAAAACTTTATCGCACGGCCGTGGAAAAATTAACAGAATCACAGTTTCCTCCGTAATACTAATCCCCCCTGTGGATGCAAGCGTCCTTGAAATTGGTCACATTTAAAGACCCGAAGTAATCGTCGTGAATGAATCGGACGATATCTTCGATTTTGCACAGGTTCACCCTGTTCTCTAGCATGACGACGTCTTTGCAGAAACTCACTTGCTTGGTGACGTCTTTGCCGTTCGACAGCACCCGAAAGTAAATCCCCTTGGCTCCATTGTGAGCCTCTCGGTAATTCTGATAGACCTCCAGTACGATTCGGGCGGCGTACCGCAGCAAAAGCGGATCGTTTTGCAGGCCTAGGGCCGTCGTCAGTTGCTCGACCGTGTGATCGTGGCCGGAGTACAAAACCAGAAAGGGGCCATTGTTCGAAACCATGTGCAGCATCTGCTGTACGATATGTCGAACAAGACCGTACGATCGGAGAAGACACAGTCGCTTCCAGAAGACGTTCCGCCATTTTTGGTAGTTGACCCAGTCGGTATAAGCGAAAACCCCCGCCACATTTTGCCTCCTGGAAAAGCTCGATTATTCCAGAAGTCACAAAATACCAGAGATGGGACAGCCGTATGCACCCGGGAACGAAAACTCGATTTGAACCCTTTGTTCCCGGGTTCATAAAATAGGTTTGCACCCCGGGTGCAATCAATTTTCAAAATTTCCCGGCACGCGTGCGCATTATAACCAGAATTTCCCCACGTTTTACAAGTAGCTATTAACAAGTAAAGTGTAAACCGAAAAATAAAGTATAATTCGTCCTCGAGTTCGTCGTGTAAAAGTCCAAAAAATGCCGAGAATGAAAGACAAAATTTGGGAAAATTTCCTAATTTCAACAGAAGAGTATAAAGAGAGGAACAGGGCAAAATGTAAGTTTTATAGCCAAATTTACTTCGGTAATGAGTCTAAATTGAAACATCACATATCCAAATGCCCCAAGTGTATGAGGCGCCGTTTGTGCCATAAATAAACCCTAAAAATATATAAAATTTTCCATTTATATAAAAAGAATTGCATATATAAATCACACTTTCTCTATATAATACTTAAAACTCCATATATTTTGCATACAAAGTTTCATATATAAATTGCACGAAACGATTTTTTTTTTTTTGCAGTCACACTTTCTATATAAATCGCGGGCAAGATTTTATATTATTTTACGCACCCGACGAGATTTTATATATTTGCAAACAGCTGTCAGCTGTCAAACGGTAAAACTTTAGCCACTGCTAATTTCGACCGCTGTCAAATGAAGTGACGTTTCCTTAAGTTACTTAAGTTACTACATTTATTTGAATTCTAGTAACCATGCTAGTAATAGGCGCTTTCCTTTTACCACAAATCTGAGATAATCTTAGTTCATCTGACCTAATCTGAGTTAGTGGTGCGTTCCATTTGCCACTTGCGAACTCAGATAAACCAAGATTTTTTCTTCCCCCCTTTCCCCTGTCAAGGTACCTCTAGAGCTCGCTCTAGAGGAACCTGACTAGTAAGAATTTCTACTGACTTGCTGTATTGAGGGAAACCCGGGAAATCAGGGAACAAGGAACATTCAAAGAACGGATCGTAACCTCATTTCACAAGTAATCGGACATTTTACTCATTTTATTTGAGGTGCCGTGGTAATTTGTGATTTTTTTCACTTAATTCACAAAAAGCCGTTTCTTTTAACGCTGTCAGATTAGGTAAGATTCTGACCTAAACAACCTAGTCTAGAATCTTTTCTGAGTGGCAAAAGGAAAGCGCTTAATATTTGAATGTTCCTTGTTCCCTGATTTCCCGGGTTTCCCTCAATACAGCAAGTCAGTAGAAATTCTTACTAGTCAGGTTCCTCTAGAGGTACCTTGACAGGGGAAAGGGGGGAAGAAAAAATCTTGGTTTATCTGAGTTCGCAAGTGGCAAATGGAACGCACCACTAACTCAGATTAGGTCAGATGAACTAAGATTATCTCAGATTTGTGGTAAAAGGAAAGCGCCTATTACTAGCATGGTTACTAGAATTCAAATAAATGTAGTAACTTAAGTAACTTAAGGAAACGTCACTTCATTTGACAGCGGTCGAAATTAGCAGTGGCTAAAGTTTTACCGTTTGACAGCTGACAGCTGTTTGCAAATATATAAAATCTCGTCGGGTGCGTAAAATAATATAAAATCTTGCCCGCGATTTATATAGAAAGTGTGACTGCAAAAAAAAAAAATCGTTTCGTGCAATTTATATATGAAACTTTGTATGCAAAATATATGGAGTTTTAAGTATTATATAGAGAAAGTGTGATTTATATATGCAATTCTTTTTATATAAATGGAAAATTTTATATATTTTTAGGGTTTATTTATGGCACAAACGGCGCCTCATATAAGTGCACGGAAGAAAATAAAAATAATAATAAAAAGTAAAATATGAAATAAAGTACCGTTCTCTAATTTTTTCCGTTTCTCTTTCATCTTTCCTGAGTGATTTTCATTCAATACTTTATAAGTTTTTGGCAAGAACATCTTGTTTAGTAGTTTTGAGTTATGAAATATTTTCCAAGGTCAATTTTGAATGCACCTGAATGCACCCGGTGCAATGAATGCACCATGCACCCAAAATGGGTGCAGGTGCAATAAAACCCATGCACCCGGAACAATGGTGCGAAAACGATTGCACCCGGGTTTTTTCCCATCTCTGCAAAATACTTTATTATACTACTTTATGCAATTATTGGGGGTTTCACAAGGTAAACCGCTTCCATGGCAGACGTAAGTCAGCAAAGCGTCCCTGACAGAATGGGGGTCGCTGCCTGCAACCCCTTGTTCCGCCCCTGGCGAAAACAAGGACCGGCCCGTGGATTCGGCCAAAAGTGCCACAGCCGGGTGGGATTTCAACTGATGAGAGATCGATTTTTTCACGGATCTACAAAACAGGATTAGGAAAAATCGACAATCAGCAATTGAGGTCAGAGGTCATACTTCCATAGTTTATCCATGATGGGGCAGCCGCAATCTTTGAAGCAGAAATTCATGGATTGGCTCTCGGAAATGCTCAATTTGGTCAGTGTCTCGTGTGGGATCAAACCGAACAGGAACGCTAGAGCCGATTGGAAGGTGCGCCGGTATCGTGTGCTGTAAACCGAAACTTCGCTCGGGGATAGTGATTTCAGTTTGGGCCAGACTCGGCTGTAGCTGTCTTGGAGGATGTGTCCCAGTTTGAGGAGTTGGCTCACTCCTTGCATGGTCAGTTGGCCCAACTGGCACTGTTTCGGGTGGGTCGGTAATACAGGGAACCCGTGGAATGGACCGGGGCCCGTCCATGATATTTTTCCTGAGACTGTTAAATTGTGGAGATATGCCTGAAAATACAGAAAATAACCTGATACATTTTTCAGAGCTAAAATAGTTTATCATTCGTCTATAAATTTTGTAGTACTTGAATACTCGTAGTAAGTTGAAGGTTGTTCAAATTGATTTTAGGCTTCTTTATCTCAAGGATTTTGGTATTTGTGAGGAAAACTCCAAAACACAATACAACCTGAGTAAACAAACCGTAAAACTTGCATAATTCCGTCGTAAATAAACAATCAGTTCGATAAGGTGGACTATACTCCAATAAATTTCATATTATCCGCATCGCAATTAACCATTCGCCGTTATTTTATTTGTTGTCCGCCAATTACTTTACATCTCCAGAATATGCTAAAAACTTCATAAACAAGCAAAAATTCTAAAAATAGAATGTGTTTACACCACTGCAATCACAAATCGTATTATCTACTTTGAAACGAATTAAGTACGTTAGAAAAAAATCGTATGGATCAGGGTCAAAGCGAAAAGTTTTTGATAAAATCATCGTATAATATGGTAGGTCTAAATGATAAATCACTAGAGGTTCGAAATAGCTTACAATTGCCGAAAATACACTCGTCGCAAATTTAAATTTAGAACGAGAAAGCCCGCCGAATTAATGCGAAAAGTTGTTTGTCCACTTCTAAAATAAAATATCGAAAACGCTACACTACTTGCACATTTATTGGTGTGCCAAAAACTTGAAGTAATAAATAACGAATCGAGAGAGTTTCGTACCTTGTAAATGGACATTTTTTCTGATTCTTCAGCTCCACAATTCACAGCAGATATGTTACGGACGTGCTGAAGTGGCCCCCGATCTCCATGCCGGATCAGAACGAGTAGACCTTTAAGTACCCACTTCTCCGAGTGCAGGGAACCTTCCAAATAAAAGGGTCACAATGAAAATATGTTGTTCAGATTTTAAAAGGTCGAGTAGGCTACCTTCATCCCCTTCGCCGATTTCTTCAGGAAAATTGCAGATTTTGAATATTCTCCTAGTCTTAACGTCATTGGCGAGATTATGAAAGAATTCCGTTGCTATAATCGGTTCGGGGACTTTCTGTTTCGGTTCGAGAAATTTGTAAACTCCGGCTACCAAAACCAATATCCAAATGATCATCAAAAGGTAACAATGTAAGGCCTTATTTTGCGGTGGCATCCTCATCCCTTCGAATGACATTATTTCTAATCAATTCCAGCTTTTGGGTGAAATTAGTACAACCCCCTTTTTGTTTTGACGAGGGTGGCTGCACTTAACCCCACTTTTCTGTCGTTTTCCGTGCGGCTGTCAAATGTGCTGTCATTCTGTCACTCAACAGCCAATGAGCGCAACGATAATTTCGGCGGTTTATTCAAATTATAGCACTTTTAAAATGGTTCTGCTGAGCGTTTTAGCGAGCGTTTTAGGGAGACCAGAAATGAGGAATTTTTCGAATTCTTTGGTTTTCTTGACTTTTGATTATGCTTTCTCATGAAGATGAGCAGACATTTAAACGAGTCATCCTGCGACCGCCATGTTTCGGGTTATTCATTCAAGCAGATTCTGCGATAAGTGGTGATAGCCCCTCTGGGTGAATTTCTCGAGGCGATAATCTATAAATAAATTAAATAAAATTGTTATTTACATTTGATGCGGTTGCAGTACGAGCACCGAATCGAATGCGCAAACTCACCGACAAAAGCGCCCATACTCACCACGATCAGCTGCATCTCGTTTTAAAGTTGTGTTCCGACATGATCGGGCTCTGCCCCAGTTTCTAGTGCGCGTTCCTCCCTTCGACGACATGCGATAACGAGTCCCGGGTTTCGCTCAAAACCACCCCGATTTCGAATCGAACCGTGAGTTTAAAATAAGTCTTCTTATCGACCCGTCGTCGATAAGTGCGCACCACTCCTCGGGTGTCGTAACGAAAGGGGGCTTTCGGCCTGAGAGGGGCCTCAAAAATCCAGGACCGGAGTGCCGGCGGATCGGGTAAACAGTTCCACGTGATCCCCGCGTGGGACCCGGTTTTGCGTGGAGGGGGACCACCGAGAAACGAGCATTTCCAGTTCAGTACTCAAGAAATTTCGTTCACTTTCAGTTTGGTTGGGTTCACGAGGATTTGTTGTTGGCCGGTTGGTGTTTGTGAGAAGAGAGCTACGCGGCTGCGGTCACGTTCTCATCCTAATCTCGCCCACAGACTCTCAAAACCGCGAATGATTCTCGATTTTGAGTTTTCCGTAAAATAACAAAGTGTGATTTTTCGTTGCTCCTGTTGTTGCTGCTGGTGGCCTTTTTATGGGGTGAATAACGGTTGGGGCCCTTTTACGAACGTCCGCATTCTTCTATGATATGTCTCAGAGGGACTCTGTCATCCACCTGGTCGCAGGGGGGTAGGTATTTTGGTTTATTTCTAGTAAACATAACCTATAGAAGATGAGATTTTATGTGTGTACAATTAAATTACATAATTTCCGAGTGACTGCACTGGTAAACACATATTTGGCGCCGCCACTTCGCTAGGTATAATTATGGGATAAAAATAGAAAAGATGCGCAGTTTTACAAATTTTATGATAATTAATAAAAATCACACGTGGGAAAATATTCCACAACAATGATCACCTGACCGTCAGTGTGAATTAAAAAACACCAATTTTCCCAAACAAAATGAAGAGGAAAAAATTTCAAATATTTCTCTCAATAAGCACTTTATTTTTCATTGCAGTTCCACAATCGCAATAATTCTAATTTGAATAATGTTCCCGTTATTTTATTACCAGCTATTAATTTCAGTCCACACAATGGGGCATTTTTTCATTTGAATAGTAGGTTGCATGGGTAAACCAAGGGTGGTCCTCCAGGTTTTTTGTAATACCTATTGCTGTTAATTAGGTGACCTCTCGCACGTTTTCACCAGTGTGTAATAATTTATAAAAATAGCAGGGATCTTTGGTGCAAAGGTCGCTCAAAAGAGAGCACCTTGCTGTCTCATCTTATTATTGTAGTAAAACTCTTAAGACCCGGTGATTATTTGAGGATTTTTGCTGAACACGAGGCTAAATTTTCCTTTAGAGAGCTGCTAAAATATTTACTCTAAAGAAAGTAAATAAGGGAGCATTAGAAGATGCAAAGGTGTGTTTACTCGGACTGACGCGAATATTTTGCTTCAGAAAAACGAAAATCTCTCAAATTTCTCCGAATTTCCCACAATTTATCGAGAAATATTTTCCTGTGGTCAGGTGGTCAATAATCTGTTCACGTGTGCATTTATTATTATTTTGTTTGTTGACGGGATGGCTTTCATAGTTTCTATACCTAAACACATCAATAAACAAACAATAATTTGATGATTCACTTTTATTGTTGTTCTAAATTTCAATTTGTAATTTTTGCTTTAGAATTCCTCCTCACGTGATACCTATTTTTAAGCCCATATAATTATAAAATTTGATATAATAATAACAAAACTATGCGTGTCGCAAATTGGAATCCGAGTTGGAATCCAACAGGAAACAAGTAGAGTTCTTGTTCAAAATTGGCCAAAATGTGTAAAGCCGTCTAACTTAATTACTTGTTTTGAGTTGAGTTTAAAAAAGACTGAAAGATTAAGAATTGTATGAATACTATTAGTATATAATTTTCTATGATAATAAAAGATATCTACTTTATGATTTGGTACCAATAAAAACAAACGAGATATAAAAGGACGCAATAGACTGGGCAATAGATTATTTCTTCCGGTTTTTAAACTAATAATAAAATATGTATATCAACGCGACCTGTTCAATGCGTGCAATGTAATCATTCCAGTTTATTAAATCTTAAATCACAAAGTCATCAGTATGTTGACCCAAGATAACACACACACAAGACCGCCGGTTTGCAATTATGATGGAGTTGCACCACTTGTGGACTTGTGTGTACGAGAACAATTATCGCGAAAGTCGAAAAGCGCCAAACTCAGGTGGAAATCTGCCGAGATAACGACATGTTTACAAAATTCATTTTACGCTTTTGTTGTTAACATAATCCGGCTCTTGAAAGAACACACAAAGCTGAAAGTTGTTACGTTATCGTATACCGGTTGCAAAATGCCACCAACAGATGCATCAAAATTAGCACCGTTATCGCCAGAAAATGCGCCATTTACAGATAACAACATGTACTAAATGCGGTATTTCTTTTGTTAGAAACTCACCGGTTTTAGTTGGTACCAAAAAACGGGAATTTGAATTTGAAAGCCGTTTGCAGTTTTCTGTATTTTTAAATATGGCGTTTGGGTTCCAGAGTGGCCGGCACCGTCGGGGCCATAGTGACGTGCCCCCTGGAGGTGGTCAAGACCCGGCAGCAGTCGTCGAACAGCGGCTTCCGCGAGCTGCCGCCGATCGCGCAGGACGGCACTAGCGCCCAAACGACCTGCCGCACCCTCCCGATGAAAGACCAGAGGCGTAGGTTATGGACCGCTACACGGCACAGCCGGCCTCAAGTTGTGGCTCTTTCAGGTTGCGTTACGTCTGCCACGAAAACCGGCAACGGCTTCAGCATCCTCCAGTGTCTCAAGCACATTGTTAAGTACGAAGGACCGATGGCGCTCTTTAAGGGTACGCGAACCCCCGTCCCAGTCGAACGATCTCTAAACCGGTGATTTCCAGGTCTGGGACCCAACCTGGTCGGGGTGGCCCCGTCCAGGGCCGTCTACTTCGCGACCTACTCGCAGGCGAAGGCCTTCTGGAACAGCGTGCTGCCCCCGGACTCGCCCATCGTGCACATGTGCTCGGCCTCCTGCGCCGGCTTCATGGCGTGCTCCCTCACCAACCCCATCTGGTTCGTCAAAACGAGGCTGCAGTTGGACATCAACAAGAACCGCAGCATGACCGCCTCCGAGTGCGTCCGCAGGATATACGCCAAATCGGTCAGTATTGTTCGTACTGGGCGCTCCCACTCTGCACGTTATTATTACGGCGAACATTATTCGTGCGGCCTTGGAATCCTAAATGCATTCAACGATACCGGCTCTATAAATAAGTCCAATTTCGCAATTAATCTCCTAGTCCCTTTATAAAATGGTAATCCCCTTGCGTCTTCCTCAATGTCAGATCAAGGATCGAATCGTGATTGTAAACATTCGATTTCGTGTCGTCCTCAAATTCCCATTGATAACGGTTCTCCTCTCGTGTTTTTGAAATATTTGCATTCGCTATTAGACCGCTGTTATCTTTATCAATTTCAGTGGAAGCGCTAAATTTTGAAAATACCAACTCGCAGAGGATTTGTTCTTTCCATTACGTCAAATGTGATGTTATCGTCGTTGACGACATTGCCGCTTTAATAACACATGATTGATTAACTCGTGTATAACACGACTTATTAGGAATATTATATTTACACTTTATATCTCAACTAACCAATGGGATAAAAACAATATTACTGTAGGGGTATTTTGGAAAACCAAATACCATTCTAAAAAAAACATGGTCTGTTATTATTTTATTCCTCCAAGGGCCAACTGCACCGCTTTCACTTAAAATTTAAGTGGAACTTAAACCTTAGCAACAATTGTTGTTAACAATTGTAGTCAAGGCTTAAGCTCCGCTTTAACTTTTAAGTGAAAGCGGTGCAGTTGACCCTAAGGCCCGGTTTATCAATGCTCAGTTAGGTCCGGTATTTCCATCTTTGGTTATTCTCCTGTTGGCTAGCTAGAACCTTAGACTGTGACAATTCTGGTTAAAATGTTGATAGAGGGTCACATTCAAAGTTCCAGTTAGCTAACCGGAGCTTTAACTAGAGGTGAAAATACCGGACCTTAACGTTTAATCAGAAGTTAAATACCTAGGTTACCATTATTGCAACAATTAAAATGAACAAATTTATCTCATCTAAAAGATAGCTGAGCATTGATAAACCTGCCCTAATAGGGGTAAAAAGAGATAAAAGTATAGTCATAACCCTGGTATTTTCATCTCTGGTTATCCTCCTGTTAGCTAACTGGAACCTTAGATTGTGACAACTCTGGTTAAAATGAATAATAGAGGGCTCACATTCAAAGAGCCAGTTAGCTAATCGGAGGTTAAACCAGAGGTGAAAATACCGGACCCCTTATTTAGAATTTATTTGATTGCTGCGTGCATTACATTATAAGATGATTTAATTGAAAATAACGAAACCAAGTTTTGAAGTAACCCATTTTTAAACTTCCGTAGCTGATTTCATTTTGAAGTAATTACTTTTTTGGTATTCAGTCCCGTAAAGAGGCCGGATTCTTTTTAGTCCGTAAAATGCCTCTTTACGGGATAATTTTTGTAGTTTTATGGACTTGTTACATAAAATGCTACTTTATGAAATAATTGACGAAGAATAAATTTTGATTGTTCTTTGCAGGGCATCCTGGGCTTCTACAAGGGCATAACGGCCTCATACATGGGCATCTCGGAGACGATAGTCCACTTCGTGATATACGAGGCGATCAAGGCGGAGCTGCTGGCGCACAGGAGCAGCCGGTCGAGCGGGCCGAACCGGAACAGCCACGAGAAGAGCTCGCGCGACTTCCTCGAGTTCATGATGGCGGGCGCCATCTCCAAGACGGTCGCCTCGTGCATCGCGTACCCGCACGAGGTGGCGCGCACGAGGCTGCGCGAGGAGGGCAACCGCTACACCGGCTTCTGGCAGACGCTGACGCTCGTCTTCAGGGAGGAGGGCGTGCGCGGCGTCTACCGCGGCCTGACCACGCAGCTGGTGCGCCAGATACCGAACACGGCCATCATGATGGCCACGTACGAGGCCTGCGTCTACCTGCTGACCACCAGGTTCGGCACCGACTTCTACGAGAAGGAATCCAACTGACCCCAGTCGATCGTCCTCATCGACGGCGATGACGATGATAACGATCGACGCGATTGTGATAATGACATATTTATTGTTTGCTCTTGGGATTAGAGTTTGTTTTTTGTTGTTCAGGTACGGTACCCGATTTTGTACGCAAACAGGGTATTATTCTATTATATTGTTTAAATTTATTACAATTTTAAAAGAACGAGGTAAATTAGAACCGTTTTGTAGATCTGTCGGATCGGCCTTTATGTAGTTATCTGTACAGTATTAGGATCAGTCGCCGTGAGTAACGATAGTTATTATGCGATATTTGTTGTTGAATTTTTAACCGAATCTGGTCAATAACTATTACGTCTTAAGTTGTAAAATTTTCTATCGCCCGTTTTTCGGCGTGTTTACTATTCAAGTTCCGTTTTCCTTTTCTCGTAATGTAAATATTAAATCGTTGCACAAAATATCTAAGTATCGTTGAAGAATAGTGTGATTTATTTTAATGCTATGGATTTTGTTATTAGAAATTATATTGCTGTATATAGCCGCGTTAACGATCAATATACTTTTGTCTACAATAATGACTAGTTTAATTGACTTCATCCAAAGTAATGATCATGAACTAGATTTTTATTAACTATTAACTAAAGAAATATATAGAATTTAAAACTTGATTTATGTCAAAATCTCCAGTCCTCGGTAATTGCCTGAGCACCCTATTCAACTTCTTTTTCGTCAAGTCAGTCACAGAACCATCCTCGGCAAAAGCGCTACAAAAACCCAATAAGAATCAAAAGAACCTATCGTAATGCATAATTGCCACAACTTACTCTGGATCAAAGCTGTACCTCTCCGATAGAAACAGAGACAAATTCTCCAAAATCGGTTCCGAATGGAGAGACACAAACTGTTCACGACAAATCTAGAAATCGACATGTCAAAATGACAGCTCCTTTCCAACATGGCGCCTATAATTACCTTGTTCATGATGTGAACGGTAGACGGATGAGTCCAATAGCAATCGTGAACCGAAACGAAAGTGATGCCCGCCCTCTCGCAATTCAGCGAAGTGAGCATCATGTGACTAGAATCCAGCGAATGGATGAAATTCGGCGGGAACGCGTTTTTGTGCTTCATCACGTTCGGCTTCCTGACATCACCCAAAAAATCATATCGCGACCATCTCTCTAATAGAAAAAAAAAACTCACTCGAACTGATCCATGTGGTAGGGCTTGTAGACCAGCGAGTTGTTCAGGCTCTTGAACCGGAAATAGGGCTGCACGATGGGCAGTCCCATCGGGGTGACCCACTCGACGTGTTGCCCGGTGACCGCCGAAATGAGCCGCGCGCAATCCGTGAACCAATCCTGGATCTCCTTGGTCGAGGTGAACATCGACCTGAGCGACTCGAACGTCTTCCCTGTCAGATAGGACGAGGCCGACCAGACGGCCTCCTTCGGGAACTCGTCGATGTCCTTGAGTTGGCGGGCGATCTGCAGCCTGGCACCGAACCTAGTCACCCCGTAGACCGTCGTCATAACGGTCTGCTTTATCACTTTCCTCTTGATGAAACCGTCGAGCAATTTGGCGATTTCTAGGCCGTTAGAGGCGTCTTTTTGCCGCTGCTCCTCCACCAAAACCGCCACTGCACTATACACGTCCTACCGATCATAATTTTTAGTGATTTTGACATTTAGACATTATTATGACTTTGGGTTACCTGGGGGACGTCGCAAGGGCATAAATTGACGCTGTAAGCACCGGCGCTGTCCCTGCCGAGGGCGGCGTAATGTTGCAACCCGTTGCAGCTGCCATCTTGGTGCACCGGAAAGTGCGAACGGTACAGTTCGACGTCCGGGGAGCGAACCGCCTTGGCGATTTCCATGCAACAGGCCAAGGTCTGCCAGGGTTCGTCCGATTCGGCCCACCATTTCCGGCCGCCCAGGGGATCGTCGGCCGAATCGAGGACGTCGTCCATTATCGCGTTGGCGTAGCTCAGCCGATCCTGGACCGAATCTCGCTTTTTCGAACCGGTCAGGTTGATCAGGTGCAACTTGAGCCAGTCCAGACCTGTCGGGCCTAAAGGGCGCGACTCGGCGAAGACGAGCATCGAGCGGGCCAGGTCGGAGCCGAGATGGTTCAAGTGGGGAGGTACCGGGTAGACTCTGCCCCGGAAGTCCATGTTGTGGGGCAGCCAGAACACCTCGTCTCTGAACTGAAACAGAAAATTACTAGATAAACCCTAAAATTTGTAATGACGAACTTGAGGGTCCATTATTCTATTAAATAAACGTTTCTTCATTATTATTTTCTGCAATATCGCAATATTAAACACTATTACACCAATTTTCGGCGATAAATTAGGTTAAAAACTGAGTTCAAAACATTGTCTCTAGTCTTCCGTAAAAGTTCCACTATCAATACTTCCAAGTCCATATTTTCATTAATTTCTACTTCTGCCATATTGAGTTTCCTTAAATTTTTCACTGTATGTTTTTTCATTGTAGATATTTGAAATTATAGGTAATAAGTTTTCTCTGGCAAAAATTTTAGTAACAATCAATGTCAAAATCGGAATTTTTCTGACGTTCAATATTTTTTGCCTAGCAACGGCCAATTGTTTATTTTATTTTGATTGGTTTAGTAACAAAACCATGACAAACCTAACAAAACTAAATTACTGTTTAGTTCATCATTGCAAATTTGAACACATTCCGATATCTTCAGCGCGAATTCCTCGATTTTTTATACCAAAATCAGTAAAATTCGTCCACTAGAAAGTGATTTTGAACTGCAAATTATCAGTAGGAAACATCCAATTCTACAGTTTCAGCCAAACCTCCATCAATCAACTTTCTCCTAATTTAACGATTCAATGATAATACTCACGTGATTTGCCAGAGACAGCCTGTAGAGGCAGTCGCACCAAAGCGAGTACATCTCGGCCTTCTTCCTGCGATACTGCAACTTCTGCTTGAACGCTTTAAACTTCTGCGTCTTGTCCATGTCTCCAGTAATAGGGGGCGGCGGTGCCAAAGACGAGGGCGGCTCGGGCACGTCCAATTTCGCCGAACCCCCCTTACCGAAAACCTCCAAAATGACGTCCAGCACCCCCCTGTTGACCTTCCAGGGAACCGCGGCCAGCTGATTGAGGGCGTCCAGCGACGGGTACAACTGCGAGGGGGCCGCATCTACGAGGCGCCTCCTTTGGGTGGTCGCCTGCGGGGGCAGCCGCACCACCTCGCAGGGAGACACCAGGTAGCCCCCGTTGTGGATCGAAGTCCACGGCACTGGAGGGCACACCATCGGGAGGTCGTAGGTCGGGAACGAGAGCGTTTCCGGCATGGACGCCCTGTACAATTTCGACAAAACCGGGTGCGGCTTCACCTCCTCCTTCACGATACGCCCCTGAGTCCGGAAAATCGTGTAAAAAGCCGGGAGGTAATTCCTGAAAAATCCCGAATTGAAAAACCGCCCCTCACTTATTGTCTCAACCTGTAATCACCTGTGTTTGCTATTAGTCCGCATAGAGTTGACGTCGACTTGTAGATCGTGCATTACGATCCTGTACAGGAATTTCCCGATAGTTTGGAGTATCGAAGGGCTCCACTCCCTATGATCCATACTCAAAGTGGCCCCTGAATGTTTTAACTTGAATTCGGCCCATTGCCACTGTTGCCTGGGATTTAATAAGATTTCATCGGTCGGTAAAACGCCTAATTCGCCGTGTAAAGACGCGTAATCTTTACAGTAATTAGCGTGGATTTTCAGTACTTTATCTAAAACGCCCGTCTTCTGCTTGCGTAAAACTTGGTAACGGGCGTACACTTTATTGCCCAATTCCCTGTACAAATGGTTGACGGTTGGGCTGTAGGTTTCAGACCCTTCTGCGATTTTCCTGGCTTCATCTACGATAATCGCGATAAAATCTCTAACGGGGATGCTCCTCATATAGGGCTCGTAATTCAAGGGGCTTTTTTGGGCAGTGAGGGTAGACAAATCACGATTGAAAGCAAGGAGAGCTGTTTCCTCCCATTTCTTAAAGTGCTCATTCAGAGTTTCTCGATACCTCAAAACCTCATCACCGACGTTACCCTTCGCGGCTACACTTTTCACGGTTATGTAACCGATTTTCTCCAAATCCATCTGTCGCGATACGACTTTTTTCAGGGATTCTGGCGTGAAAAGCCCGCGATTCGGGACGAAATCGACATCTCTAGGCTCTTTTAGTTGCTTCTCGTTGTTTAAATTATCGACTAGATGGTTGTTATACTGAACGGATGGTTCGCGATACTTTGGCGAATAGTTCGGGTCGTAATCGCGCATAGTCTTGAGGACCATTTCTCTTTCGTCACTCAAAAAGGTCCCCTCGTTCAAGATCCTGTCGAAAGTGTAACCGTTACCGATGGCGTCTTTCCCGTAGACCCTGATCTGTTTCAAGTAGTGGTCTTTGACGTTTGAACGTCCCAGACACTCGAAAATCGCGATGTAGCTCTGCACGTCGAGGGCGACGTTTTCCTTTCGGGCGTACGAGACCACCTCCTCGACCTTGTGGAAATCGCCGCGCGCGGCGTAACCTTTCAAAAGGGCGTTGTAGACTTTTATATCTTTGATCGTGACGAAATTTTTGTCGCGTTTCTTCGAGGCCCTCGAATTGTGGAAAATCAAAGCGCCAGAACCTCGTTGGGGAATTTTCAAGTTCGAGCAGACCTCCAAATAAGCGGCAAGAGTTTTGTTGGCGATTTCCAGACGCGCTTTTAAATCGAGCGGGCGTTTCGTCTTGCTTTCCACTGGGGCATCAACCACTTCGACTTCCAATTCTTCGGTGGGTTCTTCGATTTCGGCAGGTTGAAGAGGTAGCAACGAATTCACTCTCGGAATGACATCCAGAAGATCCGGTTCCGGGTCTATCAAGCTCAACGGATTCAATGGATTATGGGGTAACTCTAAATTTATAACATTTCCTCCCGTTTCTGGTGTGGAAGGGGTGAATAAATCTGCACCACCGGTACTAGGAACGTTGTCGATTACTGTGAGATTATTATATGTGTGCTCAGTGGCGTATTTATTACTTTTGGATAAGCCGGTGAGTTTGTGTAGTTCACTTAAATTTAGATTCGTAGTCGCCAAGAGTTTCAAGTCTTCCCAAGTCAATTTGCGAATCGAAGTCTTTTGCTGTTTGGTTTTCGTGTCGGTAACTGCAAAAACATCAAGATAACCAAACCCAGATTCAAAATTCTAACTATCTTACCCACTAATAGGTCATAATATTTACGTTGACCTTTACGTTTCCTGACTTTCGTATTTTGCGTCGAATTCGGATTGGTAATTGTCGATTGAAACCTCGCACATGCTAGAAAATCGACTTGATAATCGAGAATACTATTTGGATCAATTTGAAATTGTTTACCTTTACAATAATCCTCAATTTTGTGGTTTAAAAATCTCGGTCGTTCGTGAACCCGGAAGTCGCCGGTTTCCGCATTCAAACTGAACGACACTTGTGTCAATTTGCGTAGAGGTGGTAATCGCACGTTCAGAAGGCGATACATCTTTTAGATATCACTTAAAACTAGTTAAAGTCGTATAAAAATTAAAAAATCGGTCAAATTTGACATTCACGTGCACATGTCACCGCCATTTGTAATTATCTTATGTAATTGGTACACTTGTGTGAAGGTAGCTCTCCGTACCCACCTCCCAGCAGCAGCTCCCGCCAGTCCCTGACAAATTCAATCCCCACCCTCAAGACAGATTCACACCATCGAAATATGTCTGAATTTGTAGCTACATGCCCTTCACCACACTATCGCAGACGAACACGAAGAGTGCAGGGAAAAATCCCCATCGTGCTGCAAATTAGGGAACATCCCCAAACAATGGGTGAAATGGGCATATTCACGGTTTTAATTTATTTTGATGGATTTCCAGAATTTGTAGGGACATGCCCTTCACCCACACTATCGCAGACGGACACGAAGAGTGCAGGGAAAAATCCCCAAAAAAAGGTTGGAATTTTCGAATTTTCAACTTTTTAAAAATTTCAAAGTGCTGTAACTTTTTTATTTGTTGAGATATCGACGGCAAATTTAAATTGGGTTCTAATTGAGTCATCTGAAGTGAGAAAATGCGTCTAATATTGCCGTACCGTTGAAAATAGAGTAAAATTTTCAAACGACCATAACTTCGTTATTAGTGGAGCTATCGAGCCGCACGACCCGGGAATCGCTTAGTTAGCTCAAAATCTATCGGGAAAAGTGTCTGGATTTTGATTTGGACGACATTTAGTGATTTTCGATTTTTTCGAAAATCAATCACTTTGGGTACAAATTTTGCTCGAAATTTTCAATCGACCATAACTTTCGAACCGAAGCTCCGATCGGGATGGGCGGCCGCGCATTCGAAAGAGCGTCAAAAAATCTACCAAATGCTCCTAGAGCGCATCGGAAAAAGGTAATTTTTCATGTGAATTATGGCCACCGAAAAATCAGCAAATCATCGGTCCCGTAAAATTGAAACCGGTCTAACTTTTGAACCGATCGAGATATCGATTCGGGCGACCCGGCAAACGAAAGAGAATCGAAAAATCTATCGAAAACAGTATGGACATGCGCAAAAAGCTTTCGAATGGACCGAGAATCGTGCTTTTCAAATTTTTGACATGGAATTTTTATACGAAAATTTCAACGATTTTCGCAAACTTCAAAGTGGCGAAACTTTCATATTAGTCGAGATATCGATAAAAAAATCAAATTGGCTTCTTATTGTGTCATCTGGAGTAGATACATGCGTCCGGTATTGGTTTATCTAAGAAAAAAAAAAGTTCGAATTTTCGAATTTTCAACTTTTTGAAAATTTCAAAGTGCTGTAACTTCTTTATTTGTTGAGATATCGACGGCAAATTTGAATTGGGTTCGAATCGCAGACGGACACGAAGAGTGCAGGGAAAAATCCACATCGTGCTACAAATTAGGGAACATCCCCAAACGAAAGGTGAAATGAGCATATTCACGGCTTTAATTTATTTTGAAAAACTTCCCGAAATTGTAGCGACATGCCCTTCACCACACTATCGCAGACGGACACGAAGAGTGCAGGGAAAAATCCCCATCGTGCTACAAATCAGGGAACATCCCCAAACAAAAGGTGAAATGGGCGTATTCACGGTTTTAATTTATTTTGATGGATTTCCCGAATTTGTAGCGACATGCCCTTCACCACACTATCGCAGACGGACACGAAGAGTGCGGGGAAAAATCCACATTGTGCTACAAATTAGGGAACATCCCCAAATAAAAGGTGAAATGAGCATATTCACGGTTTTAATTTATTTTGAAAAACTTCCCGAAATTGTAGCGACATGCCCTTCACCACACTATCGCAGACGGACACGAAGAGTGCAGGGAAAAATCCCCATCGTGCTACAAATTAGTGTCCGCACCGTCGGCATAAGGTACAGACATATTTCGATGGTGTGAATCTGTCTTGAGGGTGGGGATTGAATTCGTCAGGGACTGGCGGGAGCTGCCGCTGGGAGGTGGGTACGGGGAGCTACCTTCACACAAGTAATTGGTAGCGCCTCTTACGACCAAAACGGAAACTAATGTGCCTGGAATTTAGGCAACCAATAATACACTTTAGTATCTAATCGTCTCTAGATGGTAACCCCCGAATCGAATTAAAAAAATTAGGAATAATTTCTTACATCGATTTCTGGTTTTTTTCACTTTAATAAAGCGCACATAATACCAGAAGAATTAAATTGAGGTCATAGTTAATTATAATTTGAATGAATTCCTGTTTTGGTTGCTTTTTCGCAAAACTATATTTCATCTTGGATCTCTGTATGCCAGATGGCGCCAGTAAGAGGTTCACTTCCACGCTAGAGGGTAGTTTTGTGCTATTTTTGAAATAATGTCCCATTCATCATCGCCATCAAGTCCAGTCTTCTTGTGCCCTTCGACAAGGCAACAAGAAGATCTCGACTCTCCACTCAATCACGTGCTTCCAGTTTTTTAGTGCCTTCAAAGCTAATTAAATAGTCGAGATGTAAGTTTATCTGTAATCGCTTCCTCTAATTGTTTATTATCGTCAATCGGTTTTATCACTTCGAAACGTTAAAATTATCCATTAGCTCAAACGCAATAATAATAAATCTCCTGTGGATATGTTATGAAAGAGAATTTTTCTTCTAAAGCACGATAACAGTTCGTTTTTTATTCTATTTAGCAGAAACTAGGCTAAGACGGCGTCGTCGCGCCTTTTAATTAATCAAAACGAAGGCGCGTGTCGCAAAAATGATTCCTTTGAGAATGCCGCACTCTGCAATTTAACAAGATAAATTCCAATTTATACACATAGCAAAACAGAACAATAATGAATTGACGTAAAAAATATAATCAAGAACAGGGCGCCACTATATGAAATTAGCGACGCATTCGTATTATTAATTATTATGATCTCACTCTCACAATATTCAACTGGTTATCTTGAAATGTACAAATAAAAGAAGTCATTGTTCCACCCTCATCCGTATAGAATAATCAAACGAAACTGACCAAATAACATCATCAACTTAAATATTATTGTTAATATCGAAACTGATGCATTTCGAAGAGATTGAAATTGAAAATAATAAAGAAAGCGACTTCTAGGAAGCGCTCTGCTAACGTTCGTCAACCTTGATTCGAGGGGTCAGGTCGGAGATTATTAAATTAACAACGACTCCATATTTGAACACTATCGCCAATTATTTATGAGTGAATTTCATCGAGTTGCGCTTACTGATTCATTGGCGCACGTGTGTTTCGTTACAGAATAAGAGGCGAAAGGAAGTCGGATATTGTTGTTATTACAAAATGGTACGACCGGGTGCGGCTTTGGTGGTGCTAATTTTGGCCTCCCTCGGACCGGACGACTGCTCGGCAGCCGGCAGAGCCACAGTCACGTAAGTCCTCGGTTTACCATAGAACGCGCTCTCACTTAAGAAATGATGAAAGGGGCTAAAATAGCCCGACATGTGGTTTCTGTTCGCTCCATTACCAGTCTCAATGACGCGACGCATTTTACGATGGAATATTACGAAAGAGACGAGATCGAGACTGCGAGATGAAGAAGCGACGAGAAGAATAGATGACTGGTTTTTCTCATTCGAGATAAATCTGGGCGGTTTTTGCCTCGGTTCCGTGCATTTAAGTCGGGTATTATTCCGAGTCCCGGGGGGTAAACGAACTTCGGTTTTATTTATAAATCGCATCTGTTATATGGGATGCACTCACGAAAGCGCACTCCGAAGGATGCATCAACCCGGTTCGAAAATGGGTTTATGGGCTCTCGGAACCGTTAAACTTTAAAGAACCTGTTGACTATCATTACCATAATTATTATGACATGAGATCTCTCTTTTTACCCGATGTAGAAATGAAGATATAAGGGATGCCATCCTGCAAGTGGTTAACGTGGTCAGGGCCACCGACGACCGACTCGAAAGGCACGAATACAGGGAACGCGCCCTAGGAGAACAATTAAAAAAGGGCATGATCTCGATCGATAAAAGGATCAAGCTTTTGGAGCCCTTCAAAGGGACGATCACGCGTCTGGACGAAAGACTGGCGGCCGTCGAGACGATTTTGATACAGAAAGACGAAAGAGAGCGGATCCAATTGCAGAAAACCTTTGAGGCCGTTGAGGACATCCAGAAGAACCTTCCGCTGATCGTCGATAAACTCAAAAGTGATATAATCGATAAGGTGAGTCGTTTTTTCCAGAAATCCGGGATTTTGAAGCTGGTTTTCCCACAGTTATCCGAAATAAAAGCGGCACCGGTGGCGTCGTCTCCACAACCGGGAAATTCCAAAGAAGATTTCGATAAACTCGTCGCAAAGATCGAGAATGTTGCCAATACGATCAATTCCATGGAAAAAGATCTGGCGAGTTTGAAAGTCGATAACAGGAACTTGAAAGAACTGAACAACAAGTCTTCGGAGAATTTGGAAAAAGTCAAAAGGCAACTGGACTCAAGCGAGCAACTCTTGGAGAAATACGAAAGTAAACTGGAAGAATTCAATAACCGAATCCCTCAGTTATCGTCAGGAGGTCAAACTCCGAACGATTGGCAAGCCAACTTTTTACAAGGTATTTTTAATGTATGAAGATTCCGAAAATTACAGACAATTTCTAGCCCTGGAAGTGCAGAAAAGCCACGTTGAGGAACTTCTTGGGGACGTGAAATCAATGTCCGGTAAAATAAACCAACTACCGAACAAAACCGAGCTGCAGACTTACCACAACGTAACGTTGGACCATTTGGAAGGACTGAAAGACGATGTCGGCCACCAATCGGACAAAGTGGCGAGATCGCTAGATCCGAAACTTGCAGAACTACGCAAAGACATCGACGATAAACACGGAGAGACACTGAAATCTGTTAACGAAATGTCCGAAAATTTGGAAAGCCTGTCAGAAAACCTCGCAGCTAACTTGAAGAAAATCGAAAGGGAAGTGGAGGACTTGGGTAAAGTGGAAGCGGTGATGGTTCAGACTGCCGACAGCGTTTTGGACACCAAAAGGCGAGTCGAATACGGAGTACACCAGATCATTGCCGAGGTGCAGCAGGCCGTCAAATCCAGTTCCAAAGATGTCGATTCGGCCATCAGCGAACGGTACTCAAGTAATTTCTAAAATACTGTAATTCTTTAAACAAAAATTCCAGATTCGACACTTTCGAAATGTCGATTTTGGACGAAGAAACCGGCGCTTTGGCCAACTTGACATCGAAAATCGGCGAGGAACTCGACAGGGTCTGGCGCCAAATCGGCATAATGCACCAGCAGATGAGCGCCAACGCTGGCACCTTGAACAAGTTACAAAACCAAACCGATATCTACGTTTCAGGGTCTTTGAACGTCATGGACAATATGAAAGGAAAGGTACAATTATCCTCGAATGCTTAATGTTGAAATTCTAGTGACATATTTTGGTTTAGGTTGGTACCATCACCAGCAGAATCACGGAGGTGGACGAAAATCTGAACTACCTTCTGGGGAAATTGTCTTTGGTCACTCAGGAATTCAACCAAATCAAATCGGGACTGGGTAAAGCTTTAGACGAGATGAAGAACATGTACAAAACCGTCAAAGACAAGGTGAAACAGGGAGCGGGCCCCCACAAAATCGACAGTTCCGAAGTCGTACCTGTCTGAAATTTCAATGGTAGCCATAAGGAATAATAATTTTAAGTTAAGATTTCGTGTGTAATCGTAATAATTCTCGAATAAATAAGGAAAAAATCATGTCACTTTGTGAAATAACGTTTGAATACGACGTGTGAATATTAATATTTATTTCATTTATGCAAATTATGCGTCTAGGTACAATATCGAATGCGGGGGGCGGTTCGGCGTTAACAAAAACGCTACCGCCCCTGTTTTTTTTTTGTTTTTCATCAGATTTAAAATCTTTCACACCCTCAAAATAATTATTATTGGTACTCAGTACGTACATCAGATCAGTTAATTTGTATTTACTCACAGATTTTTGTTTCGCAATATAATTTTTCTCTTCATAATAATAATTGCATATTATGAAAATATAATATTTCGTACGATTTTTTACAGGGTAGTTTATTAATAATTATAGAGAGAAAACGGGAAGGGGGTAATCATATCTTTGCAATTTTTGTCGGAGTATTTAGTTCAAGCAGAACTGGTCTTTGTAACAAAAATCTGACCAAAGCTCACAGATGGCGGCATGGACGAATCGGAGACCACAGTACCATCTATCAGCAACGGTAAAATTGTCGAGACAACTACACTTGCGAGCAAAAAAATCGGCCCACCTAAATTTTTAGTGAAATTCAAAGTTGCGTAACTCCTGAACGAAAAGAGTAATTCCAAAAAACTTGGCATCCCTGAATAGCTACATTCTTGGGCTATCACCCGCCAGACGCTGTGTTTTATACAGGTTCCCTGAGTACGTTTTACAGGGTGTCACGTAAAGTTCTGCAAAAATGTTAAACTTTGGATGACCCCACGGTCTAGGAAAATGATGTAATTTTTTCTTTAAATGATCCTGGGATATTGTTACACTCATATCTTGGAACAACACTGGAAAAACCGACTCATTTTGTCCAACTACAGGGTGGTCGGAGAAAAACAATTTTTTGTGTCACCGTCATCTGAAAACGACTAACTGATGCATAGGTACTTTTTGATCATTTTCTTAAGAAAACGATGCCTGAATTGAAAGAAATAAATCAAAAATTCAATATTTAATTTGAAAAAATGCATTTCAAGGAGAATTCGAGAAGTTTTGAGAGCAAGGGGTAGTATTGAAAATGCCTTTTTTTGATTAAATATTGAATATTTGATTTATTTATTTCACTTTTGGACTTGTTTTCTCAAAAAAATGATCAAAAAGTACCTATACATCAGTTAGTCGTATTGAAATGACGGTGGCAAGAAAAATTGTTTTTCTCTGGCCACCCTGTAGTTGGACAAAATGAGTCGGTTTTTCCAGTGCTGTTCCAAGATATGAGTGTAACAATATCCCAGGACTATTTAAAGAAAAAATTACATCATTTTCCTAGACCGTGGGGTCATCCAAAGTTTAACATTTTTGCAGAACTTTACGTGACACCCTGTAAAACGTACTCAGGGAACCTGTATAAAACACAGCGTCTGGCGGGTGATAGCCCAAGAATGTAGCTATTCAGGGATGCCAAGTTTTTTGGAATTACTCTTTTCGTTCAGGAGTTACGCCACTTTGAATTTCACTAAAAATTTAGGTGGGCCGATTTTTTTGCACGCAAGTGTAGTTCTAGTTGAACAATGATTAATAGGGCGAATTTTTCTCTTCATGGCGTGATATGCAATCATCTTATTAAATCTCTTTGGAGCGTATTTACTTAAACCTATTTATTTACATTTTTATTCCACTTTATTAGTAGTAGTAGTAAGTAGTATAATGAGGAGGATGCTCGAAATAATTAATTAAGCACCCTAAATATTTTGTAAATTATTTCATTCACGTTGTAATAATAATATTATTTAGGTCGCATCTTCAATTATTCAAATATCAAATCTGTGAGCAAAGTAAACAACTAATCGAGAAAACATAAAAATAAACGAATATTTACAAGTTGCATATAGTGGCAGTGAACTATTTTATAAACCCAACCATTTTTTTTTCTTCAATCGAACTTCCCAATATTAATATCGAGCTTTATCGTATTTTTTTATAGACGAAAAGGCAAAAATACAGCTATGATTTTATCGAATATAGGCTTATAATCGCAAATTCACTCTGCCACACACGTTCAATTTATCGATCAAATTTACAATTTATTATTTTATAATAGTTTTACACGATTTTTAGGACGGATGGGTATAAATGACGAAAACGCAATTTAAACTGTACTGGAGAGCTTTTAACATCTGAAAAAAGTTCAAATCTCGAAAGCGCGGTTATTGCGTGAGAACACTAATAATTTACCCCCGATTTCAGTTTAGACTATGACTGCTCACGATCTTTCCCTTTAGAGTCGTCACATTCTAAGCCATTTCTGCCACTGGGGGATGAGATTTTTCTGTTCAAGTAATGTGAAGCCGTATTTTTGCCAAAAAGTTCAAATATTTGTTAACAATAATATCTAATAAAAAGATTCTTGGTCACATCTGATGAGGAAAATCGTATTACAGCGTATTACCAACCCCAAAAAACAATATAGCCAATTGATTAAGTGGACGTAATTTACATTTTGCGGATATGTGGAAATAAAAATTTCTTTCAATATTTTCCCCATCAAATATCAACACACATTTCTAGAAATCTATCAACTCATCCTCATTACGCTAAATTCAAACAATATCTTTCTGTCAACAATTTGCATTTCTTTTAGTGATCAATCTATCTACACTAGTGAGACATTTTTTTGGTTTTACTGGCGAGTTTTGCGGATTGACCGATATTAACGGAAAATAAGAGGGACGTTACGGAAATGGGAACCATAAAGGAAAACAAAAATCATAAAAGAACAAAATCTATTATCAAAAAAAAATTAAACATTTGAAACAAAACCAAAATACAACAAAACTTGGAACAAATTAAAGGAAACTATAATAATAAAAATAACCGAATGTGTAGTTGAAACCTACGAAAGCGAAAACTTATCGACTACTGGAAAATTTCAGGAAACCGCGATCTTAATTTTCTACCAAAGCAAATCTATGCCGAATTGCATTGTACGCGAGCATCCCGCCGGTATTACGTGGAATGTAAAAAATCTACAAAGATCTCGAATTGATAATAATTTCTGTCATTGTTTAATAAGCCACAATTCAGCTTGATAAATAATCGTCGACCATTTATTTCGTAATAATAATTTTATTCATCCGAGTGTAAAACATATGAGAACGCATCGAAAATATCGTGTAAATAACAACGTGCCCACATTCAAAGTGAACTGAAACTATAGTCCCACGAATCGCGCACTTTACTCGAACGCGAACCATATTTCAGTTTGTTTTTCATATTTATTTTTATTTGTACTAGCACAAATCGTGTTCGCATAATAATATCTCGAGGAACGCGTTTCAATCAACGTTAGTCGTACCCTGTGTTTTAGCTGGGAATAAACCAGAGTCGGATACGCGAACGGAATTGATCGAGGACAGACAGTACCGCCATGTTGACATACGACAAATGCGTGGAGCGTCTTTGTCAATATGGCGGCCCGCTATCGCCCTCGAAAAACGGAAAAATCGTTGTATGCCGATTTGAATCATCATTACTATTTGGTTCACAGAACTAAAACTAAAAAATAATCTTCTCGAAAGGATCAACTGAAACGGAGAGAGGAAAGAGACCAACCGGATATTGCTAGGGGAGAGAGGAAGACAGACAGCATCAGTCCGTAACAACACACAATTATTTACAACCCGTAATTGTATTATGTACACAAAGAGAAATTCAAGAGGGGTGAAGGGGGCGCACCCGGAGCACCTTTCTTAAACGATTATTGTCGAGAGCTGCTAGATATGACGAGAGACCGAGCGATTGGATAAATTACGGAAAAAAGGGTCGAGTGACTGAGAGAGAATAGGTTTTCTGCCGTGTTCTCAATAAGGGCCTCCGGTTCACCCCCTTCGACGTTCGACAAACTCGATACACACGTTTCTTCTCTTCATAATAATCATTTCATCCAATTCGAAACAGAATTATGTAAGTGCGGTTCGATACGCCAGATTGTGTCGGTAATATGCAACCGATTTCCAATATGGCGTACGCACCACCGAACGCAACAACAGCACCCTAAAAACAACGGAATAAACGCCCTAAATTCTCGAATCTACGACACGTCGTAGGTTTTCATCGTCATTATGTTATCAATAGTAAATATACAATGTACAGCTATGTACATATTGTCGTAAGTATATTTTTTAAGTCTGTGCGTGACACTATAGCTCGTTAGTATTTATAGTATAGCTGGTTTGAATGAAAGTTTCCTCAGTTTTCGTCGGTTCCGTCTTGCGAATCGGGGGACACTCGGGCCGTTCAGTGCTTCGACAGTGAATGGCCCGAGTGTTTTCCCTAACTGCTCGTGCTGGCCATTGGGCTGACGGGCGACAGGGGCGTGCAGGTGGCGTCTCGCAGGCACCCGTTCAGCGTTATGAGCAGTTTGCGCGAGCCCGCGTGGTCCCTGTGTTCGCACAGCCAGACGCCCTGCCACGTGCCCAGGTTCAGCTTGCCCTCCGTTATCGGAATGGTCAGCGACGACCCCAGGAAGCACGCCTTCACGTGGGCCGGCTGAAAAAACAAGCCCCGATCAGAGAGACGCCACTGACTCGGAGGAGACCTCACCGGGAAAAGGACCAAGGACTTATTTGCTCGATTTGTCTTCCACGATCGATTTTCACGCCTTCCGAACGACCCGAAGATTGCCATGCCGTGTCTCGATAAATAATGCAAACTACTAGCTCTCGTAGTAACCACCACGTGATAGGTTATATTATGTTGATGAAGGAATTGATTAATGGTTCAGGTTTTAGGTCGATTTCTTAAAATGAAGCAGTCATGTTATGCTTACGATTTTATTCATGAGGGAAATGAAAATCGAATTTGTCTACTCCTAATGACGAATTAACAGGGACTTTAGTTTTGTTAGGTTGTTCATTCTGTAGACTTTTAAAGAATTATTCAACTTTATCAATGGGTACAATAATGATAACACAAACACATGACTTATTAATGTCTTTGGAGCGAATCGAGCAACTCACTGGTCTGGGGAATAGTTCAGGTCAACAGGAGGGTTTTAAAGTGATTTGCTGTCTAATCCAATGTAGGTCAGTTCAGAGGGTAAGTGGGTTGGACTGGTGAAAAGTTCACCCCCCACACTGGACTTTAACGGAGTTGTAGTCGATTTAGGCTTACCATATCGTCGGGGCCCTCGCAGGAGTGCCTGTAGGGCAGCCCCTCAGGAACAATTTTATTCAGCATCATCTCCATGTCGTCCCGAACATCGGGGTCCCAACTCTCGTTGAGGGCCAGGCTGGCACTGGTGTGCAGGACTGTAAACACGAGGAGGGAAAGAATGAGATCAGGTGTGACGTTTCGGGTTGGCGCCCCCGTGCGCCCCGTGCGTGACTCACTCTGGACGTGACAGAGGCCCATGGCGAACTGCGAGAGTTCGGGCACCTGGCGGAGTATTTCCTCGGTGACCAGGTGCACGCCCCGATGTTGCGGTCTCAGATTGATTTTCTTCTGAAACCAGGCGGAATTACTCTGGATAATTCTCGCCGAAGAAGCCATGTTTGACTTGCTGTCGCTGTCGGTCGCCAGTTTGAACGTTTATTTTCCACCCGCACGCACTCACCACAAACAACTACAACTACGACCGACACGTACGGACAACGCTGATACACTTTTGAATCGCACTAAATCCATCATTATCATGAGCAAATCATCGGGAATTTTATATTTAAACAGTTCCAGAAGAAAATAAAAGGTTACGGGAGACGTCTTGCCGCAGTAGAGCGGTTCGGTTCTGACACTTCGGATCGATTCGGCCATGTTCGATCGGGCGCGGACCGAGCCCGCCAAATTCAAATTTTCAACCCCTAAATAACCCAATTTACCGAACAATTTACTACAATTGAAATAATAAGAAAATACTCCTTATCACATGCCATAATCAATAACTACGTGGAGGGTGCTAACATGCATTTTTCGGATGTGTATTTTTCTTTCCCCTCAATCTATGCCCTCAATTGGATTTTATAACAGTGCCGTGATGAGAAATTGATCGATTCAATCAATAAACCAACTCTTATGTATTGTCGTATTGCTGGTATGAAATCGAGTCGTACACTCATGGACAGAAAAATAGGGACACCTCGAGTGGCTGCGCCGGATTTAGGCAACCAAACATACACCAAACTTTAGTGCCAGCGTGAACGGACTTTGTCACGGGCGGCTGGATATTTGCTGACAAGTCAAAAATATGTCAATTTATGAAACTGTCCTCTTGAGTTTTGTGATGAAAATCGACAAAAAGAGGTTTTTTTACACATCATTCAGTGATAATAAAGTTTTTCTAGTGATCTTTGTGTTAAATGAGTGTTGTAAAATATGAAGGACAATAACAAATCTATACTTATAATGTGTGAATGTCTTCGAGATAAGGGGATTTTTCAAGACTCTTTTGGCGCATCTTCCCCTTCAAATTTCTTCGCTAGCGTGTGAGAAAAGTTGAGCGAGTGTACTCGTATCATTTCTTTTGCATAAAAAGTCTTTTTAACAGATTATTGGAGTTGAACTAATGTTCTGAAGAATGAAGGAAAATCATTTCAATTTCATAAGAAATGATGAGAGAGTACCAGTGTGAACGCTATTCCCGAACAAGGCACTTAACTTGTTACCCGCCTCACCACAGTTTAGGTAGAATTTGATATTAACAATGCCCTCAATAAAGAGAAGTTATTATTTCAATATTGAATTTGTTTGTAGTATTTATTTTATAACGGTAACATTGTGGTGGCTCTTATATCTTGCTGGAGCTGTTTTAGCTCCAGTTATTGGTGTCTTCAGATCTGGGTACTGCCGGATCCTAATGATTTTTTGAATAACACCAAATCACCAACCATAATAGAATCACAGTTCAATCACTCATAACCAAAATTATTACTTGAACACGTTTATCCATGAATCATTTGTAAGTGAACACTTTTTAATCGACTTTTTACCACAAAACTGAAGTGAAAAGGTCGATATTTTGACAAATTTTCGAGCTGTCAGAACATATCCAGTCGGCTTTGGCAAAGTCCGTTCACGCCAGCACACAATTTGGTGTATGATCGGTTGCCTAAATATCGGCGCAGCCACTCGAGGTGTCCCTATTTTTCTGTCCATGAGTGTACGAAATGATGCTCCCGCTCCCCATTAGCCGCGTGTATTATGACGATCATGCATAGGGGATACAGGGTGTGTTGAGGGCATCGACGATGAGGGAGCGGCCCAGTAAACCTCCCCTTACCACACCGTGGAGGCAATATCCGATATTAGATCAACTAGTGTTGTTTAGCCATGGCCACGTTTTATGCCAATCCCAATGAAGAAAACGAACCCTGGATCGAGCATGCAGCGATCGAGGGTTTCGGATTTCGTAATTGGCACCTCATGTTCTTCTCGTTCTCCGGAATACTGACTTTACGTAAGTTAATTAATGAGTTTTTCGACGTAGATTAGTGAATGAATACTTTTTCGTAGTGATTTTAATCTGCTGTTGCGTCCGATTTCGCATCCCCAGAACCAAGCAAGATATCGAAGGAGATTTCAGACGCAAAAAATTGGCTGAAAAGTTTCAAGAACGCTTGAGACTCATCCAAACTCAAACTAACATGCATACTTTGGACTTGGAACAAGGTATGCGGTCGAATTCATCATTAAAATTAATTACAATCAAACAAAACAAAATAATCAGAAATAAATGTTTGTCTATTTTACAGCTTTGAAAATAATTCAAGAGGACTACGAAAAGGAAAATAAGCGTATCGATGATAAAGTGGCCTTAAATTTGTACCCGGAATCGAAACGTGAACAAGAAGCTCCCGCTACTTATTTTGCGCAAAACGAAATGCAACAGCCCACGAAATTCGCCCAAAAATTTGCTAATATTATGCTGGCTTCCACTGTGCGATCTTCTGCGGGTGAAAATATTTAAACTTGAATTTACCGCCTTGACGAGTCATCACGGAACATATCGAAGATGCTCGAAGTAAAAGTCACCAGAATTTATAACAATTTTATTTAAACACAATTATTTGAACCACTTCACTATTAACTTACTTAATTACTATCTTTGAAATACAGATATATACTCGAAATATTTTTCCTCGTCGTATTTTTGGATTCATTTTCTGTAACAGTTGGCGCTTAAACACAAAAGTCCCTAGATTGTCGCTGTCAAAACTGTCAAAATTAGCCATTGTCGGTTGTTTGTGGAGTGTATTCTAATCTCTTATTTTTTGATTATCGGACAAAAAAAAGGCCTAATATCAGCATTATTAATCATTTTCAATGTAAGTGTCTTATTAGAAATAGTTCCCAATACATTTGGTTTAAAATTTTGCGATTTATTCTCATCACAGTAAACCTCATTTTCTTTACAGAATGTCGGGAATAGCGGCTACCAGATTAGCAGAGGAGAGAAAAGCTTGGCGGAAAGAGCATCCCTTCGTAAGTAACCCAAACACTAATCCATACTAGAGTTAGATTTTAATGATTGAAATTCGTATTTAGGGCTTTGTAGCACGCCCCTCGAAAAACCCGGATGGTTCCCTCAATTTGATGAACTGGGAATGTTCGATTCCAGGGAAAAAAGGCGTAAGCATTATAACAACCCTTTGGGTACCTTAATTTAGGAAATATGAATTTCAGACTCCATGGGAAGGGGGCAACTACAAACTTCGTATGCTTTTCAAAGACGAATACCCCAGCATCCCTCCCAAGTGTAAATTCGAACCACCGCTGTTTCACCCAAACGTATATCCTTCTGGCACTGTGTGTTTGTCGTTATTAGATGAAGAGAAAGACTGGCGCCCAGCCATTACTGTTAAACAAATCCTTTTGGGAATTCAAGACTTGCTCAACGAGCCCAACGTGAAAGATCCTGCCCAGGCCGAAGCTTACACCATCTATTGGTAAGTTCCTCATTCAAACTTTTTCTATTTTTATTTATTTCGTAATTATGATCTTAGTCAAAACCGGTTGGAATATGAAAAGAGGGTTCGAGCCCAAGCTAGAGCAATGAGCCAACAGGAGTGGTGATTTGTAAGTTATTTCAATATTTTTGTAACACTAAATAATACTTATTAACCTTTTTTTTTAAATTTGGAGAAATTATTCATCAATTCGTGTTTCGTTGCTGCATACAGTATGTACTCTTAAAATTAGATCTAGAAATTATCAATTTTCATGATTTTACGAATTTGTAATAGACTTAAGTTGGAGGATGAATAAAATTGATTTTGTACAAACTTTAAGCTCTTTATTTACAAAATTATTATTTTGGCACATTCTACATAATAATAATATAGAGGAGACCTATGAGATTAATTCAAGTTAAATGCGTATTAATCGAGTACTAGAAATTAATTGGATATTTTACAAAAGTAAAGCTCGACAGCTTGCATCGTGAACCTAAAACTAATTACAATATGTAATTCGGATTTCAGATTTTTAGCACCTGATAACTTTTAAATTTAAGCCAAAACCGCATTTAGAGACCAAGAATACACTGCTATTGCAATAAGTAGAGTCTTAAAGTAACCGTTAATTTAAATCCGGTAAATTGTTCATAATTTAGAAAGTTACATTTACAACCCTAAGTATGGCGATGAAAATATAAATTACTTTATATGGCAGTACGATCATTCCGTTTCGGTATAATACAAGAAAACGAGTGGGTTAAGCGCATTAACATAACATTATAGAGACTCCTGTAGCGTACACACGTAAAATATCCTCATTTATGAAGACAAATTTTAACGGAGTATGGCACTCTCTTTCAACATTTTTGAAAACCTAAATAAATTATTACCTTCTTCATAATAGTAAGAATAATAGTTAATTGAGATTACTTCCTGTAACTGTTATTGTTATTCCTAACTTCGATCACGACCGGACTGGTCCCTCCAGAACTGCCGTATCTCCTGTCCCCATCGTAAAATTTCACGCTGTTCTCGTTGCCCCCTCTGTAATGACTCTTCGTCACCGATTTCATCTCGCTGGACTCGATCGTCTCCAAACTGCGCCCGTTCCTCGAAGGAATCGTCTTCTTGCTGATATTCGTCACGGTATTCGTCACACTCGGCCTGTAAGGATCCGCGTTTCTCGTGGTCGTGTGATAAGTCTCGGAATAATCCGTACTGGAGTTGCTACCCCTTCTCAAAATCGACTGAGGGGTGCTCGTGACCACGTGACTCGAAGACGTGTCCCTCAGACGAGTCGGGGGTTCGTAAATGTCCCCGTTGTTGTAATTGCGGTTTTTATTAAGGGTAGTATTGCTCTTCCAGTCGTTGTAATCCGCCTCGCTCTCGTGAAGAGTCTTGAACAGCTCGGGCGCCCGGTCTTTCAGACTCTTGAGGAAGACCCGCTTGTTGGTCTCGCCGAGGTTGGTACCACTGCTGACCCCGTTTTGGGCAAAACGGGAGGTGTACACGGCGCGGTCCTCGTTCACGTCCTTCTGGCTTCTGCTGAGGCTTGAAATCAATCCAGGGCTCTTGAGGCCGGCCGGGCTCTCGTCCAGGCGGTTCAGCTGCGGGTTGCTGGTGTACATCCTGCGGTGGTCGGGGTCCCCGTGCACGTTCAGGCTCTTGCTGCGCGACAAATTCGAGCGGTAAGTCCGCGCCGGTTTAGCGGGGCCCTCGTTTTGGAGAGGTCTGGAGACGGTGTTGATGATGGAGACGTTTATCGTGCTGTTGGATTTGTTGGCCTTTTCCAGCCGGGTCGGGGGCTCGTGTCTGGAAGAGTGGCGCGGGAGGGTCTGCGAGTTGCGCTGTTCGGATACCGAACTGTTCGCCAGGCGGCCGGTGGACTTACTGAAGCGGCCCAAGGTGCTCTGGGACCTGGAAATGTCGCAAAAGTGCCGATCAGAGATCACGTTTTATATGGGCATTGAGGGCCTACGCGCTCTCAAAGGCGAGCGAGGTACCATTTAGAAAAAGCGTAACTAGTACGCCTTGGCTTGACCGTGGGCTTTGCTCGTTGAGTACCCGTGTCCCGTGTGGGAAGCTATTTATCGAACGCACGTTCGCAAAAGGCGCGAGAAAGTCGCACGGTTTTCAAAATCACCGTGTTAGTGTTACTTCCAAAGAATCCGGAATTTCATATTTGCAGTACTACATGTTATGACGCAGCTTAGAATACCTGGGGCCTCATTATGAATATTTATAAGCGGCCAGATTGCAAGCGAGAGGCAAGCCGAATTTCTTCGAGATACCCAACCCAGGTTTTTAGCAACTGGTTGATGTCAAACCAGATTTTAATCTTTGGCATAAAAATATGAGGTACTCTCAGGAATTTCAATCTAAATAATAATGGATGCGCCTACTCGCACTACACTTGTAACCGCAGCCATCGCAGGAAAGAATCTAATTCGACCACCTCCGAGTCCGAGAATTTGAAGAATAAACAATGGCAAGGAGTGCCCCGTTCGATCGTTCCGAAGAATTCGAGAATGTGGGTTCACCTGAACTATCCGTAATAAAGTACCGGATCGCAATAATAATATTTCGATCGGGATATCGGGTTTAATTAATACGCTAAACGCTCTCGGGGATAAAAGTCGTGTCCCGAGGTGTCGGCACGTTCCTGATTGATGGAACCGTCTCTCGACTACTGTAGGTGAGTACCGGTGTTGTCGTAATTAAACGCGACAATGAAACTAGTCAACACACCCACTTATCGGATGCAAATCCGCCTTGTTTATGGCGCTCGTTATTAATGAAACCACCTGTACACGCGGTACCTCTCCACTTCGGTAAAGTTAAAGTCGTACTTGATAGGAGAGGAATAGCACGCAATGGGAAATTTAATTAGCCCGATCTCTTATAATAACGCATGCGGAGTCTTCGCCTTACAAGTCCCTTAACCTCGCCGCAGATTAATCGTCGTTATAATCAAGGCCGACTCGAAGGAAATTTCGCATTTATTCATTACCTGTGCTCCTCGCCCGTTCTGTCTCTTCGGGAAGTGCGCGCCGGGCGAACTCCGTCGTACTTATTCTCCCTCCCGTAGATCGAGCCGGCGAAAGGATCTTCGCCTAGGTAGTACCGCTGGACCGGTTGCCGATTCTCCATGTTATTGTGACCGATGTTGTCGATTACGTGCCCTTTTTGGTAGGAAGGACTAGGCGAACGTTTGGCCCTCTGCCGGGCTTTACGTTCCGCACTGGCCGAGCGAATTTTCCCGACCAATTTGCGAATCGACTGGCCTGAAGCAAAACACAAACTCGACTAATCCACCAATCGAATCAAATGATATTGCGTTTAAATGATGCGATGATGACGTTATCCTTCATCCGAACTTGACTTAAGTCGATTTGTTAATCGGGTGGGGATCATGAATATTTATTTACCGATTATGTTGCCGCTTTTCTGCTTGGGGGGATCGGGCGCGAACCTGGTCTTCTGCACCTTTTTCTCTTGAGGAATGGGCGGTGGATTAGGGGGCGAATAATCCGGGGGCGGCTCTTCGAGGGGTTCGTTCCGTACCCCGTTAGTGAGTCGAGGGGCGCTCCTGTAGCCGCTGTCATAACGGGTGCGTTCTTCGACCACGTGTTGGCGCCTTTCCGAGGCGCGTTTTCTTTGCGGAGGAGTAGGGGCGACTTCGCGTTTAGGCGAAACGCTCCGGTTATAATCCGGGATTGGAGAACGCTGCTGAATACGTTCAACGATTGGAGAACGCGCCCTCTCCTGGTAGGGGTGGTAAGGAATCGGCGAAATCCTTTCTGACGTCGTGAAATGCTCCTGTTGGCGCCTTTCCGACCACTGACTGATCCCTGAAATCCAAACCTTCAATTTCCGCCTACTAGGGGATGATTAATGGTGCCAAGTACCTTTGTAAAAAGGGTCAGAAGGGACGTGGTGGTTATTTCGGTCGCGTTCTGGCTCGACCGGGCTGTAAACCCTCGGGGTGCTGTTGACGGTGGTCACGTAGGTCTTTTGGGGCGGACTTTGCGCCCTCGCCGGTTGCGACTTGATGGTGACGTTAAAGAAACTGGTTTTCGGGGGTTGTTCTTCTTCGTCGATCACGGAATTGTTCGAGGATCTGGATTCGCTGCCGAAATGGTGCTCCAACCATTTCGAGGTTTCCACTTTTCGGGTTTCTTCCTCTTGGTCGAAATCCAGCGGCCGGCGGGTGAGGGCGTCTTTGCGGTCCAGGGGCGTCGGCGTCGGACCGTTTTCCACACCTACGATTTTGGATAATTCTATTCTACAGTGTTTTAGGGGTAGCAGACCGAACGAAAATCAAAGAAAGTGTACGAAATTCGAGCCACACTGATTTTGAGTAAATTTTGGCGATTTTTTCTAAATTTATAGCTGAAAAGTGATGATTCGGCTCTTATTCATGGAGAAAATTACTCTCCTACTTTGTAAAAATGTTCATCATGCAGATTTATGGCGTTGTTACCATTTTTCCTACTTCGAATTGAATTTTGACGGATGACATATCGTTTTGGAAGAAAATTTCCTTCACGTAAGCCTCACGTCGTTCGCACTTTTATGCGATGTAGAGTGAAACGTTTTATGCTATTCTCTTGAATGTCTCATCATCTTCAAATAACCAAAAGTGCCCTTGCTCTGGCCACTGTGCATATTTTCAATTTCTGATTGAAAAATCGGTTTAATTTTGTGTAATTTTGTCACCAACTCCATGCGAATTTTGAGACAAGGAAGTCGTCAATTTGAGTGAGATAGCCTATCCGCTGTTCAGTATAGTTTTGAAAATTACTCAAAATTCGATTCCTGTGATATTTCCTCAAAGCCACAGTGCAAATAAGCGAAATTTCCCTATTTGAATCGGAAAATTACCTCGATATCTGTGCGGTTGTCGGTTGTTGTTGCCGTTGGTCCTCCGCCTGGCCCTGGCCGACAAAGAGTCGAAGTCGATCTCGTCGAAGCCGTCGCCGTGCCGTTCGACTTCCATCGTCTCGGTCTTGAACCGCATCTCGTGCCCCACGTTGACGCCGTCCGCTACGTAGTCGACATCCTGCTGGTCGCGCGTCTTGCGGAACCGCTGCGAGTTCTCCTTGAGCTCGTCCCTTTCCGGCGCGCCCTCGGGCAGCTCGTCGTCTCGGACCTCTTCGCGTTCGGTCGTGCGCTGCGTCTCCGTCACGATCTTGCCGTCGGGCAGCACCGAGCTCAGCTCTCGGGTGTCTTCGGTGTCGGTGACTTTGTTGCTCTTCTGCGACTCGTGGACCAATCGCGGCCCCGTCGACACCACGGCGCGTCCGTCCGAAGATGTCGTGCGCAGGACGTCCCTTATGTCCTTTTTCCCGGTGCGGACGGCCGCTAGGAAATCCTGGGGATGGAAAAGCACGAAATTAGTCCCTTGAATCGAGTTCGATATAAAATTATATCAGATGGCGAAATTGGAATTTCGAGCCAACAGGTTATAGTATACGAAAGCTCTAAAGCCTCGCCCTATTAGTGCGATTTTTCTCGATTCGAAAATATGTGGGTAAGTAAATTAATAACATTCACGAGAAACACCAGATAACAATAATCTCTCTTGTAACTACGCGAATAAATTATTCAGAATTCAACCGGTAACTAAAAGAAGTTTCAACGCCTCCATTATTCTCAGCTCGAGCTTATCTCATTTCGTTTCAATGATGAGACGACGATGATGATGATGATGATGATGAAGAAGCTAGCTCGATAAAATAAATGACTTGTAGAAAGCGAAGCAATAACGATTTTTTCTAATTAAAAACTCGGAGTCTTAGAGAACATCACGTTTCAATAAAGACTTGAACTTATCATTATTCAAACAGTAGATTGAATTTTAGTCTAGAGAAAGCCTCTCATTAGCAGTCGTCCCTCAAGGGTTTGGTCTGATTTTCAGGTGACGGAAATTAATCAAGCAGGAAATTACAGAATTATAAAAATTCAGAGTCCTCTCGAGATGTCGTTACATAACAATCATTTACGAGTGAACATTTAATTTCAGACTGGCGAATGATGCACATAAAGTGTACTTTCTCCTGTCGTCTAGCACGGGAGAAGAGTAAAGTCACGAATAATTTATAATAAGAATATTTCTTGTTACCGGTTAACTAGAGAATTTATTGGCGGATTGATCCATCGTAGGTAATAATAATAAGTGGATCGAGTCGAGTCGAGACCCACTTATTACGTACAATAAAAGCGCTGTAATAACGTTGCTCTTGTGTACACCGTGTGCACCTGACCATTCTCTTTCAGAACTGGCCTCCGTGAAGGATGTCTCATTCGGAATTATTATAAACGTTTGAAAATTTCAGACTCGCTTATTATTTCGACAAATCCTGGACGGGAAAGTGCGTCCTTGCGAAAATGTCAACTCTCTATTTATAGATTTTTACAGTCTTTGAAATTGCATCGAATTTTCTATGATTATTTATCATTCTCCTCGAATCCGTGGGAATTCCAACTGATGATGCGCCGAACCCTTTTTCGAAATACATCAGACATTGTTACCGAAAGTCCTCGCTCTCTCAAATAGTAATAATAGGCGAAACCCGGATTGACCTCTTGCAAAAAGCGCCAATCAGAAGTGTAGTCACGATTAAAAAAAGACTATTGAGGTTATTCCTCACCTTTAATGATATTATGAATTATTGCGGTAAAACAAATAGGGACGTCTTGACTTATTAAGACTTGATAGAGGAAAGGAATTGGCCTTACCGCTAATTATAACGTACCCATTTTTGGGACAAAAAGTACCCGTACTAATAATCGTAATAATAATGTACCGGTAATTAGCTGTAGCCTCCTCGTGTCCGACTCAAGGATGACGGCTGTAAATAAGCGAGCGAGGACTTCGCAACCGAATTTCTACGAGAAAAATGGGTAAAATCTTACGTTTTTACAGGGTTAGGCGGATTTAGCGGTCACGGGTTCACTCTTATTCACACATGCCGGCGCACAAATGTTAATCTGAATGTTTATCACGAGAGCTAGTGTCTTTGTTGCAAGTGTTTGCATGTAATTCCTGCTGGTTGCTAGCTTCAATTCTTCGGCAGTGTCGGAGAGCCGGTGAACGGTTGTCTGACTGGTCGGGCCCCGTTCTTCTCCCTCTGCCCCGCTCGTTTCTTCCACACTTTGATACTTTATCCGACTCGGCTTGATATACGCACACGGAGGGACGAATATATCTCGATGGCCAGGCCGTAATGTGCACGCCGCAACACTTTGTCTATGGTAATTACCGCGACAGAGGCCAACGGCCCCCGAAGACTCCCTTTTTATCGAAATTTCGAAAGAGACATCCTTGATGGTCCCGGCGCTATTGTTCCGGCACCCACACCACGTTTCAGCTATTGTACTGTCTCTTATTGTGCGCATACCTATACTCCAGATTTAATGTAAGCGAGTAGGCACACACGAAAAGTGCATCTAATTGCTCCTAAAGAGAACCGAAATGGTAAATCGTGCGATTACGACACTCCGAGCGAAGATGCTTGACCTATCAGGACTGAAACCGCGGTATTTCCGATGGATTTCTCAATATGCGAACCGACGGTTCGGAAAAAAGTGTACCTCATCAGTGATGTCCCCGTAATGCTGCACGTCTTCGGTCTCTTTGACTTCCTCGGTCTCCTCCCTGGAGATGACGCGTTTTTCTTTGACTTCCCGGACGATCCCATCCGGGTTCGGGACGGCGACCCATTTCGAGTCCGGATCTGCGAGGTCTTTGCTCGTAGGCCCTTCCACTTTCTTCGGACCGTCCACCGCGTCTTCATCGTCCCCCAATTTGCGTAACTGTAATAATTTTCAAAATTAAAATGTTAATTTAAAGGTGGTTATTTTCTAGACTGACTTCGGTTTGGTGGTGTTCTTGCGTTTCCGTGTCTTCGGTGGTGTTGGTGGTGACCATAGGTCCGGTGTCCTCGACGACCTTGCCATCTTCCAAGACCACTTGTCTCTTGACCCTGGTTTCGATTTGTTTCGTGTTAGTCACCTCTGTTTTCTTTTTACTAACCCATTCCTCTGGAAAAACAATCATTTTTATAGAAGAACCGATTTAATTTTACATGGGAACCGGCTCCATGGTGTGGTATCGGGTTAAGAGGCTAATGGTCACCATTGACACCATATTTCGATAAAGAACTTTGATAATTTTTATGTTCGCGTGGGAAATTTACAACAAATATGTGCATTTGGTTAAGGAAAACTCGAGAACTACATATTCTGAAAATTTCATAACGATCGGTTAATTTTTCACGGAGAGACCAATAGTCGATCAAGACACAAACCCGCAATTTTTCATAATTTTCGAGCAAAATGATTGAATATGTGAATATTTCGATCTTTGATGGTTTGAAATGACTTTTTCATGATATTCTACAAATTTCATGCAGTTAAGATGATTTTTCACGTAGACCCTAATCGCCGGTCAAGACACGAACCCGCGGATTTTCTTCATTCCCGCGCAAAAATCTATCCATTCCCGTTTTAAAAGAGTTGTTTGTATGTTTTTTGAAAATTCAGCGAGTTTCGGCCGATTTCTGCGAGAGACCCATATAGCTGCACAAGACAGAAACCCGACCATTTCGCAAAAATTCGTTCATTTTTCGACCTCGGCCCTCCCACACAATCCGGCGATCGGGTTAAGAGGCTAATTGCGCGACTTGTCATGCCTCTTAGCGCGTTCTGGGAACATCTCGCCGCTATACAGAGTCGAGCACTTGCGGAAAATGTGAGAAGCGCGAGTATAAGGAAATGCAGTTTAGATGCGTATCTCGAGATATATCGCAGGCGAACGACCTCGTCAACGGCCTTTATCTTCGCATGGCCGTATCACAATGGTCTCGTAAGATCTTTTCAAAACTGTGGGCAAAAAAAAATAAGAAAAAGCGAAAACTCACCCTCTTTTGTGGTGGCGACGGTTTCTCCAGGCTCCACCTGATGGGTAAAAAACGGGGGCGGTTTAATAAAAATCCTCGAACAATAGGAGACTCTTTTACGATCGGAGGAAGACGGATAGCGACCTCTCGGGTCGGAGAAGAGGACTATCACCACCATTCAACATAATAATAGCACTAGACACACGATGAGATAATCCGGTGATATGTTATTGCACTTTTCATACTTATAACACTACGATTACAGCTAAGTCGCTAAGTATAATTCAAACAGCTTAAGTATATAGGTAGAGTTATAGAGTTTTACATGGACTAGTTTTACGGCCGACTTAATGCAATTATTCAACAATTACGTCTGCGCTTATGGCTATTTAACTTGGTGCAATTAAAGGGGAGCCAAAGTGTACGGTCTATGCAGTGTGTGCGCATTACGTTGGGACTGACGTATAAATTAGTCTCATGTATTATAGAAGAGTTAGTGCCGATTTAGGAGTTAATTACCGCCTACTGGGTGGAGGAGGGGGCGCGATGCAATTAAAAGATCTCGTGTAACAATAAAAGGTGGCGCCTATTATCGATACCAATTTCGACTCGGCCTTCGTACCAGCGCTCGATTGTTGTCTATAAATAATCGGGATCTCGATTAGGGACATCCGCCTATTCTTTATTTTTATTATGGAAAAGTGTCGGTAAAAGTGATAACAGTTTCACCCGATTCCGAAACGAGTCCTTTTTCGAGTCGCGGCGAAACCACTTCCACTTTGTATAATAGCCAGCGATCTAATTAGCGGTTACGCAATAAAACGTATTGTAATTAGTGATTTAATCGGTTCGACTTGCATACAGTTTTAATTGCTTGTGACAACTCTTATATTGTTCGTACCAGTGAAATCGGAAATAATTATATTATGATATCGGGACGGATTGTGTATTCTAATGCGAAGGACGTAATATTTCATTTCCTATAAAGTAAGATTAATTACAGACTCTTAAATGTAAACATGTCAAGCTCCAGTAGCTTCTACACTTCCAACTAAATAATAATTTTTCAAAAGTATCATGTTACTGACTGAATTACTCTACCTGTGGACTAGGGAGACATATTGTTTTACGACCCTGCCACGAGGCTGAATTTAATTAGAAAATATGTCGGAGGATTAAGTTTCGACTCGAAAATGGTAAATTATCATCACAGAGATGAGATTTTCCCACAGTTTTTACGTAATTTTGTTGTATTTTGCAATAATAATTTCTACACGAAAAAATCTAACAAGTACTCACTAAAGTCTATAAATATCACGAGTCCTTCGAGGCACACTTTGAATCGTAATGGCTCATTTGCATTAATTGTCGTAATTTCGGTCCGTTACCGACAATTAACAGATGAAGCGACCGAATTCACATATCAACTTGAATTACGAAACTGAAAATCCTGAAAGGTTTTTTCAGGAATGAATTTTTTACACTGTTACATTAATTGTAATTGCACACTTCACAAATGATAAGTTGCTTATACTCGCGCACTTTTTTTTTGGAACCGATTCACTGCAGTTTAGAAACCGTCTGTCTAAGCACAAAGCAGCAGCTCGAGTTGTGTTTTGACAGACGGGAGTCAGAAGTCTGTCTGCCGGATTATCGTCCATTCAGAATTGCAAAGCGACGTCTGAATTGCAGCATTTCCATGTTTACTATCACCGCGTTCGCCAATAATACCGCGGGATCTCGCACACCGCACACATAGAGAACACGACGTATTATTATTGCTATCATTATTACATCACACGGCATTGTTTCACCTGTGTGTTGTGTTCCCGTCCTAGTTCGCCGCGCCCCGTTCGCTCTTTTAAAACTCCGGCTCTCGGCCGCTCTGGTCAAGTGCGCCCTTTCGAAAATCGCAAATCGGCCAAATCCGACTCTGTCTAACGCCATTTTAAAGTTCAAATTCCCGCGTCATCATCGCTTTTATTGAAAAATCTAAAATCCTGAAAGTAACTGAAAGTGCCCACCGTAAACCGCATTGCGCTTATTTTGCCATAATAACATTCCGCACGAGACGTGATAAGTACAAACCGCGCCCGCGTTCCACATCTCACCTCATTTCCCTTCTTTCCCGGTAAAGTCGAACTGGAAGGATTTCCATAAAATTTACGACTCCGGTACACGCGATAACACAATAATGCAATTACCGGCAACAATCGTCTCGACTTGGGCGATTTGAGCGACTAGAATATAGGTGAAAAGTCAATGTGCGTATTTGAAATAAAAGCGAAAACGTGAGATGCCCTTCTAATCGCTGCTGGGGTTCTTATTATCTGCATACGGCGAGGCATATATGAACTTATTTGAAATCGAACATAATACAATATATTGTGCAAGAAAATTACTGCTAACTGCTAGACATGTGCATAATAATATTCCATCTACCGCACATATGAACTGGTGTAATAAGAGTGCAAGTACTTGACTCTCTCTGCTTATAGGTGCTTATAAATGACGGTGCAATAGGCTAATTGCAGGTGTAATTGCTCGTTGCGGATGCATTGGCCTCTAAACGCCAAGGTTCGCTTAGAACATCTATAAGGACTTCTATGAGCACCTTGGTAAATAAATGTTATTGCCATTCGGAAATTGAGTGTTCGGAAAACGTTTTTCTATAACAATTATCGAAATAAAATTATCAAAAAAATTAACATTCACAAATCATTTTAGTGTTCAAGGATTGAAACTACTGTGTCGTGATATCCTGAAAATTTCATATAGATTCACTGATTTTGCATGGAGACTTCAATACATGAAGAATTCGATCAAGACACGAACCCGACAATTATTTCAAATTGTGGCTCAGTATGGACTTTTTTTAGTTTCAAAGTACAATTTCATGTTCTTTCAGGGGTTAAATGTAACCTTGTCCGGTTGGGATTTTTATGTGGAAACGCATTTATTCCAAGTCATAAACTAAATAACACATCAATGTCGGCATGTCCGCTGAATTGCACCGGAAACAAATCTCGAAAAATTAACGACAGATATATTATTATCATCAGACGTGACTAATTTATGTAATTCAAAGCTAATAGAATCACCTCTGGTGGATAATCCTACAACAATAAATAAATCGGAGAAGAATGCGATTAGGTGGGTGGAAAATACCTTGAACAAAATAGAAAAGAGAGATTAACAGGACCGTATAATAATAATAAGTTTGCAGAGCGCGTGAATACGCCTATTCAAATTCGCATAATGGCTATATCATATTTATGTTATTACGGTCGGAGAGCGAAGGCACCGTATTTCTAAAGATTCCGATTTTTCCTAATGCGACGAAAGGTCAAGAGGTGCGCCCTCCTTTGAGAAATCATTATCGTACATTATTGCGTCCGCGTTATCGCTCACTTAAAAAATAAATAAACGGAATTGCGTTATTTCATTATCGTTACATAAGCGCAAACAGGTAGAGGTAACAGGTGGGGTTTTCTTGGTTGCCTACTTTCATCGATTAATGCGATTGAATTGTTGAATGGTGGCTGCGAATTCTCGAAATACTCACGAGCTCTAATCCTTCGGGAGGGCCGGCTTCGTAGTGCCGTACGGAGGTCAATCGGTGGTCCGCCGGGACCAAAAGGCCGGCGACTTCGGTCATCTCCTGAAAAATAATTAATGCCGGAGTAAAATCGTGTAATCCTTTAATTATATGATTGCTGGCGGATTTATGTTTGAAAAAATGGCTAATAGATGATGGTACTGGCTTATAATAAGCCATAAATTCAGTTTTTTTGTTCGGTTCGTATTATCCCGCTCTCTATACGTGAGGTCCATAAATTACGAAGCAAAAGCGTATTGAGTTAGCCTGTGAATTATCCGTAACTTCGATAATGGAGATTACACTTCATAATGATGATGGCGAATACATTCTAAACGCAATTATTTACGGAGTGGACTTTTTCTTAGAGATCTTTGATCTCGAGATCCCGTCCCGAGTTATTGGTCTTGAGAGATGATGTCATGGTATTGACATTGCGATTTTTCTCAATTCTTGAGTCGCCCATCAGTTATGAAAAGTTAAAAGCGCCGCTTTTTTCCGTTTTAAGATTCTTGAAACGTATGACGCACTTGTGTTTCAACCTTGGTCCGTACGTATACATAACGCAATTAGATTTCATATTTCGTTTTCTGGACACGTCTCCGATTGTCCCACAAAAGAGACTCACTTGTGCACACAATGCGACATTGTCGAGTGTTTCGACTTTGGGAGAAAAATCCTGCGACCGTCAGCGGTAAAAATTTCAGCGTAAAGAAGCCTTGCGCCCCTTTTATGGGACACAATGTCGCCGTAGACGTAAGGCGCAAGGTTTTGCATAAATTTCCTTATGAAATTCATGTCGGCGCTTGAAACTCTCATTTTTGAATATCTAAACAACGAAATAATGTGTAAATGATCGTAATCATATAGAGGAACACGTGTAAAGTCGTCGAGGAAAGTATCCGAAATGAATTATCGCCTAACGTGCCGAATACAAAACAACAATACGCCATTGTTGCGAATTTTTCAGACTCGCGACGACTATAAATAATAATATTCACCTGTCTCATAGAGGATTACGTAAACACTCTATGATTATCAGGACTTCCCACGAGATCGACTCGAAGTGAAACAATTTTGGGAGGAGATAAACTCGAGATTTCCTAATAGGAATTATAATAGAAAAAGTAAATAGTTGCTAATATTTTCGCAGAGACGAGGTTGTATCCATTATACCGGTAATGATAAGTCTGGACTTTCTCCAATCAAACCAAATAATTTATAGACAGATAAATATGATCTACTTTATGATCTCTGTCGTGAGATGAATCAAAAGCCGTCACATTCATTGCGGTCAATTTGGACAGAACATAAAGTGGTTGAGAAAAATTCGCAATCCCGTTATTATTACAGTGAGATGGGAAATTTCATTCGCGACACATGAAAACTTTTAACAGTTTGAACCTTGCAATTTCTAGTGAAAATAATTCAAGCTGCGACCTTCTTTAATAACTCGAAATAGGTTACCTAATACCCCGCATTATTATGATTGATGAAAATTTCTCTCATTGTTAAAGGTGTTATTAGTGCATTCCGGGCACACCTATTTCAGCTACCGACTTGAACACAATTTTTCGAAAAATCGCCTTCGGCATTTATCTTATTCTAGAGTCTTCACTTTGCTACTTTACCGGTCGCATATGAGAGCGCAGTCTAGACTTTTGTGCAGTATTTCGTATACGTAAAAGGTACAAGAACCCATCAATAAATAGATAATAGCGCCTCGGAGGCTTAATTGGACGTTTTCTGCATGATAGCGAAGACCGATACTAAATTGCAGACAAACTAGGCATACACATACACATACTCGACCCGTTCGCATATCCTTTTATAGCGAATCCAAGGAATCGAACTCGAACGAGGACCCTATATACATTTATAAACCGAGTGACTCATCGCGAGTGGTCTTATTTATCGAATTATTGTCCTTATTAAAATCGTTATGATTTTTTCAGAGTGTGAATTGAAATTGGTCAACGAACTGGCCGCCTTATTGTAATGCACCTTGAGTTTCGACTCGTGAAAAAATTAACAAATACCTGAAAAACAGCCTGAATCATCGAGAAAAAACACAATGGCCTGAATAATACGAGCATTGATTCATTGCCGTATACTTGGAAGTTTTATGAAACATTCCGGGAATCAGGTGAAGCCGTGATGTTTAATGCTTCCTGTTTGATTTGAAATTGATTTTGCGCACAATTATTCCGGTGGGTTCGCTCGTTTGTTAACAACTACGCAAAAGCTCCACTTTCCTTTCTCGTAAATAGAAATTGTGACGGCGGCGAAGAATGAGGAGGGCTCTATTCCCATCAGCGCATTATGCTCCATGCGAGTGAAAAACTTTCAAACAATTGCGTGTTATGCTCAATCGGGCAGGAATTCGAAGCGTTTTAAATCGCCCTTGACCGACATTCCATCATCATCTCGACAATTATGTACCTCAGCGAGACTGGACGATTTTTCAAGATCTCGGAGATTACCAAATAAAGCCACTTCCTTGTTTCGTTGCGCCAGTTTTAATACACGATCGAATTCTCATGTCGCAATAAAGCCAACTAATAATCCCGACAGGATTTTTAACCGTAAAGCCACGAATTCGACATCGCAGATGGTCTACCGTGTATTAATTTATGCTAATCCGGCTGAGCCGATATGCAGTCGAAAGCTTTCGTCGAACAATTAATAGCGATATGTCGCCTTCGTCTCAGAAATAGCAATGACTTCATCCCATTATTTCGATATTAACACTCGGAAATTAGCATCTGCATTTGCCCGTAACCCGTCCTGACATTTCCCGACCTCCGACCAGAGCTGAAGTTGATGCGGAATCGGCCGTGTCGTAAGTCTTTCAGGAATTTATGTATTTTCGCATTAGCATGGCGCGCTTCACAGGTGTCTTTTATGAGATTCCTCCGGGTCTCGGGCGGACGTTATGGGGCTACTCACGGTTTTCGATTAAATCCAGAACAGAGTCACCTCGACGATGATCGCGCACTCATCACTGCAATTCCGGACGCGTGTCGCGTATTTTATTCGGCGATCTCGCGGGATCTCTGGATGTTTACGGACGAGCCGAGGTACGGTTTCTGCGAGTGTCGCAGCGTGTTTGAGATCTCGAGCCTCGCCTTGGCGCGGAACCCACAGATCACCTTGCCGCAGTCTTATACCAGAACCCGTGTAGGTGTTACCTCTATCTGTCAATGATGTCGTATTATAATACCGCAGGAAAGCACAATTTACAGAACTTCTGTTTACCAGGAACTAACACAATTCCAATGGAGATAGCGGATAACATTATTCTTACCAGAACTAAACGAATAATCTGGTGAGACATCAAAGACTGCGCTCGCGATGCTGAAACCGTTTCGCCGCTTTATCCAGCATCCCTATCTCCCACCGAACTCATATTATCTTTCTGGGAAATCAAATTTTCAAACGATTCGGCCGTTTTATAGATCAACCTATAAAATTCTCTACGGTCACGAAAATGTGTCTTACTCGCGCATAGGTATCTCCGAAAGAATTCCCATTTTAGGACCGTTTAACGGCATCAAACGTCATGTTATCTCTGATAGAGATCGAGAGTCTTGTTCGGGCATCGCTATCTGCCGGTTTTTCGACCTCTAGTGCATTACGGATTCGATTTTTCGGCCTTGGTAGCGAAACTGTGAAAATCTTCAGATTTCTTGCGCTAGTAGGTTGCGGTCTCGGCTTTTGGTTTTCCCGGCGCTACAATATGAGCGGATTCAGTTCGAGTTGTTGCTCAAGTTCCGATTTTTTCTGCCATCTCTCTGTGTTGCACCAGTCAAAACGGAAAAGGATATGGCGGTGTTTGGTCGACCGGAAAATGACTTAACCAGTCAATATCCATCACACACGTCCAGATCCAGTGAACCTCATTATGTAACACGAATCACAACACGGAGATTTTCTCCGGCCGGAGGCGGAATGTGTTTCTTAATAATAAATAAATCATTGTAGTTATACGGCATACCGATGGGCAACTGAACGTGTGTTTGCTTTTTGAAATTTATTTATTAGACAATCCGTTTGATGCAAGTGAAACGGTTCTGACCCCTGAGCTCTTTTACCTATTCGAAATTTAGCGCGCTGATGCGCCAAATTGGCCATGTGATCGTCTATTTAAAAGTTAGGACTCTATTGTTGTGTTCGTAGCAACCCTTTTTGTTTATTTGTAAAGCTCAAGAGAATTTCTGTTGGATACCACGGCAGTGTTGGAGGGAGAGGGAATAAAACACAGGATTGAGTTAAGACGTGTAATCAATCACGAGTATTTGTAAAAGTATTACAAATCAGTGTTCGGTCTATTCACAATTCATTTGTATTTGAGAGTAAAATTCAAAGGTTTGATTTAAGTAAAGTAAGGGGTAGGATAGGCACTTCGAAGAAGGCTCCCAAGAATCACACACAGCAGCGGTGCGTACCAGTAGTGAAACTTAAAAGACCCCCACGAAGAAGATGGAGCGAATCCACCTCGGGGAGGGCCCCCAGGAGTCAGTCCTTTGTACTACGACATGGGCGTACATCAGAGTGAAACCCAAAAGAACTCCACGACAAGGATTGCGGGTGTAGATCCACCTCGCAGAGGGCACCCAGGAGTCCTCCCTTTGTACTACGACATGGGCGTACATCGGAACGAACCCAAGTGAACCCCACGACAAAGATCATGGAAAAGATCCAACTCGCAGAAGGCACCAGCGAATCACTCCTCTGGACAACAGCAGCGGTGCGTACATTGGAGTGAGACCAAGTGAACCCCACGACAAAGATCATGGAAGCGATCCACCTCGAGGAGGGCACCAGCGAATCATTCCTCTGGACAACAGCAGTGGTGCGTACATTGGAATGAAACCAAGTGATCCCCACGACGAAGATCGTGGAAGAGATCCACCTCGAGGAGGGCACCAGTGAATCATTCCTCTGGACAACAGCAGTGGTGCGTACATCGGAATGAGACCAAGTGAACCCCACGACGAGGATCGTGAAAGAACCCACCAAGGCTTCAAGGCCCTAGTTTGGAGTTCAGCGATTTTACCGAAAGTGGAAAGATCCAAATTAATTGGATGAATCCACAGGAAAAATCCCCGAAGCGAGCCGGGGCCGCGCCTTTTATCTCCAGTACTTTTTCTTGTAGAGGCGGCGTAGAAACGGTGACGCCATCTCTCGCTGTCCACCTGAACCAGCGCTTCAGTCTCGCGTCGGTAGAGGTCGTTACTTGGCGCGTTTCTTGATTTTTGTGAACTTTTGTGGCGTACCGGGGTCTGTTCCGTCTCAGTCCCCCCCGAACTTCGTCGTTCACAGATTGAGAGCAACGGTAGAGCTTTTTGATCGAGATGACTGTCAATCTTGATTAGACGAAGTTGTAGCTCTTGTCGAACATTTCCATTTCTTCCTCAATCTGGGTTAGTCTGGCGACGAACCTTTTTGGTTCGGCATCAGGATGAGTTCCCGTCTCATCCAGGATACCGCTTTGCTTGGTACCCGAGTGACATTTATTGGCAGTTGTCAACTCTCTTTTAGGTTCCACGTCTACCGGGAATCGGGAGAACTTTGTGTAGACGTGAGGCTCATCCTTGTCTGGTCTCGATCTGACGTTTGCATCTCGGTTCTTGAGTTGCATGTGTAGCCTGTCGACTGATGACTCCTTTGTGACAGTTGGAGAAAAACCCCCCGTGTAAAAACCAACTGTCGGAGATTCATCATGTCGTCTGGTCCCTTTCTGTCATGTGACAGCTCGAACTTTCCTCCACCAGGTCGACGGTGTCCCGTTGATGCTCACGCCGCTCGATGAAGTCGGCTCCAGGATGTCGTCTCTCCTTTGACGATGCTCCCCCCCAGCGCTGTCCACGACTCTGAAACTATCGAAATATTCCGGCAGCCTTTGTCACTTTGTAAAAATGTTGACATACTCGCCTTTGATTTCGCTGGTCCAGACTTCCACCTTCCAAGAGATTTGTTTCCCTCTTTTTTTTTCCAAGCCCCCGAAAAGGAAAATTTAAGCAATCTTTGTTTTCGAACGACATTTTATTGAAACCGAAACTCGAATCTGTACAAAACCTTCAAACTGAACAAATTTTCTACCATCAAATCTTAGTGAAATTTTCACTAAGTCAAATTCAAAACTGAGAAATTTCACGGCACTCTCACTCTCACTCCCCCCCGATCTCAAAACGTCACCCTGCGACTGAACTGTCGCCCTCAATCCTTCTCTTCGCCGCCCGCTGTTTGGGGTTGAAGTGACGATCTCTTCTCAATTGCTGCCCCGGTTGGAGATGGCTATTTTCGCCCCCATCCCCCCCTGTTGTCATCATCGACTGAATCCTCGTTTTGGAAAATGGCGGGGTCGCCCCTTGCGGTGCGTCATTTTGCGGCGGTTTGCAGAAATTCGATTGCTGTGTGTTGGCAAATTTCTTCACGTCCGGCTGGCTGTCTTCGGCCTCGTTGACGTGGTCTTGGTTCCGCAGAAACCGCGTCACCTCCTGCATGGTTTTCGTCGGCTGCAGGGCCCACAGTCGCTGAATGGTGACCGGAAAATGACGCATCAGCTCATTTATCAGGGCCGATTCCGGTATGGGCTCCGTCAACGCCCTCGCCTGTTGAACGTACGAGGCGAAGTGTTCCAGCATCAAATTTCGGCCGTCCCATTTCCCAGACGCGATCTTCTTTCGTAGTTGCTCTTGTTGTCCACTGGACCAGTAGTGTTCCAGGAAAGATTCCCGGAATTCGTGGTAACTACTCCAGTCCGCGCTGCACATTGCGAACCAATCCGCCGCTAAGTGTAGGAGACACTCTTTTACTAGCCCGAGTTTTTCGGAGTCGGGCAAATTAATTCGGCGGCAGTACCCTTCGAATCTCTCCAAGAACTGAACTGCTGCAGTCCCCGCTTCTCCTTTGAATTTTGGAAATTCCACCGCTTGGGTGAACATCACTCCGACGGTTAAGGATGTCGTGTTCATCGACGGGTTCGCGGTTGCGTCGTTCTCTTGTTGCAATTCTCCAGCGCTCGAAAGTCCGGAGGCTCCGGGGTTCGATCGTCGAGTGCTCTCAGTCATCGGCTCAATTTGACTTTCTCGTCTTTCTCGTCGGAATTCTCCCAATTGGCTCGTCATGTTGGCCATGAACTCCCTCATGACGCGATTCTGCCGATTCAACTCCTCCAGGAGCCACGACGTTGGCCCGCTTCTCTCCTCCATTTTTCCCCCACTGCACTTCGAATTGAAATTCACTCCCGCTGGAATTCCCGAATTACCGTACGATTTGAAGAATCGTATTATTTCCTCTCCTCCAACATTTAAAACCTGGTATCCTGGTCACGGCACCACTGAAACGGTTCTGACCCCTGAGCTCTTTTACCTATTCGAAATTTAGCGCGCTGATGCGCCAAATTGGCCATGTGATCGTCTATTTAAAAGTTAGGACTCTATTGTTGTGTTCGTAGCAACCCTTTTTGTTTATTTGTAAAGCTCAAGAGAATTTCTGTTGGATACCACGGCAGTGTTGGAGGGAGAGGGAATAAAACACAGGATTGAGTTAAGACGTGTAATCAATCACGAGTATTTGTAAAAGTATTACAAATCAGTGTTCGGTCTATTCACAATTCATTTGTATTTGAGAGTAAAATTCAAAGGTTTGATTTAAGTAAAGTAAGGGGTAGGATAGGCACTTCGAAGAAGGCTCCCAAGAATCACACACAGCAGCGGTGCGTACCAGTAGTGAAACTTAAAAGACCCCCACGAAGAAGATGGAGCGAATCCACCTCGGGGAGGGCCCCCAGGAGTCAGTCCTTTGTACTACGACATGGGCGTACATCAGAGTGAAACCCAAAAGAACTCCACGACAAGGATTGCGGGTGTAGATCCACCTCGCAGAGGGCACCCAGGAGTCCTCCCTTTGTACTACGACATGGGCGTACATCGGAACGAACCCAAGTGAACCCCACGACAAAGATCATGGAAAAGATCCAACTCGCAGAAGGCACCAGCGAATCACTCCTCTGGACAACAGCAGCGGTGCGTACATTGGAGTGAGACCAAGTGAACCCCACGACAAAGATCATGGAAGCGATCCACCTCGAGGAGGGCACCAGCGAATCATTCCTCTGGACAACAGCAGTGGTGCGTACATTGGAATGAAACCAAGTGATCCCCACGACGAAGATCGTGGAAGAGATCCACCTCGAGGAGGGCACCAGTGAATCATTCCTCTGGACAACAGCAGTGGTGCGTACATCGGAATGAGACCAAGTGAACCCCACGACGAGGATCGTGAAAGAACCCACCAAGGCTTCAAGGCCCTAGTTTGGAGTTCAGCGATTTTACCGAAAGTGGAAAGATCCAAATTAATTGGATGAATCCACAGGAAAAATCCCCGAAGCGAGCCGGGGCCGCGCCTTTTATCTCCAGTACTTTTTCTTGTAGAGGCGGCGTAGAAACGGTGACGCCATCTCTCGCTGTCCACCTGAACCAGCGCTTCAGTCTCGCGTCGGTAGAGGTCGTTACTTGGCGCGTTTCTTGATTTTTGTGAACTTTTGTGGCGTACCGGGGTCTGTTCCGTCTCACAAGATAAAGTGACATAAATCAATTTAAACTTTGAGAAACATCGTTCGCCCGTTAGTTAGTTTATCTGCTAAGTAATGGACGTCTGTCCGGATTTCATCAGTTCTCTAAATATTAAGAGAATGGCCGAATCCTATTAGCACTTTTTCCAGTTTTCCTTGACGAAAACAAAGTTGCGATTTATTTGTTTTTCCTCCACGGTCCCTTTATTGGCACGGGTTATGGCGTTTTATGCAAATGTGCCCCAATATGTGGTAAAGGCAGGCATATGAGAGTACGCCTCTGCTCTGTGACAATAATAAGGCTGACCGGGGCTTAGGAGAGCGAGGTGCTCTCAGATTCTTTGCCGATTGCGTCAATCCACGTGGGTTTTAATTATTCCTGCGGAGACCCTCGAGCCAGTTCGTTTTTTAAACAACACACCGTATCACCAGTAAGACGAGTGCACTCGAATATCACTCTGTAATGAGACCATAATTTCTTCTTCCTCAATAATATTACAATAACACCACACACCCAGATTTCGATGACTTAACCCACAACAGAGAGATCCGAATCATAATAATCAATCGACTTCGATTTTATTTACACAAAAAATTACTTATACAATAATAATGCGATTAAAAGTTACGTAATATTAATTGTGGAGACTCTTATTTCGATGAGAGGTGTTTACGTCCGCTTTTTACTCGCGTCGATTCGGTGTTCCCTCTCCAAATTCTTCACTTTGAAGCTGTAGAGGACCAAATTCAACGCGTTCACGACGTAAATGGAGACGCAAATTATGCAAAGCGATTTGACGACAAAGTAGAGGATGTAAACGAAGTAGAGCGACGCCAGGTTCGATAAAAAGACGGCCCAATAAGAGAATTTCGTGATGAATCGAGAATTCGATTGAGCTGGGGAACAAACAAATTTGAACGGTTTAAAACAATCACTTATGCGAAAAGTTAAGGGAAACTCACTTAAAGTCGCGACGAGACTGTAGAAAAGGATGCCGAAAAGGGAATTCGGTTTGTGGAAAACGGAATCCTTGGGGAATATCCCGAAGCCCGTTCCATATCTGAAAATAGCGAAAAAGAGTTGGATAAAATATTCAAAAGATAACCAACGATAATCAGAATTTGTTCATGTAGTTTTATCCGACTCCTGCTGCCATCTGAAAAGTTTCAATGCAATTAAGCAAAGACATCTTTATTTTTAGAATTTTGCAATTTTGTCATCATACAAGACGTCATCTTCTTGAATAATGAATTTGCACTTTTTTATTTTTTGGTTTGTTTATTTACTTACTCAGATCTGAAGGCTTTGCTGCAACTGACGCTTTCATTGATATCACACAGGGGTTGGTGGTTCGGATTCTGTTCGAACGAGAGCTCCACAATGTAGGAGTAAATCGATAGGCCCAAACCCGCCAAGCAAAACAATGTAATGAGGTAGTTTAGTAGTCTAATCGAAGCCATGATTTTTCGTAAATTTCACACTCAAAAATTTTGAAAGGAACAATAAATAAGAGCAACGTGGGTATTTTGATTCTGAACTTATATCAACAAACACAACAAACCGGGATGCTACTAGGCAGAAGAGACAGGTTAGGAAAATCTAGAGCAAACAACTCTAGACTTGCGCAAAATGGTAAAATAATGTGTCGTCGACGATTCTGTCGGAACTCGGCCCCCTCTTGTTCGATAAGAATGGAAATAAGAGACCAAAGTCCTCAAATTATCGAAACTCATTTGATGATCCGAATGAGACCTTAATTGGGAGAGCTCAATGCTCAAATAAGTTAGATAATTTTTTTAGTTTAATTTTCGATCAAGAATTAATTTTATGGGCTGAAAATAACATGGAAATTCCGTAAAAGCTTCAACATCCCTTTAAATAACTTCTGGGGAGTATACTGGGTGTTCAAAGGGGTGTAGAGTAGAGCTTTGAATCCCTTTGTTTATAAACGCGTGGCGCCATCTACCGGTCGTTCCTCGAATTAATTGTGTAATAAAGCTCATAAAGTAATCAAAATATTTACAATACACATTTTGAATGGGTTTCGGATTAGCTTATGAATAAAGAGAAAACGCAAAGAACCAATCAGTTTATTTTCACAATAATCTGTGGCAATCATGAATGGGAACAGAGGGTTTTTACGTGTTCGCCGTTGAGCTTTTGATATAGTAAAAATGGAAAGAGAGTGGGCGAATCCGATTCGAAATAACGTCTGCATTTCTGCAATCTGCATGGGGGTTTTAACCGGATGCGAAATGCGGTCGTTTTTGGTGCAGTAATCGCGGCGCTGATGCCGGTGGGGTCTCGTCTCGTTTTGGGGTTGTTGTCGTCGGTCCGCTTTGTCGTCGTCCTTTGAGAGCGGGCCCGAGGTCGGCGGGGGGCGATCAACCCCGTAGCGCGCCGCACAAAAGGGCATTGTGCCGGCGCGGTTCCCCCACGTCGCAGGGACATTTCGTGGCGGCGCGTCCTCGCGTTGGCAGCCCTGGCCGCCGGTGCCATGATAAAAGAGTGACAGTTCGCGAATCGGCCGCGAGGGGGCGCCCGTGCGTCGCGACATTTTACATTGTATTGACTGGCCGTGTCGTGTCGTGTGTACCGTTGTAAATATTGTTTTCCCGTGGTGTTGCGCCCCGCGTGCGATCCCCGGTGTATGGTGCGTGTGCTGGGTGGTGTCGGCGAGGGCGTGCGATGTGCCCACGGCCGCCCCGGTGACGGGAAGGGCCGCGGACGGGGACGGGGCGCCGAGTCGGCCATAGCTCCAGGTGCTGCTGCCGCTTCTGCCGCCGCTGGCGAACGCCCGGCCGGGCCGCTATGTCTGCTTGCGCGGCGGGCCGCCGCCGTCGGGACGGCGCCCGCGACGTCGCCGCCGCCGTCCGGGCCTGAGGCGCCATGGATGTCGAGGTGAAGCAGCGAAACAGACGCAGAAGACGCGCCCAGCGCATGCAGGCTCAACGGGAGAGCTGTAAGGCCGGACACCGCGACGGAGACAGCGCCGACGACGACGAGAACGTCGTCATCCGGGAGAAGCCCCAGCGGCCGCCCATCAGGCGCAAGAAGTCCAAAGAGCCACTCGTCGAGGAGGACATCGTCGAGGGCTTCTCCATCCTGCAGTTCCGCTCCTACGAGGACCTCGAAGTAAGACCCCTTTTCCTTTGTCCCAGGCGCTTTTCCCCAAGGCCCCCACGGAACAGGTGTCCTCCACTTTCTGCGACTGTCCCCAAAAGAGCCGTTTCTGTCTTGGTTCGATACATAAAAATTGACTCAATTTCGCATTACAATGATGTGGAGCAATTATCTCGACTTATGATTTGAAAGTCGATAAGTAGCAGTACTAGCAGTAGTTGCAAGTGGGTACCGCACTCTTATCGTGTAATAATCACCTCGAAGCTTCTCGAGATTTTTTCTTTTTAAGGTTAGGTTACATTATCTACATCACATCAAAATGGGCCCCCTCTTTTTGACGGTAGATTTTTCAGGCAACGAATTCGTTTCGTTCATGAATGGAGGTTGAAAATCCGGCCCAAACGCGTGTCACATCGAAGAACGTGCGAATCTGTGATTAATCCCTTTGTCATCTTTTTGTCGGATCAAAATGTTGGATAATCGTGCTCCGCTTTGAATCGGCGATGGTTTGAATTGAATGAGACTCTCTGAGAAAGTCGATCGGTGATAGTTTTATTATGTCAATTTCTCGCCTCTGTGCCATGAATGGTGATACATTTTATGCGGCGTGTTTGTTTATTTGTTTGCGATGTTGATGTTTGTATCAGTGCTTTCGCTGGCGCGTTTCTGATTAATAAAAGTTGTGAATAAAAGCACATTCAATAACGGACGCGTTTATAGAGGTGTGTGCGCCGTAAACGCAAGCGACTACATTGAATTGGATAAGTTTTGTTGCACTTCGTTCAGTTCAACTCGGTAATGATGATAATTGTCAATTGTGCGGATAAACAAACAAATCTGCCAAGTGCAGGAATGATTCTGTATTACGGTACGACAAATTCTGCGCTTATTTGGGAAAAGTTTCGGTCCCATCACTCGCCGCGGGGGATTTTATTTCCATTGCGTTTTGTTGGGGAAAGATAAAGATCCGGAGGCGCCTTTTTCCCAAGTTTTACGCCAGGAGAGGAAATAAGCGCGGAAATGGTAATATGCCACACTTTATCCTTTTATTAAATCTCGTGGTTTCACGGTCGCCACACATTATTATACCCGATTAGAGTTTTGTTCTTATTTCTTGTTATCAAACTAAATCATAATCCAAGACCGCGTTCGTTTCTTTCGCCTTCTCTTTTGTATCATAATTGAAAGCCGTCCCGTATCCTTTCTTTACAGTACTGTGTACCCAGTGTTCTCAAAAGATAAACATACCTAAACGTGGAGTTTCCACTCGAAGGAACACTCGAAACTGTTATTATCTGATATAGCCGAGCAAAATCCCGATAGGTACTCGTCTGGTTGTTACAGACTGCAATCATTACCGTGTTATTACCTTTAACTACCGTCTTTTTGCGAGGATTGTGTGTACATACCTAGATCTCGGGTTATAATACGGTAGAAAATTGTGCACCTACTCACACAGAATTCTAGAATTTTTGAAAAAATGTTTCCCCAAATCGGATACAGTTTTCGCTTACAGGATGATTTTTTAGCTCATAAAAGCACAAACCGAAACGTATAATAAAAAGAAAGTGCGGCTAATGGTGCGTTCAGGGGCCCATATAGTCGGATAATTTTTGTTAGGAGGGCGATTCCGGCTCCTTCTGGGGCGTCATCAGTCCGAAATTCGCTCATCGGTCCCACTTGATGACCACTCCGAGCACACACATGAAGTCGCGTATGTCGGCATTTTAACAGCCCCAATAAATGCGGGGATTTCACCCGAAAAAAAACCCTCTCGGCTACCTTATAGGTACGACATTAATTTTTATTGTCCCACTCGGTCGTAAAAAAATCGTTTCGTTTACCACTTTTATTACAATGTCACGTTTTTATTGCATAACTCGACGACGACAGAAATGTTAATCACTTCAAACACCATTGTGTGGATATCAAAGTGTAATTTAAAAAGCAAATTGAATCGGCTCCGATAAAATGACAGCCCTCTCTCTGCTCGTTCTCCCTTTTATGCACGCCGTATGTATAATGAACGTATACGCTCACTCACTGTAACATGTTTGTTGTTCGCCTGTGAACTTATACAAGGAGAGACGTTTGCACGCGATTTTCTTTATTGGGGAAAACGCCATATTACTTATTTCGGTTTAAAATTCACGATTGTTGTGTGTACAGGTATATGCAGATGGCGGGACACGACAGGTCGGCAATCAGGCGATTTATTATACGCAATTTGGTACAAATAAGGGAGCTTTATTATTCGCCCCTTTCTCTCTCCGTGATGTAACGGCACACAAATAAGCTCGCGGAGCTTTGATTCAATCGGCGGTGTTCCACTCGGTTCGTCGACAATAATTTATGTAGTTGCACCCGTTGTTCCTTTTCGGGTCCTAAATAGTCGAACCGATTCGGGGCGCTAATTAGCGCGGATTAATTAGGCGAGAGCTCTCCTAATCAGCTCAACGTGGCCGTCATCGGCGGCTTTTGCTCACTTTATCGGGGTTTCCTCGTTCGGTGTCGTTCGGTTCGGCGGACGTGTTTGTGGAAGTGTCGTGACCTCCGACTTGCACTAATTGGCGTTCCGAAGTCGAGATCTAAATGCAAATGAATTCGCCCCTTTCATTCCCATTTTTCTGTTTGTTCGTCGAGTATGAATTACGATGAGGTTTCGTATGAAACTCGAAATATCTCAATTCGGTTTATGGGGGGAAAGTTGGGGGATTATGTTCTCACAATGATGTTGTCTCGAGGATAACGACGTGCTTTCCTCGTGTGATTTGTGACTTTACCTGGGGGAATTACCATAACAATTTGTCTCGTGGAGATTCCGTGACCGATCTCGGATGTTCCGAGACCCGGAATGAGCTTGTTTTATTTTTGGGGGTTAGTTACATTAATCTGTAAATCTCGAGCCACTACGAATTTATGTGTATTTTATTGATAGCCGACAAATGGAGTTTTCATTGATGGTAAAAAGTGCGTGAGATATCATGGTTTTCGTCACGGATTTCAGTTTAGTGACTGGTCGGTATAACGTAATCAATTTTATCGACGGTTCTCTTTGTCTTTTTCGCCTGACGGTCGCGCTATGAATCGAGGGCGTCGCGACGCCACCACCGTCGGCGCGCCGATATAAAAGCGTTAAGTTTCGTTTCGTTTCGGGCCTGGCCACGTTTAAAACTTTAATTTCAGTTGCAAACTGCCGACTTAAGTGGTCTTATGTATGCAAATCGCGACCGAGTAGGCAGGATCGATACGGTGTTCTCGATGTGCGGGACACGATCCTCGAAATTCCTTTTTACGAATCATTCGAAATTCGATGTTAACATAATTCCGGACTCGTTTTACTTTTTCCTTCAGGTAGAAAATGCGCCCGGCGTATACGGGCAGATGTCCCGAACAAAGGCGCGGACAAAGACTGGTTTTTGGTTCATTAAAAATTTTAGTCGTACGATATTTCTCGCATTTTATCAGTTTCTCGTCGCAATTTCGCGTAACGAAACTCGAGCTGCCGGTACGTATTTCCCAGGATTAAAAAGAGCGTATGTAAGATACGGTTTTGTCGTCTGGTGAAAAATTGCGCCACCGCGCTGCACGAAATTGCAATCTCAAATTCGATTTCGTAGCTTATGCACCACTAATCAAATTATTATGTGTACGGCTCGTCCGCGTTGTCGTTCGGTTTATTTGTGTACATCATAAGTCATGAGCGTGAGCTGTGTTATCTGGTGTTACGGTGCCGATGTGTATATTTATAGTGTGTAATCGTCGTCAATTACGTAATGATCATCAAGAGATAATGACCGAGTGGCTTGCACGCTTATGCATATCGATGCCGGGTTATTATTACACTTTTAATTAACACGTGCCGACTGTTGACTGCAATTTTCTTTTCGATAACTTTCTATCATTGCTTTCGCCACAGTTTTATCGAATTTTTATTGTTTACCCGCGTGCAGTCCGTTTATGCCTTGCTAGAAGGATTGAAATCCTTATAGCTTTGGCCTAGATGTTGACACCAATTTTCGTGAGAAAACATCATCATCAGAACTACAGAAAGGTAATTTTTTCATTACTTCAGGTGGTTATTTCCTAAAATTCCTAAAAGTGAGGTTATAGTCGGCTGTTTCGGTTGAGCTGTCGACTGTGGTTTTTATGCAACTGGCGTACATTGTACGCGAGCCACAATGTACTGAATAAGGGAAAGAGGTGAAATATTATCGATTTATACGTTCGAATTCGGAGTTTGCCAATCGGCTAGTTTGGCCATAAATATAATACGGAGTCGTGGCACGGAATTGTAAATTGTGAAAATTTCCGCCGAGTTTGGAATCCGTTCCGTCTCCGGGGTGCTCATTGTGGTGATTTTATCGACCCTTGTATGCGGTTTTAGCAGTTTTTGTTGTTTCGGGTGCATTTCGTCATCATCACGGCCGTCGGGGCACCGCGGCGTGTTTTCGGGAGCCAGGGCGATGGATTATACGGCGATGTCGATGGAAAAGCGGACGACCCGACCGGTCGTTAAACAACGTCGTAATAATTTCAAATTGTAATTGCACGGTTTTACGCGCGGCATTTTCAACAACCCGTTCTCGCTTTTGTACGAAACCGTGAATAATGTCTGCTTTGTGTGCGGATACTGTTTTGTTGATTTTTGATTTGTCACAACTTAATCAATTTGTGCGAGCTTCATCGACATCATCGAGCTTTCACTCTTTTCTCACTTTGATTGCGTCTCGTGTTACTCATTATTATGTCGACGGATGCAAAAACTTATTGGATTCGATCGCGGAATGAAATAATACGCGAATGCAATTTTCCGTACGTGCGTTTCGTAAATGTGCAACTTTATGCCACTTGTGCAGCTGTGCGCCATTATTTCGTAAGCGCGTTAATAATAATATTGCGTTCTGCATCGCAAATTTCTCTCGAAAGTTTAAAATTAAACGCGATGATGATGCCGCCGGCGTATCTGCGTCGGATTTACACGAATTTAAATATCCATCCACACAACGTTTCTGATAATCCAGTTACAAAGTTCTAGTTATATTCGGCAGGGTAGGGGCACATCGGATAGAGTGAGGTATAAAGTTGGTAATAATTCAAAAACTAACACGCAAATTGATATTGCCATTATAACACTCGGTTATTAATCGAGATTAGGGTTTAAACTATGTCGAAATTGAATCTCTCTCCCTAGCGAGGGTCTCGAGAGATCTCGGATCCTAATAATAATTCCGGGTGGATGATGAGGGGCGACTGTATGTATTCTTGTGTACACATCAAGGAATGTATAATTTATCAAGGAGTTGGTGAATTTCGAGAACTCTCAGAATTACTAATTTCGAAGATAAATTTTACATACCTACTACAACGTATACATCGTCGAGGGAAGAATTCCGACCGAAAGACGATCCGTTAATTGAGCGCATTCGGCATAAATAAATCCAACCCCCTTTGATCACCCGGATCGGATCGCATAGAAAGAAGCTTATTATCCTCTTTTTTGCTCCATAGTCGCGTTATTTGCGGTACATAAACAGATCTTGTCGAGTAATTCGACGCGTGTTTGTTTGGTTTCGTTCGCGTTGTACTTTTAGTGTTTTGCTCGGATAAATAAGTTATCAGAGTTGTTAACAGTATCGTGTTGCTCGATTTGTTTGCTTTCGACGGTTCCCCCATATCCACGATACACTTACTCCCATTGTGCCGTCGCGGTATCTCCTGTATAAAGAATACAGGAGAAGAGACGTATCGTCCTTTTCGAAATGTGGCCTTTTGTGAACGGATTTTACACTCGGTCGTTGGCGTTGGTGTCATCCCTCGTTCGGCCCGCTCCCGTTTCACCAGTGAAAGCTGAAAATCTGCCATTTTCGGAAGGGTGAATTTTCAATTTCGGTCCTCATTTAATCGGTACGGATCGGCCTATCCGATAGGACGTCACTTTGCTTAACGTCTCGGTGAAAGGTGGGTTCAACGCCCATCGAGAGACCCACAACACACCAGCGACACAGGCGGTCGTCCTGTTTACCTCTAGGTGCATTGTCTCGTCCGCTTTTTGCTCGCTTTTTCGCGAAAGCTCCTTCCGACTTGTACGACAACCCGACAAGAATCCTAGTCTTTTTTCCGCGCGCGGGATTCTGATGTCTTTCGAATCGGGAGCAATCGTTCGCTGATGCCGATAAACCGTATAGAGGTGCATATTAGGACGTCGTTTACCGGTGTTTTGCCCCCGTCTCAATTTGTCGTCCGAGGACTAATTTCGCGACGTCTTCGAGGAGGTCCGGGTTTTTTTGCGGTCGAACATCTGCGGACCGCGACTGGTGTCCCCTTGCGATCCACCTGGTGCTCGGATCCCCAATTAACTATAGAAAGTCTCGTTTCCATTATCGCAAAAGTGTCTCCCGTCCAAATTTGGTCTCCTCGCGATGCGACCACCACTTCGTGCCATCGTCGACGACTTGTGAGGTTCCATATAAGATGATGCATCGATTTCTTCCTATGTCACCGCTGCTGGAGCCGGGCCGTGGAAATGCCTCGGAGACGTATCCGAGTTGGCCGTCTCGTGTGATTATGTTAAAGGAAACAGTTAATTAGAGGTTATGCGCTATAATATGTGGACACATGTCGTTAATCGTAACAAATCGACTGGATACTCGCATTAATTCGCCGTTAATTAAATCATCGACTCGGCTCTTTTTGCGCGAGGTATCGTTAGGATGATGGATGATAGTTGGATGCAACATTTTTGTAGAGAAGTGAGGTTAGATCGGTTGTTTCATTTAAACTGTCAAATCGTCTAGGGATTTTAGGGTTCTACCAACCGTCGAATGAAGTCGTGAGAGAAGTTTTAGATGTTTTACACGGCGAGCAGGTAATGAAAATTGTAGGAACACGCTCGTTGGTATTCATCGATTTTCGATTCCCCGGTGTGTCATTACAGGAAACCGCTTGATCGTTTTTACGTTTCTTCTCGCGACGATAAATAATTCAGGGAGTTTAAATTCGTAATATTGCGATGAAGTTGTCGATGAATTATCGGGTCTTTATGTACACAGTGCGATGATAAATCCCGGTGCACCTTCCTACGTGTAAAACGCTTGTATAATGCCGAAACCGGCTCTCCACTCCACTCCCGATAATGGTATCGATTCGTGTTGTTGCATGCGGTAAATTCAACGTCCGACGGCTAGTAGTTTAGTTATTTTAGTTAATCACATACGTTCCGCATATTTGCATAATGTATTGGTATTACTACAATCAATTATTTAGTTTACTCGGGCAACACATGCGAACTGTATCATCACAAATGAACGGGACCCGGGTCATTATTAGGTGTACAGTGGCGGAGATCGCATGGCGGTTTTGGTTTTCGCCGTCACCGGGACGGTCGCCTAAATTGGCGCTTTGTGCGACGTTCGGGAGAGGGAAATTCGCGCCGAGGAGCTGAATTGAATCAATCCGGGGGAGATAACGAGGTTTAATCCCCGGAGGAAACCTAATTTTTCGATGTATACGGTACGGCATTTTCGGTGTAATGACAGGAGCAAAACGTGTCGGATGATTAATGGCGGAGACGCACGACCGCCTCGGGAAATTCCCTACTTTACCGACACATCATCATCACCATCAACCGATCCGCGAACACCTCCGCCGTTCTCCCATTGTTCCCTCACTTTCGATTCCGCCGGAGAAGAGGTTAAACAGAATTTCGGATAGAAATTTCAATTAGTACGCCACTTTTGTAATTACTGGAGCTTCGCTATGCCGCGTTGTGCAGTTTTTGCCCGAAACCCCGAAGCTTAATAATTTACTTGGCGTTTCGTACACTCGGGGGTGTTGAATATTTAATGCGGCGGAGGAAAGTTCATTACGGTTTTTCCTCCATGACGAGGGTTCCCAATTTTCATTTTTCTGCTGCATTTTCGCGATTCTCGGCTCCCGAGAAAATCGGCGGATTCTGTCGTGGGCCGTCTTCTCCGGCAAAGTCCGGAGAGGAGGCACTCGTTTGGAATCCGGCTCCGTGGAACAGCCTCACCGACCTTGGGCATGTACACGCGGTTCGTTTGCCGGTGGGGTATTGACCGCAAAGCAAACACTTTCTCAGCTGATCGCAGAAACGGGGATTTTTTCGAAAAAAACTAGCGCTCAAGTTTTCCGGTCGGTTTTCCGTTTTCCGCGACTGCATCGGCCGAGTGAGTAATTGAAAAATGAATTCGCTCATACACTGTGCGCAATTTCTGCACTCGCCGCCCGAGCTAATCCCAATTTCCTGTTATAAATCCACGTAATTCCGCTCGGTAATTGGCTATAAATTACCGGGCCGGCTCGGCCGTTTCTCCCTCGGACCGTTTTCCTCCTCTCCGAGTCTCTGCATTGTTGTAAATAATTCAGTACGCTTCGAGTTACTTTGCCACTCCGATATACATCACTTTTGCAACGGCCGAAGTCGGAGGGGTGCGAAAAAGCGCAATTTCGATGCTGTTCATTTTCTTTTAAAATCCAATTTTTCTCTACTTCGAGCATAAAACTTGCATCGGGGGTGTTTTGTCGAAACCAAGTTACATCCTTTATGTCTTACTTGGAGTGTGCTTACTGAAAATCGAATTTTCCGGGCGTCCGCCATTGTGCGCCCGTAATGAAACGGGAAATATTCGAATCGGACGCGAAGGGTATTTCATGCGGTTAAAACCGGGCGCCTCCGCCATTTCCGCACGACTCGCCCGACGATGATAACCCCCCGGGAATAATAGGAGCTCGCATTTTTCAGGTTTTCGGGTTTCGGAGCAAACTTTCGTATTTACCGGAGATTTCGAGCGAGTCCTTTTTTTTCGTAGGTGAGGTGCGAAGCGGCCCCTGTTTATCTTGTCTTAATTTCCTGCACTGATTACTTTTCAAGGTGCAATTTGCTCCGTTTATTCACTTTATAATTTACAGGCGGAATGGAAAGACCGTGTGAGAGAGAGAGAGAGGGATGAAAACGGTTTTGGTGAAAATTAACCGAAGCACCGTCGTTTCTCGTTGAAATACGGCCATTATGTGCACGTAACATCAACTTCCCTTATTCCCTGTAGTGCCGGTGTACATTCGGTACTCACTCGGTATGAGGTTATACCTTATAGAGAGTAGTGTGCCGGAGGAAGTTTTAACTGATCATCAAACTTGTGTCGAGGATATTTACGTGTGTGTGTGTGTATAGTTCTAATAGTACGGAATTTCAGGCGCTGAAACCTCCTGAAACTTGGCAAATTATGAAACCTGCCTCGTGCCGTTGCCGCTGCTGGCTGCTGTCGGGGAAATTGCGCCCGGATTTTATAAATTTGTTATGCACATAAAGCGCGCGACTCGTAGAGAGTACGGGGGTTGCGCTTGAAATGGATGCTCGTAATCCTATATCTGGAAATGTCGGAATAAACCACTCGCTTTTCGGAATATAAAGAGAGAGAGAGAGAAAGGCCAAAGGGAATATTGAACTGCGGTGAATGGATTTTCCCCGATGGGAGATTATACTGATAGTGTGCGGTAGTGGCTCGTATCATAAACGGAACTCGTTCTGACATTTAGAATTAAAATCACGAAATTACCGTTCCAGCTCGTCCTGAAGATTTCGAGCAAGGAGAACATCAAACGTTTATCGGATATAGTCGAAAGGCCGAAATTGGAACCGAAGACGCACATTACACATCACATCTCGGCACACAACAACCACGTGAGTACCTCATTTTCTCTCCTCTCGCATTCTCCCTCTTCCGGTACAACGTGATTCTATATCCACTAATCTTTCTGACGGAATATCTTTGAATATTTGAGAAATTCGAAGGAGGCCTAGGAAATCGTCCAAAGTTATCACAAATTTCTGGTAATGTCCAGAGGTTTTCAAGAGTATTATAGAAGTTTCTCTGGGAAAATCAATAATGGATTATGCTCGCGATTTTTTGGGTGAATAGGGGTTCACGCTGTGCATTGGGATGATACGTGTTTAGGGGTTGTTAATCCGGGTTTTCTCTGTCGGTTCGCTTTGTGCGAGGGTTTCGTCGGGGGGTGGGGAGTCAGGGCTCGAAAATCCCCGAGATACTCACTCGGAGCGGAGAGAGATCGGGAGCTTTCGGTACTCGGAACATCCGACAGATGTCGACGCAATCCGTTACAGGCTCTTACCACCAGATGATTCTGTCTGTCTCGTGTCGTCCTCCCTTTTCCCGATCGCGGATACCGTCATCCCCTCGGCAAAAAGGAGAGGAAAAAGCGGAAAGGACGACGTTTTATCGACTCGATTTCGTTCCCTTTTTTTCGCCGCATTTCGTGTATTCGCAGCGCTACCTGCCCGCCCGACCGAATATAAGCAGAAGGGAGGAAAATCTCATGAATAAATTCGTGGGGGTTGTTGTTGTTGTCGTCGTCGTCGGGCTGAAAGTTGACGAATTAACCAACGACACGACCGCGTCGATTTAAATAATGGAGGACTCGATTCGAATTGGAGTTTTTAATATTCGGTTTTAGAACAATGGACGTGTAGGTTAAGTGATGAATTATGCACGCCTCGATATTATTAGGTCGTCGGTTTTTTCCTCAAAAAAAACCGAGTGAATGAGATGTAATTGGAAGTTTTATCGCGGTAATTTGGGACAATTATTTCGACATTAACTCACTTTTGTACCGAACCTCTACTTAGGATAATAATAAAGACACGGTTTTCTCTCGAGCGAGGCGTTGTTATTACGATGATTATTACACGACGATAATGAAGTCTTTTTTCACTTGTCGTTTAAACGAGAGAAAAGGCCTCGAGATTAATGAAATAATTAAAGTGATTGATGCGGCCCGCTATAAACCGACCGCGTATAGAGGAACTCGGATATCGAGATTTTATTTTCTCGTGTGTTTGCCGTGATAATTAAGTCCCTCAACTTCACCCTCAAGAAAAACTTAGGTGGCGAACGGGAGGGGGTCGAGTTTGCCTTTGGGGGCGATACTTGTACCCGGACTCGAGCGAGGGTGGAAAAGTTAGCGCGCTTCGGGTCGCCTCCGCTAACGAAGTTATTGAAATTACGTGACCGGATTCTTGTTTTCCCTCTTATACGGTTTGTTCGCGTGCTTTCATTTAGTCGACCGGAAAGGCATCACTTTTATGTACGAAAAAGTCTTCAAATCAAATACCGTACGATATCATTACGCGTTTGAATATTTTACGTCTTTGCCGGCGGTGGTGGAAACTTTGCCGTGTCATTATTCCGTCTCGTCCCATTACATTCCGCTAGCATGTCCACGTTTTAAATAATACAGATGCCATTAGGGTTATTAGGGAAATTAAAATAATAAGAGGGCGTGCCTGATGGCGGCCCGCGGAGGTAATTTGCTTTACCCTCTTCTGTGTGTGTTTATGCGGGGAGTAATTGAGTAATTAGGGTGGGCACGACACTCTCTACACACAGAAAATGCGTGTATGGAGGCAATTCGGTTTTTATTCACTTTGTTCGTACACTCTAAAGAAATCTCAACATATTCACTGTTGATCTAGTATTTTCTGAGATATTATTCAAAAAATTTTTTGAAAAGGTTTCAACAAAATTCGAAATGTCTACGAATTTGGTCATCAGGATTAGGAAGATGCCTCCAGTATTGCTGCATCTACGAAAGCAAATTTTCAAATTTTGAAGAAATTTTTCTCAAAAACTTAAAAGTGCTTATTAGTCGAGATATCGATGAAAAATTTGGAAATGACCTCGAATTTAGTCATAAGCAGTAGAAAATTTAATGTTGAGGCAATTAGAAATGAGTAATTTTTCGATTTTTTTTCAATGTTGAAGCAATTTTAAAAATGAGGAATTTTTCTGGAGAAAATTTTGGAAAGGTCTGCGAATCTTTTTTGGCCGCAATCTTCGGTATCGATTCGACGGGGCGTCCGAATTTTTCGGCGCGCGATTTTTTGCCACATTCGCCCTCTGACCCCGGTCGTTTTAGGTACGCAGATGTGGGGCGAGATTCGCCCTCTCCACCCTCGTCTCCGGTACCGACATCATCACTTCCCATTATGCGGTCGCACGTACCTCTCCCCCGGATTCCGAATCTAAATCATTCATTAGGCGGGATTATCGGCGTCGCGACGCTTCCAGCCGTCCGCTCCGCCGTACACACAAGACTGCCGTATTAACCGCGCCACCGCTAACATCACGACCCCAATTCCAGTTCGGTCTGGATCCCGCTAATAAACGCCGAGGGATTTCAATTAACCGTGCACGATTTAAGGGACGCTTTTTCTTTCAGGGTTTATCTCTGACTCAAGACCCGGCCACGAGTGACGACAGTGGCCGAGCTTCTGAACGCCTGACGGGGTCGTCTGTGGCACCTCGAGACGCCGACAGTTCTCGAGACCGTCTTAGTGATGTAAGACTCGATTTAACCACCCCACTTGAGATTTTTCTAATGTTTGTTTTTTCGGTTTCAACAGGCTAGCAGTCGATGCAGCTCAGGAAAAGGATATATCGTAAGTAGCCCTTTATTTCCACCCCGAACAATAACACAAAAGAATTATTGTTTCCTCGTAATAAAACTCGAATGTTTAATCTCCCAACAATGGGCCGTTTCATTAGCTCGATGTACCTGCTGCTGTTAAAAGCTCCATTGTCTTTGTACTGAAGAAATGAGCTTTTATCGCGGAATGGTGGGCGCTTCTCGAAATGAGCTTTTTAACAGATTAGGGCTCTTCACTTTGTCTTGGCGTATACAGCAATTTTTTCGTCGTTTTAAATTGAACTATTAGCTTTTACCCGAAAAAGAACAATAACGATAAGCGAATCTAATTTGTCGGGGGGTAAAAAAGCAATATCGACGTCTTGTCTGACTGGCGGTCCTGAAAAGAACCGCTCGAGTGTCCCATATGCTTTACGCGCCCTCATTTTCCCCCCCGTTTCTGTGTGTAGGCACGGTGAAAAAGAGAAAATCCCCCAGGACCGAAAGCGTTCTCCCCCCGTTTTCCGGGCGATCGGGACGGCCAATAATCCGACACCGGTTTCATCAGTTTTTCCGCTCTCCCTGAATAATATCCGATAATGCACGAACTAAATAACGATTTGTTTTTTGCTTTATTTTGAAGGGTGGTTTACCGGTTTCGTTCCGTCTCGTTTTTTTGGCGTGCGTTGATGGCGGAAAGAACGAGCTCCGGAAACGAGTCGGATGAAAAAGCGCGTAAACTGCCGACAAAAACGGATTGACTTTTTATTCCCTCTCTCGTATACACATTTCGCCATCAGACTGGAAAAAATGCGCGCCCTCTGCCTGAAAATATTCGAGCTCACTTTCCCCCGTTTTCTAACCTTTTTCATTCGGTTTGGTTGTTATACTAATGGATTTCTTTTTCTATTTTTGCAGTGTGATAGCGAGGGCGAAGACGATAAGGTGAGTCTTTTTTCCAGCGCCTTTGAAAATTTTTTTCGCAGGTTTTTTCGTCCCGCTCGAAAATAAACGAGGGGATGTTTCGTCTTGTTTTGTTCGCTCTCTTATATAAGCAATTTGTTTTAAAAATGTAACGATGCAGGGAGCCTGAGCCCCGGCAAAGAGGGGGTGGACCGTTCCCGGGGGAGTCGGCGTCGATAGCGTCTCGACGCCGGCCCGAAATCGAAACGACTCATATTTATACGACGTATACGTTTTGCGCGTACTTGGAAATAAAATGGGTTTATTGATTTATTAGACGAATATTTACACGTGTTTTTATTCGTCCGTGTGTATATTTCGTATCAAAACTTTTATAATCTGACGCGAGACGCTTTCGAAATGTTTGAATAATGAATGCGTTATTTATGTGTCGGCGGAATGATAATATTTGAACGGCATCCGGATTTTCGGACGTCTTCCGGATGTCTGAGCCGAACTTGATACGAGTCGCATAAAGCACCTGTCATATTTATGCAGTCTCGTGGCGCACTAAATCTTTCCCCGGTCTTTTCTCCGCACATAAAATGTCTCTCTTTAAATATTTATTCACGTTTATGGCTCGGAATGGGGTTGACGTTTATTTCCTTGCGATTGCACGTTAACGAAGCCCCTAATTCGCAGTCGAAATACGAACTCTTCGAATTGAAAATTTTTCTGACTCAAACCCTTAAGCGCTAAATCGGCGAGCCGGTTCGGGGGCGATTTATATTCAGGTCGGAATTTCCGCAAATATCTCGATTTCCGAGCAGCCGGCATTTTTGTACGGGTCCGGGTGAAAAAGTGCGGGTTGGAAGAGGAATCACGTTCGCGGGCACATCCCCCTAGGGGGGCACGGTCGAGATTTGTCGACGATACTCGAATTCGGTGTGTAGAGCACGCTCCTAGGGGTCGAATCCACCTCCGTTCGCCCCGTCTCATAAACATCCCCGTCCCGCGATTCCGGACGTGTTCGCATAAATCCACCAGAAGATGGCGCGCGCCGTTTTCCTTAACACAAGTGAGGTTTCGTGTAATAAATCGGTCCGGATATGTTGTATTATCCGGATTTCGCCGTGAAAGTCTCGGGTGAGTAATTGAATTCGGTACAATGTATTAGAGGAGATGTCGACGCCGCCGTTGCGGCGGATTTCTTTTTCTCCGTTTCGGGACTCGGTCGGGCGGGGGAGGCGGCGAAAAAGGGACGAGAAAACCGGGGGAAGCAAAAAAGCATTAAACCGTTCAGCTCCTCCGATATCCACGTAATTCCAATAAATTTTATTGGTACGAAAACGTGGCTGGAAATTTACTTTTACGACGCGAGAAGGATGCGAAATAAGAGGAGAGCGCGAATAAGGGAATAAGGGATGAGAGAGCGTTTTCGAGGACGAGACCCTAAACGACTACACGAACAACACTGATCTGAGGGCGAGTCCTGAATTTCTGAAAGGCGCCCGTTATTTCTCATTTTATTCTTTCCCTTTTCGTGCGGTTTTATGCGATCGAAGAAACGGAGGGTGGAAAAAATCTGGCGCGACCAAACATTTTTCCGAGTTTACTTTTGATTCGAGATTCGGGGAGATAAAGTTGTCACTTTTTTCGATCGGGATTAAATTCGATCGAGCCGGAGGGTCGATGATTTATCGCCGCCGTGATTAAGGGTTATTGTCCTCCCCCCGCCACCGGTAATCCCTTGAAAAACGCAATAAACTCTTTATTTTATCGCCCGGCACTCGCGTATGCGATGTAAACATCACAACTTCACCCCCCGACAAACTGTTGATGGATGTTTAATGCCTCGCTCGCGTCTTTCATTTCAGTGTGCTATTTGTCGGGGAATTCCACGTCGTTATTATCTCGTTAATTTACGGCTCTGCTCTCCGGTGAGAGATCTCGTATCAGATCGGAGCTACCGTGCATTGTATGCAAATCGGACAAATTATATGCAACATGGTGATTTTCCCGTGAAACTGCGCCCTCTGATATGGAAATGGAGGGGAGCCCTTTCATCAGTTTTCAATTAGGGCTTCTTTGTGCGTCCGCCACCGAGAAGGGGCCTTTTTTTCATTTTCCGCAATAATTCGGCGGAATCCGGGAGTTCCGGAGAGCCGCGGATACCCGGAGCGGATTTTAATTAATGCACCGCCCGCTTCATCCCCCCGAAAAGCGCCACACGTGATTAAATCCGTTTTAATACGTTCCCTTTGTGTCCGGTCGATTTCGCCGTGATCGGAATTTATTTCCGGGGACGAAATTTATCGTAACGTCCTTCGGGGTCTTTCGGATCGTATTCCCGCGATGCAAGCGAAGCGATCCTCGGGCGATTCCTTATTCATGTTGCCTCTCTTGCGTCCGGGCCGTCGAGCGCCCAGAGAGGGACTCGCATAAAGGTCCCCCGGTCGGGTTTTATGGGGCGATCGCGTTATTCTCGATTTCATTTATTTCACGTCTTTTCCGTTTTACGTCCCGGCGATTTCGAGCAATTCGGGGGCGGTTTTTTTCGGAAATCGCACCGGGACGAGGTGGAGGGCGCCCTCTTCCGGTATTCTCTGTTTTAGCGTAAAACGTTAACGTCGAAAGTTTATTAAGGTGAGGTTTATGATCGGCCCGCGGCCATTTATTGAATAAAGTCGCCGGGCAGTAAAGGGAAAAGTAACGAGCGGCGTTCATTACCATCACTATGGCCGCTCGCGTTTTATGCGCGGTATTTACGAGCGAATTATACGCCGCCGTATAAATCCCGCCTTATAGTTATGGCGGCGTTTATATCGCGGATCTTCGGGCGAAATGTCGAGGGGGAAACTCCGGGACACCGGTATTTCTTACGGGAAGCGTGTGGGAAATCCGGAAACATTCGGGGAAAGTCCTCAAAAAATTTCGAGAATATTTTTAGAAAATCTTTTTTTTTTAATACTGTTATTATTGAAGTCTTGGGAGTATTTTTTAGTTTGCGGCGTTTTAGCATAACGAGGATTGCGCGTGTTTGCCGGCTCTCCCGCTCGGTAAACACGCCAGAAAACATTCACTTAAACGTATAAGCCAAGCGTATTAATGCAAATTAGGGGTGCGGACCGATTTGCATTATATCGACGGTGCGTCGGGGTGAAAGAGAGAGTGCACTCTCGAAAGTCGATAAAAGCTCGAAATTATACACATGCCGAATACGTCATCACGATCTCGATTATTCCCGGAGTCCCGGATCGAGATTAGAGGTGAAAATTAATGCCATTCTAATTGAATTTTGAATTATCGTCATCATCCATCGGTGCGTGATTTCCAGATTCCGCCTTTGAGTGAGTGTATTATACAGTGGAACCTGGAGTGTGGGTGTGTTATAAACGGGTCACGTTCTTCTTCGGTTCGAAAACGATTTCCGTGCTCTAGTCGTGGGGTAAATTGATGAAACTCTAGGAAAACGGTGCAGTCTGGCGTGTATACGTTCTTTTCAGGATGCGAGCGGATCCAGAGTCGTTTCTTAATGTCGGGGAAAAATGGCCGAGATGCAATTTCGTTGCGGTTCGTATAAAAGCAAACGATGATGCTCCTCGAGACTTTCGGTCCGGGCGATGGTTGATGCGATGTAAACCCGGGGGTGCATTGCGATTTTTACTGCCCTCGGGGAGGTGACACTTTTTCTCGTTATATTAAAATTCTGTAGTTAATCCGGCGGTTTTATACGTAATCGCTGGATGCTAATTTTTATGGTAAATATCAATTTATCAAAGTGTTAATAAAACTAACGTTCGGTATTTATAAGTTGGGTGTGTAATTAACACTTTCACGAATATTTATGGTGATTAATACCGGTGCCGGTTTAGCGTGGTCGTGTGAATTTTCCTTTTAAAATCTCGGAGTCGTTGAGCGGCCGTGCTATAAATTTTCCGATCTGTTACGCCTACATAGAAAAATTTGTCCGGTGATTTTTAGAGTCTTCGGTATAATTGATTCGAGTTTTTTACGCGTTCCGCTCGTTGTGGATGATGATGATGTCGTTTTAAAATGTTTCCCGTCTCTTGTTCTCTCCTCGGCGGTTCGCGATTTGTTAAAACGTCTTGTACGACACGTTCCACTACAAGGCGAGTTTTATTTATCGTCGGACGCATTTATTTCGAAAGAGACGTGACCGCATCTCGTGCCAAATACATTTTAAGTTTCTCGCGCTTCCAGCAAAGAGAATAAAACTACTATGTATACTAAACATTTCCCCATCACTGATTAATATAAATAACCCTTTTATTAGTCCGGGTGATTGATTTATGGGACTTCGAATTTAGATCGGAATGCGTGGAATTTGTGGCCGTTTGTTATTATTTTCTATCGGGTACGATAATTAATTCGGTATTATCAAATTTTCGATCTTGTTCCACCGTCACAACCTCAACCTGTTGCATTTTAATTACCTGTGTACTCGAACTAGGCCAGAATCGAGCCAACCCCAAAGTTCGATAATTTGAATAATGAAAAAAGTCGCATTATGCATAAGAATTTAATCAAGTCCTAAATGTCAAAGGTCCTGATGTCCCGGACTTTCGACCCAGTTAAAACGATATTGTCGTTATACTAATTGTCCTGAAAAAACGGATATCGATAATTGTTATAGTACTATATGTATCTACAGTTTTTTTTTTCATTTAACTCAAGTCATCATTACTAGGTAGCAAGTACTTGCCATTACGGTATTATTAATTCTAAAAGGATCCGGACAAAAAAATTTAATTGATGTATTTTATTACCTTATGTGGCTGATTACGGTGATGGATAATAGATCGGCTTTCTTTCATCCAATTATATTGTTTCGAAAGTATCCGGAGCTAATAAAGGCTAAAGACTGTGGGAAATTACCTCTCTGCGATGTGTCCCTGGAATAAATTGCACACTCGCATTTTTATACGTGGACTCGTAATGGGTACTTTCAGGATGTCCCATTTCACTTTTCCGATGGCTTTTTCAGCGCAATAACCCGAAAATCTTCAGAAAATAAAAAGGTTTTTCGACCTAAGATTCACAGAAGTGGACTTATTTTAGGAAATTTGCCATAAAATCGATTACTCTCAGAAATGCTGAAATGTCCCAGATATTCGTGATTTTCCCCATCAATTCCTGAAAAATCCCAGAAAAATTCCCAGACATCCATGAGCTTTTTTAGACTGCCCGAGCTTCTGATACGAGTTACGCCCCGTATATGACGATCGTTCGTGGTTTCGCTTCTTCGCGGGGTCCGTCCAGGGGTGTCTTCTTCGGGGTGGTGGCGCCGGGGGTCCGCGCTCTGTCTGGGGGCCCCGGAGGCCCTGGGGAGGGCGCGTGCGCGTCGGCGGCGACCCTCCGCCGTATTTCCGTGCCCGCGACTCGCGTTCTCTCCCTCTCTTCGGCAACGCCGCTGCCCGCCGCTCAGTGCGAGGCGAAGTCTCCTGCGGTGCGCGTGCGGTCGCCGATCGCAACCGTCCTGCGGTCCGTCCCGACGAAATCGCGACCCGTTTCCGCATCTCCGGACTAACGAATTACCAGTGTCGTCCGGGTATCGCCCGATCGAGAGTGCGCTTTCCCCGGATAAGAGTGGATCGGTCCCGCAGGAAAAGGATGCTGCACGAGGATTACGCGTATAACGATAATCGCCGAGTGATTTTCCGGCGGATTTTATCGATTCGGATAAAATAGAACGAGCGCGCCACTTTTTCGCCGATGGTTCGAAAGCTCAGGAGTGACTTTTACAGTTTTATTTCATAGGTTGATATTACGAGAGATTGAGAGAGAGAGAAAAGGGGGAATTTAGTTGTATCAAATGATTCGATTCGATAATGGTTATTATGGATCGTAAATGTCTGCTACTTTACTGCCCGCTTTTATTCACATCGCGCCCGGATAAAATGAAGTCGTAAATCGGACGAAATTTGAATGGCCGCGTGCCGATAAAAAAGACACGGGTGAAGTAACCGGGGAATTCTTGGACGGTCGCCCGAAAATGTCCGAAATGTTTTACACGGCGATAATGTCATAAGCTATTTCGATCACGAAAGCGCGCTTTTCCTCCCCGGATATTTCTTATTCCTCGGGAGCTCATAAATAAAGTCGCGTATTTTAAGCGCGGACGGGTTTTTGCGCTCTCTCGCCCATTATCTATTTAAGTTTTATGCATCCGGCTCTAATTATTATTCAGCGCTCGGTTTTTTCGTCTCGCTGAAGAAAATTTATTGGATGTTGTTTGTCGTTCGTTCTCGTAGAAAAATTCATGAATATTTATCGACGGATAATAATGACAGGACTTCATTAATATTTTTATTGCCGGTATGAGTTAATTTGCATGTTTATTTTATTAATAATTTTACAATTAATTAAACCGCCCATTAGGCGGAATTTAATAATTATTATTAGAGCCTATAAATAAATGAAACGATAATAATGTTGTCGATGAGTTCGACGATTTTACAGTTATTAGGAGTAGGACATCCATAAAACTGGAGAATGAGACTTGGTAATTAGGGTGATTAATCCGAGAGACTTGTTATTATTATGGATTCCGGTATAATAAAGCGTTAATATTATCTAATAATGGTAATGGGTCTCTTTATGTGTGTAAGAATAATTACGTCGTTGAAAAAGCAGGATAATTGCAGCCAATTTGTGTCGACCGTATCATTTTTTCTTCCTACCTAATTATCGCTTTTAATAAAGTCCGGTTTCCATTCGAATACCACCGCCACAATCATCATCATCATCATCATCGTCATGATACATTATACTTGAAGTATTCTCACTGAATTATCTCGTTTCCGGCGTTTTAAAATTATGAATCATAAATAAATTTCATTCGTGTTTAATTCACGACATGTGATTGAAAAATGTTTACCATTTCTTCTGTCGTAATTATAAAAGAATAATACATTACGATGTAGTCTCGTACGACTAAATAATTATACATGTAAACGAGCATGGCTTTCGGTTATAACAGGTAATTTGTTCGGTCGTTTTCTCCAGTAGGGGTGCGCAAAAATATTGATATATCAATAAAAATATCAAAGTATCAATATATCATGATATGATATGGGATTAAAAAAATATTGATATATCATTTTTTGATAATTATCAAAATATCAAATCATGATAATTATCGAAATATCAAATCATGATAATTATCGAAATATCAAATCATGATAATTATCAAAATATCAAATCATGATAATTATCAAAATATCAAATTATGATCAGAATCATTCGAAAATGATGGTCATTCATGATAATTATCCCAATATTAAATTGGTGATCTTTTCACGACAGGCGACGTAGAGAACTAACAATTTATGTTAGTCGGTACTCGCGGTAGTTGTCAGTGGTACTTTATCACTTCCCAACGTTCTCAGAATGAAATTATTTATGGGTATTGGGAACTGAACTTTAGAATACCACTATACTTATATATCGTTTTCTGGATATTTTGATATTTTGACTTTTTGATATTGTGATATTTTGATATTTCGGTGTTTTGATAATTTGATATTTCGATAATTTGATAATATGATATTTTGATATTTCAATATTTTGATACTTTGATAATTATCAAATTTTGATATATCGATAAATATTGATATGGTTTGGTTATCAAACTTTGATACCCATTTACTAATATCGCCCACCCCTATTCTCCAGCCCCCTATAACAATAACGTGCAGGTTCTGTGGACTGGATAAATGGTGGGTTTAGTTGTAGATAAACCTGTGTTTAGGTGGAAATTACGAAAACGTAAAGTCCTACATCGGGATTAACATTTTACGCGCCCTCATTTTCGTCCTTTCTCTGTCATTCCACCTGGCTATGGGGCGGGAATGCGATGGAGATAAAAACACGGTTCCAGGGACGGATTATTACCGGTCAGACTGCACCTAAGGCGAAACAGCAAAGAGTTTAATCGATAAGTTGGCTTAGGGAATTCATTTCTCGAACAGTTTATGTTGGTACAACCGAAAATCCCCTGAACGCAATGTGTCAGTTGAATAATGGATGACTTCTCGTCCAGGAAGGAACGATCGATACAAATTGCAGCTTCCTTTTCGCGTATTTGTGGTAAAGTGAGGTTATGATCGCTGTTCCGGTCGAGGTGTCAATCGGGTGGCCTGGGGGCTTTTCGGGCTCGATCCGTCCCTGTCGGCGCGCCGTTTCGCGTATGTGCAGCGCGCTCTCGCAATCGTTAAATTGAATGTTTACGGTGAGCCGTTTAATCTTGCAGTGATTATGGGCGAAATGAAAGTTTATGTCTGCCGTCTCTCCCCCTGTACGCCGCCATTTTTATACAGGGCGCACCGAAAACGATCCACGTCCGTTCCTCTTTGCGCTTTCTTCGCGATTATTATGATGATGATGATGATGCAGATGAAGACGAGGAAGAAACTCGGATGACGAGAGCGCAGGCGGGCGGGGGCGAATTTACGGGTTAACGGCGGCAGTAAAACGGCGTTATGGTTCGACATTAAAACGTTCGGAAAAGTGGTCCCGACCAATCGAAGCCGTTTAACGTCGTGTTAATACCGCTCGTAAAAACCGCTTCAAACTCGACCTTTATTATTACGTTTTTCGTTCGCACGCCCGCATCCGTACGGTCCTGGAAATTCGCCAATTCTACTACAGCTTCATAGTGACGCGAAATTCCGAACGGGTCGGGATTATTAATTTTAATAAAAGTGGGTGCGTTGTCTCTTCGTGTAATGGGCGTTTGCGTATGTAAATCGAACCATTACTGTGTTAATGATGGGTTGGGCGATTTTATAATGTACAGGGTGTCACAGGGAAACCGGTTCCGACGCCATATGTCGCTCGTACCGACTATGAAACTTCTGTCTGAAGACTTTTTTTTGTATATTGATTTTCATCGATTCCTTAATTTTCGAATTCTTGTGATTATCGCGGAAATCCTGTAACACCCTGTATGAAGTGGAGCCCGGTCCTGTCCGATAATCATGGGTTAAGAAACCGTTCCGGTCGATTAAACGCGATCGGAGTCGGTTTAACTCGTGGACACGTCCAATTTGCGACTTCTTTTTATCCGATACTCGGTAAAAACGATTATGACGATCAGAGTTCCCCCTTTGACGAGGTTTGTTATTATGATTATAGTCGTGCGTGAAATTTCGGCCGCGCTGGGAGTGCCGATCGTGTCTGGCGGGTGCTTTCGTATTTCGGCAAAATAGCGATCATAGTGCGCCTCCAGGAGTCGGCGGACAGCGAAGATGTGGTCGAAGAGGCGACCGAGGGCAAGGAGAAAGAGGGCCACCAGGAGACGGTCGATACGCCCCTGACTTCGCCCTCGGACGATCCGGCAGGCACCGATCATCAGGTTCGAAAAAACCGGGAAAAAATTCGAACGCACTTATTAGTTGCGTTTTATGGTGCGCGTACGGGTCGCGGTCATGTTAACTGTCGTCATAAAGTGCCATTAACCGATTCCGCCGTTTTATTATCATGGGCTGTAAACATTTAAAAGGCCTAATTAACGACTACATAAATTACCGCATGGATATTACGGACGTATGGCGATAAAAATTACGGTGTCGCGCTTTGTACGCGCCACGAATAATGACGCGAAAAATGACGGATTTTTCTCCGTTCGACAATCGTTAAAAAGCACAAAGGGGCATTAAAGTGGCGTAATGAACTTCTCGAACGGTAAAAAAGGGACGGAGAATCGGCGAAGATGCGCAAAATCCGTAACAATCACGTGAAAGTACAGAAGACGTGAGGTCTATGACTATGTGAAGGGAGCTTTTTCAGTTTTTCCAAAGCGAGAAACGTCAAATTGAATTTATTCCCTGTAAAGCTACTCAAAGTAGGAAAACTTGTCAAAAAAATACTGGGTTTTCATAAATGCTTGGGTACCACGTGACCATGAAGTAGGCAACTCAACATACATATGTATTTGGGAGAATTTTGGGGAATTATGTGTTTTTAGGTTTTTCCACTGCCTATGACAAACGTTTTTTTTTTTACAAGGTATAGGGTGGTATAGGGTAATAATTTTCTTGATAAATATTAGAGGTAAATTGCATTATCATTGGAAATCTGTCCCAATCTACCAGTCCTCAATAATTTCGGGGGATTTATTTTTCCAATGCTCTGAGATCATTGAATCGCCATTCGTTAATAAACCATAATAAAACGTGACACTTCTGACTCTGTCGCGAACCGACCCTTTTAACCTCAAAAGTTCCCCGTGATTTTCTCTCAGACCGAGCGAAATTACGTGAATTTATCAATTAAACATCAGTCTTTTTCACGATGGGACTGGAATAGGCCCATTCGGAAAGCTCAAAAATCACGAAAAATAAGGAAAAAATGCAGGGATTTTTGCCGTGACGTGATTACTGTATTGCTCGGAATTAAGGGTAAACTTGAAGCAAAAATTATAGAGAATAGCTGGATCCGGCCAATCAGATAATCATCAGCACCTTGCCAACCGCGCCAACAAAGTTAAAAATTAAATGTCAAAACGTCACATTTCGAAATGCGTTCCCACAAATTCGTTCAATTTTGAGTGAAAAATGCATAAATCGAGAGTAGATAGAGTGAATTCGTGTGGCCGGTTGTGTCCAATGTTATATCAGGTAAAAACATTATGAAAATCCTACAAGAATAACGGGAAAAATCAAGTGTCGAAATCGAACCCGAAAAGCGTATCATTTTCGTCCAAATCGACATCGAAAAGGCGGCAAATCGAGTTAAATTCGTGTGTAAAGTGACGTGGCCTCCGTTTCCGATATTTTCGCCGATAACAGCATCGAATTTGGTCCAGAAATGGTCGAGAAAAAGTACGGACTTTCCGAGATGCCCCAAAACGGGGCTGCCGGCTCCCCAGCGGAATCCGGTCCGTGTACGGACATCTCAGGACCGCGAACAAGTGCCGTGATCATATTGCCGTCAAAACCCCATCGATGTCGCTGCCCGGATACCTGTCTTCGCCGTGCCCCCATCGCCGGATCGTGCAAAAAAACGCCGGATCCTTATATCGAACGGGCCGTCGCCCGGAAAGTGAAAGGCGCACGAAAATTCGAGAGGAAAATCGCCGATTATAATTGGAATTTCCGAGGTATCTGACATTATTTTTGACAACTGACAGATTCACCACAGACTATACTTTAACCAAATAGAATGTAAATAAATACATCAAAATAAATGACATGAATGAATTCTACACCTTTCGAGTGCTACAGGCACGGAGTACTATAGGTTTCTAGTCCGATAATCGTAAACCGCGAATAAAATTCGTATTAATTATGGGATTATGCTGAATTTAATAACCGACCACGGGGAATTAACGATCGTAAAATGTTACTAGTCGGAGATCTTTTAATCGATTCCGATCGTTATCGAGTCGTCGCTTTAATTGGATTTAATTTCGATTCACACCTGTTGGCCGTCTGTTGCGTAAGGTGAAAGTGCATCTATCTGTCCGCGATTTCGTCGTCCAGATAATGTCGTACACGGATCGGTTATCTCGAGTGGCCCTCGAGGGTCTTCTGCCCCACCCGAACCGGTAATGCCGACGGACAGCTGTCGGGCTAATCGTTAACGGTTAATTAACGTGGTCGTACGCACTCGAAATCTCGAAATCGTCGCGTGTTACGTCATTCCGAGATTGGGGGTCTCGGGGCTCTCGGATTCGCCCCATTAAGGACGCGTTATAATGCGGACGCTTTCGGGGGGGTGTTAACTGCCCCGCCGGGATTCCGGATTATATGGGGTGGAAAGCGTCGCGACGCCTAATTGGGTCCTTTCGATTCTGACCGGTCACCCTCTCGGTTTCTTGGCGGACTCTCGTGTATAGGGGAAGTTTTCAGTTTTCAGACCTCTGAAACCGTAAACTTGTATCGTATACGTTTTATACGGTCGAAGGCACCGCAAAACGAGGACGTTATGGCGCTCATCAACGGATCCGGCGTCGCTAATGCCGTCGGTTATAACCGTAAAAGTTAACCGACGGCGCTGGGGGTAGTTGGGGTGTCGGCGTGATCACGGTGAATCGGTTTTTCACTTTGAGGATTTCGCTTTTCGGGGCGGCGAGACTGATGGAAATTGCGATCGCTATCAATTTTTTCTCTCTCGTATGAATAAAGCCGTTTTTCTGACTCGTAATTTTTTCTTGGAGGGTGCGAGAGGCAATAAAAGTGCGCCGTTATTCTGGGCATCACGCACACAAAGGCTATTTCTTATTTCGGCTCCCCTATCCGTGACTTATTATTCTGATTTTTTTTTTCGCGTCTTCACCTCTTTACGGGTCTCGTCTCGAAAGTTGACGTATTTTATCATTGGTAAAAAGAAGAAGCGGCTCTTTTTATTATCATTATCTCGGAGGAATACTGATTAAACCTCTGCGGAAAACTCCTTAATTACAAAGAAAAATTCTTCAAAGGATTTTAATTTTCTATCGTTAAATGAGAGATTTTTTATCCGTCCTCAGAATAGGGATATTATCCTCCGCTGTTGTGAATTTTTCAGGGGTTGTACACCGGGAAACTCCGAATTCGTTATCGATCCGCGCGAGTTTCCGGGTGATGTCTCTCGTGATAAAATATTAAAGCTCGCTAATTTCGGGGCTTTTTTTGATAAAAGCGTACACTTTTACGAGGTCGATAAAAAACCTCCACCCCGCATAAAAAGAATAAAATTCATTCTTGTGCAGAGAATTAAGTATACGAGGGAGTTTTTAACCGCGCCGTTATGTTTTTAATCTCTTTTCTCTCGACGACATCAATCAACCTTTATTCTTTTTTGATTGCCTTCGAATCCGCTAAGTTAAGTTAAAAGCTTTCCCGGGCGAAACTTTCCATCATTATTAAAGTTTTCGCAATATCATTCGGGGCTTTCGTTGTTTTGTTCCGTAATAAGGGTCGGAATGAGGTGGTCGCCTTTATTATAATTAGATATTAATCAAATTCTGTTTTTATTTCCAAGTTAAATCGATTGATGAAGGGATGGTTTTCGATATTATCGACGTTCTCCCCTTTTCGAACGTTCAAAATTGTAAATATTATCTGAAAGTGGTTGATGGTAATTAGCGAATTCTCGATCCGTCGAATTTTCTCGTCAAATATTATTGTGGCTTTCCTCTCCACTCATGGATATTAATCGTGCATTTTGGGGGAAATAACGACGAAGGGGTGGAATATCGCGTGCGCGCCCCCAATTTCCACGCTTTATCGCCGCCCCATCGCGGCCCTTCTGTGTGCCCCCCTGCCGTGCAACGCGGGGGTGTTGTACCTATTCTCTTTTACGGTCGCGGATTAATTATTTAACGTCGTAATCAAATGCCACGGCAATTAACCGCGAAATGACAGCCGATCATCAATCACCGCCGCTTTCGGGCCGCCCCCGGGCCGGAGATAACATCATCGGATAAAATGCGAGTGGGCTTTCGATCCGACGTTATTATTTTAACCGCGACACATTTTCCGATGAATCATCGTTTAATTCGTTTCGGGGTCCATTCCTGCGGGGAGGGGTAGTTCAATTTGCTATAAACGTCTCGATAGCGTTTTCGATTGCACTTTTGGGGTGGTGTAAACCGTGCGTTCGGTTTTTGAAAGTGGCGAATTCACTTTAGAATTTTCCTGCCTCGTTTTCCAGTTATTTATTCAGTGGTGGGGCCGCAGGTGCGATTTACGATAGGAATTTCGGTCGCCTTGCGTTTAGATGCCTCCTAGGTCCATTTGTCACCGTTGTCGTTTCGCCTTAAGCTTTTCCTTTTGTTGAGGGGTTCGCCTCCTCCTCCCTTGGAGAAACTACAAATCTCGAAACGTTTTTATGTTTCCATTTTCTTTATACAAAGGTTGCTTCATCATCGTCGTTCTGGTAATTTGACATTTCCCGTGACAATAACGATTATGATAATTGTGATGTGTTTTCAGGATAAATATCACTCTATTGTGTCTCTGAATGTATAATGAATCGAGTTTTAGGCTCCTCCAGGCGGTTGTTTCGTATTAGTTTTCCCAAATTAATTCAATTTGTTTAGCTGATGGAGTTATGGAACTTTTATACGTGGGTGGAAATCGCGAATTTCAAATAATTCAGCCAGCTCATTCCTGAAATTTTAAAGCGCCTTTCCCTCTCCAAAAATTCACCCTTTCTGTAGAAAATCCTCAATCATGCCAGAAATTGTTAAGAAACTCGTCAAATCGGTTAAAGATTTTCCAGTTTACTGACTCGAAATGTCAAATTCGGTTGAATTTTCGCCCGAGATTACAACCGATCGAGAATTTTATTATTCCGGCGCTGATGGTATTTCTAATGAAGTATTTCCCGGCCCGGCCCGGCCTTCCTGCATTAAATTATTCAAAGAGCAATGAATAATTCCGTGTTTCACCGCGAGTGGGTTGTGGTTTCGTGTCGAGAAAAAGCGCCTCATCGCCGCCCATCGTCCTCAGTCCTCACCGTCACCGGAGGAAGATCACGGGCGCGGAAAAGACACCGAATCGAAAGTTCGCGGTGTCCAACAGATCGGTCGAGCATCAGCTTTCGACTTTTGTCGGTCGTTTTGTTTTGTGGTGTGTCCCGTCCGCGTGTGGGCGAAAGAGGAGAAGAGCGCACGACACGAGAGACACATCACACACTGAATTATTTCGAAATAAACACGCGCTCGCTTTCCTCTCGCATTCACACCGCACACACACCCTTTCGGTCCCTTGTCAACACGAGGACTCTGAGCTAATTATACCAGACGTTATAAAGTTCGTCGAGTGCGTTAACTTGACTCGACTTAACGGACGACCTCCTCCGCAAACTCTCTCGTTGCACGAGACACCCGGAGCAAACAGCCCAACGACACAAATCGGCAATTAATCTCATTTGGGCTCGGGTTTTTTTACTTTTTTTCTTCTAGATTTCTCTGTATTCAGCCTGTCCCAAAAATGGTGGCCCCGAGGTACAAGGGCCGATTCTTCTCGTGAAAATAAAAGAAAAAGTTCCTAACATTTAACATTTACAGTACACTAAACTCAATAATTTAAGGGACACCTCAAGTATGTGCGCCGAATGTAGGCAACCAAATATACGCGAAATTTTTGTGCTGCGAACAAAGCCGTCTAGAAGTGTCCTGACAACTCAAAATTTTGTGTCATAATATCCATTTGACCCATTTTTAGGACACCCTGTACATTCTCATGAGAAGATTGTTCCTGTACAACTAGAAAACAGAGAGATTCCTAGGAATTTGATTAAATTTCTGTGCGTTTCCGGAATGTAGTAGATCCGATTTGTTTATTTTTTTAATTGGGGGTGATCTCATCTCCGGTTCGGTCCGGAGTCCGGAGTTTGGCGTATATCAAGGGGTCGGTGTGTTTTTCTCCCCGGATTAATTACGGGGCATTCGAGCGTGACGCTTTGAAAAATTCGCTCTTTTGACGAGGCGAAACTTCACAGGCGAGTTAATTGTTTTTCCGGCTTTTTTCCACCATCATTCACCTCTTCCTCTCCGCTCCCTCTTTTCTTCACCGTATACACAACGTACACGTTTTTTTTCTCAACCGACACATTGATGATGATTCTTCGGGTTTCGAGTGTTTCACACCCCCGGATAAAGGCGCGGGAGAGAGGGAGAGTGCAGTTCGCACTTAATCGTGTTTTAATGAATCATTAAGGTGGCGGATGGTGCGCCGTATTAATTGCGAACCGGGTCGCAAACGCTTTAAAAAGCTCGGTAATTGCGCCCCCGGGGGTGGGACGTGACGGCGGTGGACGAATCCGTAATCGCGAATGTTTAAAAAATACAAAAATTATATGGACTTGCGTTAACAACGATCGTGGGGTCGTGGCGTTCGGAAAAATAGGGGTGGGAGTCGGCGGAGGGAAAATCAATACCGCGGCATTAATTAGCCGTGCATATTCGCACCACCGCGACGCCTTTTCGACGTCATCGGGCGTCGCGACGTTCCTGTAATCTTGTTAGGGGTTTACGATTTGCGTACGATCGACGATTTGAATCGAGATTTTTACCCTGCAGCCGATTCGCTTTATGTAGTATAGGGGTGGTGGTCGGGGTCGCAGTTGTTGGATGCATCTTCCTGGAGGATTATCGATTGCGGCGCGTTTTTAATTGCGCGCCGGTCCTTGGCCGTTGCACGGCTATGTCGACGTCAAAGCTATTCGCTTTTTTCCATTTCTGGGTCGAAATTACCGATTTTTTTTTCCGCTGGTGATTAATTTTTCCCCGGGTTTTTGAGGGTGGAGGTGGTCGACCCTTAAGGTTTCGTAACTCGGTCGCGGGTTACGTGCAAGGGTGGTTTCCCTGAAGTGATATTGCGTCTGCGCCCCCTCGTCGTCATCATGATCAACCCTCTGTTCCTCGGTCGGAACCTCTCCCCAGACGAATTCTGGGGGTAATTCCGAAACAGATTAGAATTATCAGCTCCCGCTTCTGGTTCTGGGGGAAATCTCCTTGCGGTCGTCGCAACAGCACGTATTTCGCTCCAGCGGTTCGCGTGATTATTATTAGGGGGCGCAATTATCGTAATCGCGTTTCTCGGAATATTTTTCTAATAAGGGTCTCTTTATGTGTAAGGTTTTCGGTCTAATCACGATAATACGTGTAGGTAAATCGTCCGGTATTAACGATATAATCAAAGCGGGGGCGGACATTTAATTAAACGTGGCACCAGGGGCAAGTAATGGGAGGTTCGGTCCCGATTAGTTATCGAGTTCGCTCGTTGCACCCTTCGATTGATTCCGTCGATAAACAAGGCGGATTTACAACCGCGCCGGGCACTATTTGGATTCGCTATTAAGGGATGAACTCATAGAGGTCGAAAACACCGAAATTCGTCATTCTGAATTTCGAAACTCGACGGTTTTTTGGAATTTCTGTAATTCCCACTCAGACTAGAAATTCGTTACAAGATTAACTAGATACCGATGCCTACAATTTGTAGAAATTTGCAAGAATTGTCCAATGATTCTGAAAATGTTCTCAAAATTCCTATAGATTCCCAAAAAATTGTTAACACATAAAACCCAAAGTAATTCCAAATGTTTCTATCAACTAGTCAACTTTTGTAACTGCGCATGAGTGAGTTCTCACGCCCCGCCTCATTATCGATCGGTGAAATCGAGCACCGTAGTGAATGAATATTTGGTTGCATATGTAGGACTGCAGTTTACAGCGATTTCGATGATGCCGGGGAGACGTATTTGTTTAATTCAAACAGCAATAACTTTGAGTGAGTAGTGAGTCCAAAAATTCCTAGGATTGGCTAGAAATTTGAAGATTTTGAGAATTTTTATACCTAGCTTCCCAGAAAGTTAGTGTTCAACAGAACTAATGTGCAGAAATTTCTAGGTTTCTCAGAAACATTCATTA